>CAMZMU010000096.1:53740892-53903506 GCA_947311845.1 Poa pratensis | reverse complement strand
GACGGTGACCTCTTATTTATAGAGCTCGGCCGGTTCGAAGGAGGTAGCGCCTAGTGCGGGAAGAAGAGATTTCGATCGGATTTGTTTTGTTGCTTGTTGGATAGGAATGGACGGCCAAGATAGATGCGTATTGCCGCAGATTGATGAAGTGGCATATATTATTACGGATTGGACAGCCAAGATAGATGCACTATTGCCGCTTTCCGGTTAGGTGTGGATGCCTACATCTCGGTACCGAACGGTTTAGTTGCATAGTGCCTTGGATCCATGACGTGGAGGTTGGAAACGAAAAGCCAGGACTGATTCCACTTTTTTTCATCGCCATATTAATTAGCCTCTTCCCGAGATCGCTCCGTCCCCTGATGTCTCGGCCCTATTAACTACTTACTAGTTGATTTCGGGCGCGGCGACACGCCGCACCCTTGATCAAAATTTCTTGATGGTTTGTTCTTTGTCTAGCTGCATAATTTATTTGTCAGTAGAAGTGGTGATTTTGATTTTACTTGTAATGAGCACGTGCACATGCACGTTTCATACAATGCCATATTGGATGACATATAACAATTCGTGTCACTGTCACCTGATAATATGAGCTGGCCCGTTAATTTTCAACAGCTTTGGAAAAGTTTGGAAAGTATTCCACTGTTTCAAAAATTCAAGATAATTGTTCTAATTTTTCATATAATGCAAGTACATCATAATTCATTAGAGATACAAGTCAAGCCCCACCACTTACTAATTATGTTAGCCATAGCCTTTACAACGTATGGTCCTTCAGAGTTCTTTGTGCCTGCCGCATGAAGCTAATCAACTCGCTGAATCTCAGCGCTAGAGAGCTGCTGCCACCGGAGAGCCATTGAAACACCCTCAACGGTTGAAGTTGGCGATGTCAGAGACCAGGAATGACGAACTTCCTTCGCTTTACCCCTCAATGTGCATGCAAGAATATGTATAACAAGAACTTGTAGGCTGCCCCCATTATGCTGGACTTGGTCCAATAAAGTTGCGTGAATACCCTGAAATTTCCATTATAAGCAACTCCATTAATTAGATTTATTCAGTCCATTTAACATCATTTATAAGCAATGTTGACAACTTCAGGTAGAACTAAGGATGACTATCAAATGAAAAGGCCTTGCTAAGAATCAACGAACATATTAGTGTTATGAGATGATATACATATTCTATCAGTTAAATTTAACTTTAAATAACTATATATTTCAGAAACTTTGCTTTCACTTACTCAGATTTGTCCAAAGATGTACATAAAACAACAAAATAGATTGGCACTTTGCTTTCACTTACTCAGATTTGTCCAAAGAGAATACAATTGCTCTCCGATCCGATTACCAACCAATGTAGCATACAATGAAATATGTTTGTATTGTGTCGGAAATTTCATTGACAGAACACAATTGATCCAACATGCCTGAACATCAGAAAAAAATCAGAAATATGTTCCAAACAACTACAAAGAAAATTTAGAAACCAACATTTACCAACAGCCTACACGAAGCAAAATCAATACTGAACAACTGTAAGAGATGTAAAAGATCTTAGTATTGTTTAAATCACTCACATGTATAGAATATTGGAGCATTGGCCTAGAGTTGTACCTGGCAAATGGGGAGGCAGTGCCAATATTTGCAGTAGAATGTAAAAAAAAATTGCAGTAAAGGAAGATTTTGCAAGAGGTAGAAAACAATAGAAATAACTGTAGGAGGTAGAAAAGGAGCACAAACTGTTAAGCAGCAGGCTATTAATTCTGAATTTTCTCTGAATAAAACGCTCCATAAGAGCAAAATCGTCATCAAGTTGTGCGAGCTGTTTGACCTAAATAGGACCGGAAGACTGGAAGGGGGATAAATGATGAAATGCAGAATGAGAAAAAAAATTCAATCACATCTTTCATGCTATCCTGACACTAATGTGTTACTGTGTTAGTTTCTTCAATGTATGCGATACCATGCAAATGTTATTCTCTTGTAGTATAAAAACGATGAACATAAATCGTAAAAGAGTTCGCGTTCCGTTCCTATTCATAGTGGAAAATATCATCCCAGCAAGTATATAAATGGGAGAAATATACGATTAATGACTTGGTAAAAAAACATATTTTCCTGAGTGTCCTGATTGATTTCACCATCTCCTACTAAACATGCTGCAACTGATAATTAGACTCTACAAAAAAAAAATGCTTGATGGAAGTCATCATGTCTCAAGTCTACGATGGAGATATCCTTTTCCAATTATAATTTGTATTAACTCGTTTATACATTTAAAAGTTATTGATGTTCTGTCAGCTCAATTATGAAGCAAGTTACAATTAAGAAAACACTATCAAGCAATCAATTGAACACCGATGAAGCATAGTACCTATTCATGATTATGCCATAGAATGGCATTCCGGCAACTCATCCATAAATAACATTTCACATCCTTTGCTAAATTATCTTCCTGATGCCTTTAGTAATCCAGAAGAGCTTTCCTGATAAGAGAAGGTTAGAATCAGTGAATAGCACGTCTTCTAAAAATTCTGATGCGTGTATTTAATCCTTATACTGAACTTTGGAAACTCCTTGATTCAAATCAAAACCTCCAAGGTCATCCAATTCCGAACCGATATACCACATCAGAAATATACAGTAGACTATTCTTAAGCTAAATCAGATTTTACAAGTAAAGGGCTATAGACTGCAGGATGTCCTAAGAACCATGAGAAAAAGATAACTCGCTGAATGGTTCATCGAACTATTCAAAAGACATTATTTAGGTGAACAATACTAAATCAGTAAAACCTCATTTCTAATGTCATGACTGAAGCTATACATATATATATGTTATGCACCAATACCAAATTCTGACTTTCTTTTTCAAAATGACAGAGGAAACATGCTGACCTTGTACACGGAGAACAAATGATAGCTTTAAATAAAAACATATCAACCTTTGCGGGCAAATGCACTGCACCGTCACAAATGGACAAGCATTGAGAAAAATTACCACTTCAACGACCTCAAACTGAACGATGTGGAAATTATTCTGCAATTAATGTTATTTGGATCAGCCCCCTCTGGATCTTTTTACATTAGTGGTGATTTGGTGCAATTAAAGGTGAAACTTTTAAAATTAATTATTTTGTACATGATTTATATGAACAGGGCAACCGCCCTTGCTCCACTGTTTTCATAAAATGCAAGATAATTGATCTATTGTTCACCGAGGTCATATTTCTAGATGTATGATTAGTAGGTTGAAGTGTACACATAAATCTCAAAGGGAAACATGATTTTCATGAACCCTGAAGTTGAATAATGCTATACATTCTTACCACGATCAAAGAAAATGAACTCAAAGAGAAATGACTTATTACTGTGTTCGAACAACTTCTGAACATGCCTTAGAAACAATCCATTTAGGATTTTTAGGAAAAATCATAAGTGAGTGACCTGTTGTTAAGAATGTTTTTTCACTGAGGTCATACTTCCAGATGACAAGTTACAGTGTATAAACTATCTGCTTGCTTAATTTTGCCAGTAGGGTTCGAGCTATTGAGCATGGACCTGCTAGTAAACAAGTGAATCCAGCTGCAAACTTCAAGCTCAAACAGATGGTACTTCAGTTTTCCCTTGCCTAACAATTATGACATGGTTTTGCCATTATATTAACTGGTACTTCATTCCAGACCAAAAACTGTGTCATGAGGAAAATGAAAATGCAAAGCTGAATGAAAGCTTACAACTGATGCAGCTCAAAAATGCTTCTCGTGAAAATGTCTTCAGAACACTTCAAGATAAGGTATGGTGTGTCAACTCTCATTTCTACATGACAGGCTAAAAAACAGTTCATACATGGAATTACGTTCTGACATAATTACTTCCGTGCAATAGATAAGGGAGACTGAGCAAGAATGCTGAACACATCAGCAGCGGGTACATATGAGATTCAGTTCTGTTTAATTCACCAGGACTGAATCGTGTGTGTATTTTTCTATCCTACTGTGTTTATGACATTTCTCTTGAACAGGTTCAGATAGAAGTGCAATTGTGAGCAATTCAGATACCTGAGACGGTCCTGGCCCGGGCAGTGTGAGTGTATGACGGCGACGGCGGCCGTGGCAATGCGGAGGTGGCGTCCTCTCCGAGGCAGTACCGCGGCGGCGGCGGTGGTGTCCCCCGGTCAGGGGCGGCGTCGTCGTCCGTGGAAGTTCGGAGGTGGCGTACTGTCCGGGGCAGTGCGACGGCGGCGGTAGCTTCCTCGGTCAGTGGCAGCGGTGACGTCCCCCGATCAGTGGCGGCGGTGGCGTCCGTGCAGTGACGCGCTGATGGATTCCTCCCGCGGGCTGTGGCTTGAGGCGTGCGTCCGCGTGGGCAGGGTGTGCAGGAGGTGGGCGACAGGGGTCGCCGCGGCAGTGGGCGGCAGGGGTCATCGCGTCAGCGCCCAAGGGATTCCGGCGGCGAGACGGCGGGGAGGCAGCAAATCGCGCAGGAATAGCGTGCGGTTTAGGATTTGCTTGTTGGATGAGGGTGCTTGTCGTGGGCTCAACATTGGGCAAATCGTGACTGTTGGTTTCAGTGGATGGACGGTTATGAGTACGGGGGTACGACTAATGAGACCTCATCATTGGTTAAATCTGGATCATTGGTTGATGTTAATCTGATGGCTGATGTTATTTGGATCAGCCCCTCTGGGTCTTTTTATATTAGTGGAGATAACTTACGTAGCTGTGTAGGTGATGTGTGACTTCCCGTGAAAACCAAATGTAATGTTTTTTATGCTGCATTAACTGGACAATGCCAATGCATCAGTAATGTACAACATTGTCCCTGAAAGGAATTATGGCGTTGCGGGAAACTGATACATAGCAAGATATATACAAAATTACATAGGGTTACATTAGTTGGTACAATTGCAGTTTGTACAAACACTGACTTGGCTGGACGATACATTGCTGCATGTAATTCATCTACAGAAGACTGATATATTATGTTCAAAAGCAAGATCTTGGTACCGGCCTGGTCAATATGGTGGCAAGATCAACCTCACAAAAGATTAGATAATATCTATGTTGCACTGACAGAGGCTAAGCAAGATCTTGGTACCGACCTGATCAATATGGTTGCTACATCACAACGCAAAAGATTAGATAGCATTTATGTTGGGCCGACAGAGGCTATAGCCTGAAATGCATTGTAATAAGCTGGATAAGAATCTATAAAATTTGTGTAGGAGATGCACTGATGGAACCAAAAGGGCATGTGTACCGGTAACTTCAGATGCCGTCGTTGTTGCCGGATGAGGGGAAGGTGATTAGGCCCGTCTTCTCCCTTGGTGAAGCGATAATCAGTAAGACTACCTTGCGTACTAATCTGGAACCAAAAGGGCATGTCTATCGGTATCTCAGAATCTAACAGCCCTACATGAATCTGTCTCAATCAAAATCATCGAAACATATGCGTCATGAAATCAATCCTGTGTAGTTGTTTCACACACACAATTCAGTACACCAAAACACTTGACAATAACATATTTTTTCATACAAATTTTATCAATTAGCCGGGAAAACCAAAAAATTATCCAAAAATGGCACAGTTAGTAATAATGCAGAATCTCTGAGAACCATTTAAGCCAACCTAAATGGTCTCGTGTTCATTTATCTATCTGCCATAGCATTCGTATTTTTTGAACAACAGAAGCATATAACTTTGAAGTACGCGTAACTAAAATTAGCCAAAATACAGTATTACAGTACCTATTCTTCTCAAGTTTGTCAGGAACATACAGGTAAACATATAAGATTTTTTACACCCAGAGGACAGGAATATAGAAACATACTGGCAGCAAAATTAATTTGCCTATTACCTAGGAGAATTCCCCTCTTTTGAAAGCCCATATGAACTGTAGAATTGCCAGCTGAACCGGCATTCGTCGGAGAAACAATTGGTCCAACAGAGACGACTACTAATCCATCAGAACCACCATCGGAAGCAATAGTTCCCACATTGTCAGTAGTGTGCTTTGCCGTGGAGGTGTACCATGCAGGCCAAAAGTGGACACAATGTGCCAACCATCCAGAAGAACATTGGCTGATAGCAGGAAATAAGAGAACCAACATTCCATCAACGGTATCACTGGATGTACATATTCCAAAAAGAGATGGAGAAGTTAAATCAGAGGGGGACGCAACCCACATATCCAACCAGAGGAACATAGATCGGCCATGGTATCAATCAGCTGCATATGTATCATACAAACATGAATTAACCATGCAAATGAAGGCAGTGAGAAAGTTTAAGATCACTAACTACTCCAAGCAGCCAAAATATTCTAAGGCCCCTCTCGATATGAACAGCAAGAGTGTCACCATTATAGTCGAGCTTTTAGAACTTTGCAGACAACCAACACAATACGTTATCACCTCCGAGAGATCAAAATCCCGAGAAAAAGCGAATCACTACAACAATCACAATATGATTCAGAGTACTGCTATGTATCAAGGGAATGCAGGGTATTAGCATCAAACCTTATGCAATAATCAGGCCAGGTACATGTGCAATATTGAGGAGTTTCTTCATACTGAGGATCCAGGGTGGTGCTTCTTGATAGAGGATCCTAGTGCAGAAACAAATGCATGGGACATTGAAGAACCCAAAACTTAGGCTCGGTGAAGCTGATCCAGATCGAGAGCCATTCATGGATTCCAGCCTACTCTGTTGTTGTGCTCTTGATCGATTAGAGGATATAACTGGATTTTTGCTCTCAAAAGAGTTCCGGCTATTGGAGCATGACAGATTGATTATTTTTGGGCTCTCAAAAGAATTCCAGCTATTAGAGCGTGAAAGATGACCGGCTTTGGAACCAGGACGGTTAATACTTTCCTGCCATGGAAACCACTCTAAGTAAGAAAATAAACAAATATGAATCTACATGGTACAATAGAAATATGCTGTGGATTACAAATGGGATATCAGGATATATGTGTAATGTTTCAGATTACATCATCAAGTACAGCAATACAATCACCTTGCACGCATCAAATTAAGGTATGCATATAATAAGTGTTTACATGTGAAAATCTAAAAGCGGAACTATCAACCAAACGGCAAAACTATACAGACAGTTTAGTTCAATTCATACAAAGCAAAGCAGAACTATCTACCAACGGCAAAACTACACAGGCAGTTTAGTTCAATTAGTTCAAAGCGTTACCTCTGATGTAGTTCAAATATATATTGCTGATGCACTTATACTTCAAATCATAGCAGAAGTAAAAAGGCAATGAGGACATATTTTTCACCTCCAGGGCATTCGCGAAGCTTTGCACGGACCGAGTCCATTGACATCCGACACCTCCATAAACCCATCGGCAAAAAAAAGAAAAGAATCATCCAAAATCGAAGTTAACTTGAACAATTCTTTCCGTGGAGGCGTGGACAGTAAAGAAAAACCCAGTTTAGAGGGTGGACAGCTAGTTTGCTTCTACGATATTTGTCCAGCTTATAGAACCCTCAAATGAGTGGTTAAAATCTGTAAAACAATCAACTTTGAGGTTAAGTTGAGTGAGCTAGATGTTGAAAGCAAACAAATAATGGATGCACTCAAAGAAAAATCTGAAAGAGCTGAGACGCGGGACTGGGCGCTCACACGCCAATGCAACTGGGATGGTATACGTTCTGCCACTGAGCAGGTTTTTAGCTGAATTTGTCAAGTTTCACCCCTCAACCAGCCGGCTTCCCTACCAGTCGTCGACAGTAAGGGCAAGCCCAGCCAGCTGCAACACAGTGAAGAGCAGTTACCATGAGCGCAAGGCAAACAAAGCCTAATCAAAGATCGGGAAAATGTCAAAACATACCAAAGGACACAAATCGAGCCAACGGTCAGCAGCACGACGGTGCCCGGGCTGGCCGGCCGGTGGCATGGCGCGCAGCGCACAACACCAGCTCATCCTGCATGGTGGCCAATAGGGCAAGGATCGAGTCGGCGACACAAGTTGCGGGACTCGGCAGTCAGCGGTAACAGCCTCCGCCCACGCGCCAGCCAGCAGGGAAGCAGGGCGGCGGCCTCAGCACACGCACGGCGGCATGAGTGGCGGACACCGTGTGCAAAAGGCGATGGCGAGGGCGGCACCTCCTACTTTGGTTGTGCCCAGCTCCGCTGCAGCAGTTGGCACGCCGTCGCTGAGGACGAACCCAGATTCATCTTGTGCGAAACCACCAGGGGGCCGATTTCGCTGGCGGAGGCAACATCCAGGTCGATGGAGCGGCGTGGTCGAATCGCCTAAATGGCCGCGGCCGGCAAAAAATGAGTGGCAGCAGAATTGACGGAAAATTTCGCCCGGCCCGGCAGGCGAAGATGCCGAACCGGCAGCAGCGGTAGGAACCCGCAAAGGCGCCGGAAGAGGCGGACACAGAAGAAATCTCAGCTAACCGGTGAAGATGGGGAGGATGTGGAGAAATCAAAACGGCGCCAGGAAGAGCCGTGGCGGAATTGAGAAAAGGGTCGGAGACAAAAATAAGACACAGGATCTGGAACCAGAGCACAGGGAGGACGGGAAGAAGGTCCATCCGAACCAGGAGAGTACCAGGAGCTCGATGGAGGGCTCAGAGAGGCGGGAGGAGGTCGAGGGCCACCGAATCGAGCTTGATGGGGCGGCGGCCGGAGTCGGGGAAGACGAACATGGCGGCGGCGATTCCGGTCGTCCCGGCACGCGATCCTCGGTGAGGATGGATAGGCGACGGTGGCGGAGCTCCCTGCGTGCTTGGATTCGTCAGGGGAGGAGCGGAGCGGCGGTGGCACGCGTCGGCGGCGGCGGCGACCTCGGGGTCACGCGGGAGAGAGAGAAGAGGGAGGGGAGATGTGGGGTATTTTCGCAAGGAAGTCCTTCGATTTCTGAAAATTGCAAATAAGTCCATCCGCGCGGTACTGGTCAACACCGTAGCTAACTACAGTAATGAGAGCGCTGAGAGCTCGAGGAATCGCTCAGCTTTCATATAGTTAGAGATATAATAATTGTTGCCTGGAAGGAAGTGAAAGGTGAAGTCTTGCTTTATTTCCTTGTTTCCTATGGAAACCGAATGATGTGGCTGGATTCATTTGGCCATGAATAATAGACATTTTTCATCCTTAATTTGTTTGGTCTCTTCAAAGATGAATTAGCTCAATTGTCAATTAAACTTTTTAACAGAAACCATCTGATAGAGAATGGCTCCAATCTACATCGAACCAAATAAGACCGAGCTTCCAGGTAACGATGAGTTTTTCCTTTGCTTCCCAAATAAGACAAAGCTTCGAGGTAACGATGAATTTTTCCTTTGCTTCAAACCATGAGTACTGTATCCATCAGATAGGGAATGGTTTTGTCCGAATTTTCCACAAAAAAGGAAACATCATAAAAGATTGAGTTTATACACACACATGGTATCTGTAACATGGCAATCTACCAAAGCACGTAACTTTCCCAGTCACAGCCAACAGAGCTTATCTTCTCGTATTGGATATATATAAACAAATTTTAGTGTGTAGATTCTCGTATTGGAATCTCTAAAACATCTTATATTATGAAACAGAGAGTATTACTCAGTGTGCGAATAAATATTACTATGAATACAGGTAGGCAGCTAGCTGAAATGGAGCAGCCAAATATCACATCCTCGGTCAGCTAACAGTACGAATGAAATACATAGTAAAAGAAAGCGATCGTTGACTAAGCTCTTCCATTTCTTTTACAACTCCCATCAAATATGGTCAACCCTCGTGTTCCACAAATTCACCGTGACCTGACAGTCAGATTCAAGGGCCACTTTCCTCCAGCCTTCTTGAATTGCAGAACACGTGCCATAACGCAAGGCGAAAGTTTTTTTTTTTTTTGCGAAGGAGGAAGCTGCACTAATTCCTCACTCTTACAGAGAGATCCAGCACGAAAGCAAAATTACAAGAAATACCACTGGATCCCGGCGTCGGTGACGAAGCAGATGCCGTCGATGGCGCGCCGCTGCGAAACTCCCAACCTTGGATCGCCAGGAGCCACCACACGCAGACGGGAAGTCGTCGATCGTCGGCTCCGAAGAGCCTACACCAGAGCTCGTCGCCGTTGCCGCGAAGAACCACCACAGCAACCTCCAGATCTTGAACATCCAGGTCCGCCGCTGACCCGAACCTGGCCGTGGTGAAGCGAACTCGACAGATCCGCGAATCCTCGAGCTCGGAGAAAGTTTCCTCCATCACAGGATTAAACAACATAATCAGACCTCTGAGTAGCAGCTAGCCAGCATAAAATCGGTCGTGCTTTGGTAGATTGCAGATCACAAACAAACAAAGTACAACATTATCAAGATGTTTACAATCAACTACATCTTGCTATACAAAGAGCACGCCACATGATAATCAGCTCAAATACAGGATACTTGTGCATACACATTGCTTAACGCAAAACACAAATCCACCCCACAACACTATTAACCGGATTGCATGATATCCAGCACTTTGCACAGCACACACGTTCTTCGAAAATTGGCATCAACAGAAAAACAGGATCTGGTTAACGAGTCATTTTAAGCATAACAAACAGCAACTTCTAACCCCTAACAGGAGGAGCATATACTGTGGCTCTTAGAACTAAGAACCAGGTGTTGAAGGGTGAAAGTGTAAAAATAGAAGAGCTAGGGGATAAAAATAAAAGTACTATCTGTATAGGAGAGTAGACCGTGAGTGTTCTAGAGAAATCGACTTCACTGTAAAATCTCCCCATCCTGTACCAGAGTAAGATGAGGAAATATTTCATGGTTCCTATGAGTTCTTGATTTCTGTAGCTGTAAACTACAACATGGTATCAGAGCAATCGGTCCAGGACTCTGATTCGATCTGATTTGTGCTACCTTTGCCGATCGTCGTGGTAGTGGTCGTGGTCCCTTTGTGCGCAGCAGCCATCTTCGTCAAGTTCGTCGGCCGTCCTCGTGCGGGGCCGCATCTTCCGGCTGCGCCGCGTTGCCTTTGTGCCGCCTCGCTGCCGTCGTCGTGCCGTCCAGGTCTGAACTCTGAAGCTGGTCCAGTCATCCTCTGTTCTCAAGTCCAGCCTGAGCAGGTCAATTCCTGCAAGTTCTTCCCGTGATTTTGATCAGAACTGGTCACCGGAGAGGTGCCAGAGGTCCGTGAGATTGGGATTGTCGCCGGATTCGTGGTCCTTATTCTGGTCTAGACCCTGTGTGATCTGGACGGAGATAAGCAGTGTGGGATTTGATTTATTGGGAGCAAACCGTCAGTCTTCGTCAAGCAAATCCTCTCTATCTAGAGTAGCGGCAGCAACACAAGTTCGTCCCCGTCTCGAAGTGATTTCAGTTCTGAATGAAGCTGCATACGACAAGCAGATAAGGTACTCGAGTCTAGTTGGTTCGATCTGTAAAGCATTCGTTGTGTTTTATCTGTCCGAACTGCTGCAGTTTGTTTTGTCTTGCCATCACCCATTCTTTCTTGGAACATGGCAAATTGATTTGCTCTTCCGTGAAGGCTTGTTGTGTCACTTCGTGCTATTGGGGCTTTTGAGCCATGAGAAATAAGATGGAGAACTCCACTGAAAACGAGTTATATAGAATACTTGGCAGGATGTGTGAGAAGCAACAACAACTAAAGATGGTCATTGAGGCTTTCAAGAATAGGCTCGAGCCTAATCTCATAAAATTATTTGACATGTTAGATCTGTCAATGCAGGAACAAATTGAAGCTATGACCACCATAATTAAGAGAGATCAAGATAGGAACAGAACAAAGAAAATATGTGACTATTGTAAAAGGTCGGGACATATCAGGAGAAATTGTTTTGAGCTACTAGGGTATTCCACAGGGTGGCAGGAGCGACAAAAGAATAATCCATTGGCCAATGTTAATACTGAAAGGAGATGGAGCAATGCGCACTTCATTTCAGGTGTATCTAGTTGTAAACCATCTGGTGCAATCACTGAAGCTCTGGAAGAATACAAGTCTAAGCTCATGTCTGTCTCTGATAATGGGTTGACTGAACATGCTGCAAGTTTCCAGTCTGCTCGAGGCTCCAATTCCTTACATGAACAAAATAACAATAATGGTGTTCCTTGGATAATTGACTCTGGTGCTACAAATCATATGACGGGCTTATCAAAAAACTTTTCATCATATATTCCTAAATCCGGGAGAGATAAAGTGCGTATTGCTGATGGACTACATCCTCAATAATGGGTTGTGGGACAGTTGATTGCACTTCGTCCCTATTTTTGGATCCAGTACTACATGTCCCAAACTTTCCGGTGAATCTATTGTCTGTCAGTTCAATTACAAGGTCATTAAATTGCAGAGTATGCTTTGAGCCTGAACTATGTGTATTTCAGGAATTGAAGACAGGGAAGATTCTTGGGATTGGAGTAGAGCGTGATGGTTTATATTACCTTGGAGATAATGCAGCTCCACTTGCACTTTCAGTTACGTCCTCTACAACTACAGATGAGTTACTACTGCTCCATCGTAGACTAGGACATGTATCCTTTCGAGTCCTTAGTCATATGTTCCCATCATATTTGCCTCCTGCCAGAAGGATAAGTTAATATGTGATATATGTGAAATAGCCAAGCATACACGTGCTACTTATCCTAGTCGGAATGAAAGAAGCCAAAAACCCTTTGAGGTTATTCACTCGGATGTGTGGGGTCCCTCTGTTGTGACCTTCTTTTAGGAGAGCGTTGGTTTATAACCTTTATAGATGGATTCAGTCGTTGCACTTGGCTTTATTTGCTTAAATAGAAATCTGATGTGTTTTCTGCATTTAAAGATTTCTATGCTTTAGTCCGCAATCAATATGATGCCAAGGTAAAAATATTCCGCTCAGATAATGGAACGGAGTATGTTAATAATGAATTTGATTGTTTTTTATCTGCTAATGGCATCATACATCAAACTACTTGTGTGAATACTGCTGCTCAAAATGGAATTGCGGAAAGGAAAAAACAGACACTTACTAGAGGTGGCCCGCTCTCTTATGTTCACAATGAATGTACCAAAATTCTTATGGGGAGAAGCCATTAAGACAGCCGCCTATTTGATAAATCATATGCCATCAAGGGTTCTGGGTCAGAAGGCTCCAATTGAATGTCTAACTGGTACTAACTCCTTCATTGTACCACCAAAAGTTTTTGGCTGTACATGCTTTGTTCATGATTACAGGCCATCAGTTGGGAAGCTGGATCCTCGTGCTGTCAAATGTATTTTTGTTGGATATTCTCCAACCCAGAAAGGCTACAAGTGCTGGTGTCCATCAGAGAAGCGATTCTTTGTGAGTATGGATGTTACCTTTCAAGAGAAGGAACCATTTTATCCATCATCTCCCACTCATAATCATGTTGTTGATTGTCAGGGGAGAAGAATGGTGAAGAGACTACTCAAATCATTCTATGTCAATTCCTCTCATGGAAAAGGTGCAGTCAAACCCTCCAACACAGGGGGAGGCGAATAACAATATAAATGAGGCTGCAAGAGATCTAATTGATCATGAGCAACGTGATTCAGCACCTATTCAGCAAACATACAACCTGAGGTTCCATTACTTCCAGATTCAACATATGAACATACAACAGAGAGAATACTCCTGCTACTATCGCTCCTACAAATCCTACAACTGCTGAATCAAATCATGATGTAAATAACGAAGGTACTGAAAGTTTACTTATACCTTCAAGTTCATCATCTCTTGATGGTCCTATTGCTCTCCGAAAAACTGCGAGAAAAACTGACATACCAGCTCGTTTAAAGGACTGTGTTGGATATAAACATGATATTGCAAAATTTGTGTCCTATGAAAATTGCAGTCCTTCCTTTAAAGGTTTTATTGCTTCTCTTGACAGCACATCTATACCTAAAGACTGGAAGGAGGCATTTCAGGATCCCAAGTGGAAGGCGGCTATGTTAGAAGAAATGGAAGCCTTGGAGAAAAATAAAACCTGGAGCTTGTGAAATTGCCGCTAGGAAAAGAACCGGTGGGTTGCAAATGGGTGTATACAGTCAAGCAAAATGCAAGTGGTAAGGTGGAAAGGTATAAAGCTCGTCTGGTCGCAAAGGGGTATACACAAACCTATGGAATCGATTATGAAGAAACCTTTGCACCTGTGGCTAAAATGAATTCAGTGAGAGTATTAATATCATGTGCAGCAAATTTGGGGTGGAAACTTCATCAGTTAGATGTCAAGAATGCTTTTCTTCATGGAGATCTTCAAGAAGAGATTTATATGCATATTCCACCGGGCTTTGAAACGGATCAAACAAAGAACAAAGTACTAAGACTGTACAGGTCCTTGTATGGTTTGAAACAGTCGCCTAGAGCTTGGTTTGATCGATTCAGAAAGTCTGTGCTTCATATTGGTTATAATCAGAGTAATGCTGACCATACCCTCTTTTATAAACGATGTCAGGGTAAGCTAGCTATCTTAATTGTGTATGTTGATGATATCCTTATTACAGGAGATGATATTGAGGAGATAAAACATCTAAAGGAACATCTAGCTAGAGAATTTGAAGTCAAAGATCTAGGACAGTTGAGGTACTTCCTTGGAATTGAAGTCTCAAGAAGTCCAAAAGGCATCTATCTATCACAAAGAAAGTATGTTTTGGATCTGTTATCGGAAACAGGATTGTCTGGATGTCGTCCTGTTGCTACTCCAATTGATCAGAATCATCGGCTGATTAGTGAAGATGGACCACCGGTGGATCTAGAGCGCTACCAAAGGTTAGTTGGGCGCTTAATTTATCTTTCTCATACCCGTCCTGATATAACTTTTGCAGTAAGTGTTGTGAGTCAGTTTATGCATGATCCTCGTTCTCGTCATTTGGATGTTGTAATCAGGGTCATTCGTTATCTTAAAGGATGTCCTGAGAGGCCTTCTTTATAGTACTCACGGCAATTTACAAGTATAATGCTACACAGATGCAGATTGGGCGGGATCCCTCGATGATAGAAGATCAACATCTGGATATTGTGCCTTTTTAGGAGGCAATCTTGTTGCATGGAGAAGCAAAAAAACAAAGTGTGGTGGCAAGATCTACAGCTGAAGCAGAATTTAGAGCCATGGCACATGGAATATGTGAGATATTGTGGCTGCGAATACTTCTAATGGAATTGGGTTATCCCAGTCCAAACCGTTAATGTTGTACTGTGACAACAAAGCAGCGCTTGATATTGCTCATAATCCTATACAACATGATAGGACGAAGCATGTTGAAATCGACCGACACTTTATCAAAGAGAAGCTGGATCAAGGTATTCTCTGTATGCCTTATGTGAACTCAGCAAATCAAGTAGCAGACGTCTTAACGAAAGGTTTGTCAGATAAAATGTTTTCAATTTTCTGTAGCAAGATGGGATTATATGATGCTTTTGTCCCATCTTGAGGGGAGTGTTGAAGGGTGAAAGTGTAAAAATAGAAGAGCTAGGGGATAAAAAGAAAAGTACTATCTGTATAGGAGAGTAGACCGTGAGTGTTCTAGAGAAATCGACTTCACTGTAAAATCTCCCCATCCTGTACCAGAGTAAGATGAGGAAATATTCATGGTTCCTATGAGTTCTTGATTTCTGTAGCTGTAAACTACAACACCAGGTATAGTACAACACACGTTTCCTCAAACTTCACTCTTACACATCTTCGGCGAGCCGAACATAGCTGCCAGGCGGAGCCGCGTAGGAATCTTCGGCAAGGCTACGACAGCATCAGCCAGCAATTTCTCTCTTCGTCCTCCCCCACCAGAACCTGCAGATAAAAAACAAACTAAAAGGACATTATCAACATGTTCCACTATCTCATCGACTGCATCTCGCTATACAAGAGCACGCCACATGTTAACGCACAGATCGTAACCACAAATGCACTGCACAACACTAAGGCTCAACTGAATCGGATAGCATGATATCCAGCACTGTGCATCGTCACAGACACATTCTTTGAAAACTGGCATCAACATAAAAAACATGATCTCGCTCAAACAACCTAATTCACCGTTACTAAATACAGGGGTCATTTATCTTCTGGTTGGGTACCATAATTGTAAGACATGTACTGCATCACGTTTGTTGTATAGACCGGACAGAATAAATCATCATTGCATCTTCAAAACTGATGGAATAAAATCATCACTGTGACAGCACAAGATCAATGATACCACTCCAACTAGTCGACACAAATGACAGCAAGTAACTATCTGGAAAGAAACGAAAAAGACGCCGGCAAACCTAAGCCAGAGAGTGCAACTGGGCTACACACGGTTATTAATTATTTCCAACACACTCTTCATTCATTCATAACCCATGTGCTATCACATAGCACACGTGGGAGCCGAAAATCAAAGGGGTGAACCAGGAGCTCACCCGAGAGGTTGTAACCGACGAGGTAGTCCAAGCCGGGGGCTTACCACGACGCGCGACCCCAGCAGCAGCACTAGCGCCCTTGTCCCCCGGTCTTCCAACTTCCAAGTAATGCAGGTTCCAGACTACCCCTGGCTGTAATTTACTTCTACTCCTCGTTATCCTTGAACAAGAACAAGACATTGTCAGCTCTAAAGCAGATTTAGCAGAAATAAATTTGGCGGACGGTTTCGACTTACCCACACGACACGGCAGCATAAACAAGAAATTTTAGGATGCATTCTTTTTTAAGTAAAAAGAATGTCTACACGCTAGAACCAAATAAACTAAACCAAGAAGCATGGTTCCTACCAGCAAATTTCCTAGAATTTATTCTAAGCCTAGACTGGAGCCTACCACCACCCTGGGCAATAACCAAAAGACATATATACCGGTATGTCCAGCAACTACTCATATAGTACCATCCGACTCCTAAATAAATGTTTAAGCAAGAATGCCTTACAATATAAAAGTAAGCCACTAATGGACAAGAAAACACTCACAAACTAAAGAATATATTGTGTATCTCAAACATCGATCCATTGGAACCCAAATAACAGGATGAAAAACAAATCAAAATTGAAGAAACTCTTACAATATCAAAGTAAGCCACTAATGGTGCAAACGCAATAGTCACAATATGTAAGCATTTTCATGATAGCTCAATCACATTACCAGGGTTCATACTGCTCAACTGGTCTGACAATAAAATGCATGTAATTTTTCACAAGAAGAAAAACTTCTTGTCATACTACACCTATAAATGGTTAAACTTCATCAAACAGGAAAGTGGAAGGGTACCAAATTCACTTCTTGACCAACCCAAGGACCGGAATTCTATAACCATACAGGTGAGAACGCCAACAAATTGTAGAATCACACCAGACAGACCATAACTTTTGAGCCTTTTGTTCGTAAGAGAGAGAACCTATTTCAAAAAAAAAGAGAGAACCTATTCATCCATCTATACAAAAACCTTTGCATTCAAAGGCACAAGTTTTAGAAGTATAGATACCATACCTCTTCGGATCATGTTCAACAGTATATGTGCCGAAGTAATTGTTTCTTGACATCACTGTTCATTTTAGAGTCCACACAACATGTTGTGCAAAACTATTAACTAAATAATTAGTCCACAAAATATATAACCAACAGGTTGCTGGCAGCCTGCTACCGTAAATTGGTGAAACCATTGAGGCAACAACAGAACAAGATGGTAGACAAGTATGAACCATATGAAAATTATATTCCTTTGGTACAGATTCCAACCCTGCTATTAATGTATCTTATTGGAAATGAATAGGATGACTAAATACACAGGAGATGAATTTGATCAAAGGGCGTACCAGATTAAAATGGATTGATTACAACCAAGGAGTGCATAACCACACAAGAAAATTTGAAGAACCAAGTGACTGAGGACCACCATGGTTAAATTGATGTGATATCACAGGGCACAACAGAGCCAGAGACCAGATGAGCTCACCAGAGTTGTAGTCGAGGTGGAACGTCACCACCGCCACGGTTGCGGCGAGGTAGTCCAAGCCGGGCGCAAGCCGAGCCTATCACCATGAGCGAGGCGGATGAGGCCACGACTAGCCCAGCAGCAGCACCGCCAGAGCCCTCCCTAGCTCCGGGACGCGGTCGGGAAAGACACCGGCAGCAGCTCAAGTAGAGGCACCAGTCTACGACCGCTCCGACACCAGGGGTGGGCTCCAGGGCGCATCATTGACCTGCAAATCACACACAAGCATATCAGGTTCAGAGCATGCAAGAATGCTCCGAATAAAAGGTACACATAATCATTTAAATATAAAGGTAAGGTGAGACATTGTTTAGGCTATGTTCTAGTTGTAATTAGTTCTATTTTTTCTATAATGCCGATGATTAAAATAAGGTGACACCGTGTGATCCGGGGGTGGCGCTAGTGATCCTTGTGGTATGCACAAATACACATCTTGTGCCTCCTACTTGGTTCACTAGATCCATCCCTGGAATTTGTGTGTCCAATCAACATATATATGAGACATTGTTTAGGCTATGTTCTAGTTGTAATTAATTCTATTTTTCTATAATGCCAATGATTAAAATAAGGTGATACCGTGTGATCCGGGGGTGGCGCTAGTGATCCTTGTGGTATGTACAAATACATATCTTGTGCATCCTACTTGGCTCACCAGCTCCATCCCTGAAATGTGTGTCCAATCTAATTCTGAGGCACAAATTCAAATCTTTTTTGTTTAGTTTTGTCTTTATAGAAAGCCGATGATTAAATGTTGTCTTGGATTTTTGTTGCCTAATATTATGTTGCATATTTATCTGTCTTGTGTATAGAGATGAAGAAGCTTACCTCTTGATTTTTTTATCTCCTATAGGCGAGGAAGAAACCTGGATACTATGCGGCGGCCGTGAAGACGTAGGAGCGGGGCTCCGTCCACACGGTCCACTGAAGCCGGCGCCTGCAGGAGCAAGACTTTTGTGCAGTACTAAATAGGTAGAAGAAGACCACGCGATGAAGCAAGGCAAAGAGGAAGGTGAAGAACCGGCGGCCGTCAAGCAGGAGGCAGGGCTCCGTCGATGGCGCAGCAGGTGTCACCGGCTTTTTTTTGTTTCCTTTAGCCATCATTACAACGGTCAAAAACCAATCTCCATATCTGATGTAAAGACTATTGGCAACGATTATATATTATGCTCGTTGCCAAACTTATTGGAAACGATTAAAATCATCGTTGCCATTGTGCGCCTTCACATCAGCAGCGGGGGCGGGGACATGGACCGTTTTTCTGTTTCCGATGAGGGTTTTGGCCAGTTTCTGATGTGTCGTTCTGTACAAGTGTGTTATGTTTTCCGGATGTGGTAGCAGCGGTGGCGACCCCGTTTTGGAAAGTGTTATTTGGCTTCGTCGCCTCGAAGTGCACGCTCCAGTGTCGTATCGGAGTCTGGGAGATTTGTTTACGATGCAGTGGATGACGGCAAGCAGTTCCAGTGGTCCTTTGTGACCTGGTCGGATGAAGACAATGGATCTGGAGTCCGACGAGCACGGGACGCTCCTACCCGCAGTGACCATTCGTCGACACCGTTTTGAATGTTCATGATGTAGGAGAGGCGAAAAGATCTCATTCCAATGCGTCATCATCGCCGCCAACTCGTTGATTGCCGCTAGAGAGACTAAAACCTAATGAAAACAAAGAACTGCAAGAACTAAGAAATGCAAGAATGGGTCCCCACCCCTCTTGCCGCCGGCGAGGTCACCGGAAAGAGAGGGAAGGGGGACCGAGGTGGCGACGCTAGGAAACCCTAGATTGTTTTTTTTATCAATCCTACATTGGTTTAGAGGAGGTGTGACGGTTGTACCGTGACATGACTCAATTTAAGGGCCTCTTTGATTCGCAGGATTGAAGAACAAAGAAATATGAGTATTGCAGGAATATGATGTCATGACCTTCGAATCCTACAGGAACTACCAACACAAGAATCAATAACATGTATTGTTTGGTTGCACCGTAGGAAATTTCTATAGGTTGAGTACATATGTCATAGTTGTCATAGATACATAGAAAATTTTCCAATAGGTCTTATGTTAGAAATCCTATAAGATTGTAGCGTAGGAAAGCAATCCATATGAATGCCACGGTACAGCAGGAAATTTTCTATAGCTAAGCCTAGTTTAGATGGAAATTTTTGTGAAAATTTGTCTTGTTGGCCCCTCCTAATTGAGTTCTACCAAGATTGGCCCCCTCAATCCTGCCTCCGCCCCTGTATGAATGTTGAAGGATTCATTCCTTTAAATCAAATGCACACTATAGGAAAAGTTAGTATGGGTTGAAATCCTACCTTTGAAAATCATGTAAATATAAGATGTCCTAAACGGAGAACGGTGATTTGGCTCCCGAGCTCCACGGAGCTCGGTATTTTTGAAAAATGGAAATTCACATTTTTGAGTTTCCAAAAAACGCGAAAAAAATCACAGGTGTAGGTAGTGTCGAGACACACACGCGTGAATTTTTTTGACTTCAAATTCGATGTATTTTGGGCTGTGCAAAAAAGACAAACTTTGACAGATTTCAAAATTTTGAATCCGGGTATGTCGATTGAGAAATTTGTCTTTTAGATCTAGCCCAAAATAAAACGAATTTGGACTTGACATTTGGCATGCTTGTAGATCTCGACACTACCTACACATGGTATATTTTTCTCGATTTTGGAAACCAAAATGGGAGCTCGGAGCCTCGGACTCCAAAAAGGACTTTCCGGTCCTAAACGTCTTTTATTATCCTTCCGCCACACAATCGACCTACCTACCATTTTTTGTTTTTTTAGTGAAGGTCGACGTACCTATACTCCCAAAGTGCGCGAAACCTATCGTTTACAATAGACGGGCCGGCCCAAGCCAGAGGAGTCTAGATCTAAGTTCCCCCATCCGGAGCAGAGCGGCGACGGCGGCAGGACGATCAACTGCAGCAGCTCGCCGAGATGGAAGGGGATTCGGAGATGACGAAGGAGGTGGGGAGAAAGAGGAGATCCACAATGTGTCCGACATGGCCGGGGAGAGGAGAACGTCCAGGAAGATCACACAGAGCGAGTATTCATCAGGGCTGGAGCAGATGGATGACGAGTTCGATGCTTTGTTTAAGGAGGCAGGTGAGATGAAAATGAAGCGACTGGTGGCGAAGTGGAACGCCGAGAACCCCGACGCGACGCCGCTCGTGATGGAATCTCTCACGGAGCAGCAGCGGGCGTCGCTGCTACAAGAGGATTTGGCCAGGGAGATTGTGCGTGCCAACGCGTACGTAGCCAAGGAGCAGGAGGAGATGGCGAGATTGGAGGAGGAAGGGATCCAAACCAAGACGATGATGACCGGGAGTACCAAGAGTACCGAGAGCACTGGGAGTGGAAAACGGGCAAAGAGTTCGGCTCCTTCGAGGATAGAAGTAAGTTCGTATCTTAGTGGACGCCCTGATTACTTCGGTTCTATGATTTCTGTTCTGTTATCATACTGTGTATTTTCATCGGTTGATGTTCTTACTATGCTAGATAGATAATGGTAGGATGTAACTGAATCATGATTTCCTGGCACTCCATACGTAGGTTGAGTATCTCCTTGCCGAATTGAAATCTTCTGTCACCATGTGCAGCTCGGATCCCCGCCATGTGCTTCACGGATGAGCTGATGCCTCGTCGCAGCGACACCATGCATACTATGCAGATATTTTCAGTCAAAGTCAAGGAAGTATATGGGGATTTACACTGGCCGCTGGATGTGTTTGGTATGATTGCTGTGCGGGACGACCTCGATTACAATCGCAATATCATCTTTGAGCGCAATAGGGACAACTGTCAAACCCTCAATGAGCAGGTTCATATCCCTTATCATTTGTACTTGATGTGCAACATAACCTTTTTATTATTATTGTTCTCTGTTGTTAGTTGTTACCAGACTTTTCATGCTTTTACTCCACAGTTATTAGTTAGGCCATGTACAACGCGCGACGCTAGTAGAGGCGCTAGGATTTGTTTCCCGGCCGATCGACAGTTAGTCTCAGAAATCCCAGCGTCTAGCGAAGCGTCGGCGCAAAGTTAGTCTCAGAAATCCCAGCGTCTAGCGAAGCGTCGGCGCAAAAAGAAGCAGCGACGCTTGGCTCGTACGAGGGGAAAAACAGTAGGCAGCCGGAGCCAA
The DNA here is from genome assembly GCA_947311845.1 of Poa pratensis. Classification (NCBI taxonomy): domain Eukaryota; kingdom Viridiplantae; phylum Streptophyta; class Magnoliopsida; order Poales; family Poaceae; genus Poa; species Poa pratensis. The sequence goes on along the minus strand of CAMZMU010000096.1, from coordinate 53,881,421 downwards.
CAGAACACAGCTTAGCGTCTATGTGTAGCGTCCCACATTGGAGAGAAGAAGCTTAGCAGATTTATTTACTTTTTGGTAATTTTTTCTTCCCACAAGCGCCTCCATAAGCGTCTTGGATTGTACATGCCCTTAGCTCATTTAATTAAATGAATGAACCTCATTCATTAGCTTCTACAAGTTTATGTGCTATGCATGATAACTCGACCTGGTTGCCTGTTACAATACCATTCTTATAAAGCATAACTCAACCACAACAGATTTTCATTTATTTATGTTTATGCACATCACATTTTTTATGCTATGCAGTTATTAAAATTAAATGTATACTCAATCGATGGTGTTGGTGTGTTGAGTGCAGGATCCATATTTAGTACTAACAGGTCCTGCCCGTGCTCCTGTGACTATGTTTGGGCCTATACATTTTGATGTCATACTGAAGGTGAAGCACACTAACGAATCTGAGGACAAAGATCTAAGCCTCATAGCCACACGCTATGATTGCTACAAATCAATCGATTATCAGGCGAGAGAGTGCGTGAGCAGTAAAGAATATAAAAGCAAGCTCAGCACACTGGAGCTGACATGTGGCATCGTGGTTTCATCCATTGAGGCCACAATCAGTGTCCGTATTGTTGAAGGGTCATGGCCAGATGGATTCAGCGGATGGTTCACTGCCGATACTGCTAACGTCAGTCACATGAAGGTGTCCCTATTAAAATTTGGAGATGGGAATGTGCCTGTTTCTGCCGCTGATGGCACCATAGAGCTCTCACGACGTGTGGTTTCTGTTGAAAGCCTTGGGGAGCTGCGAATTTGTGCAGCAGCGTGGCGAGGCAGCAGCAAGGTTGAGCGTGAGGTGCGCTTTGAACCTTTTAAGTCTGGTAGGCGCTCTCGTGACTTAATTGTTGGCTCGTGTAAAATGGAAGTTACCGTTGGCTGGTCTCTCTTTCCGTTAAGCTATCGCACTGCCCGTATTTCTACAAGCAATGGTGAGGCAAGCAAGGTTGGGTGAGGCGATAATATTTCCTGCCCGTGCTCCTGTGAGGCCTATACATTTTGATGTCATCCTGAAGGTGAAGCACACTAACGAATCCGAGGACGTAGATCTAAGCTTAATAGTCACACGCTACAATTGCTGTGAATCACTCGATTATCAGGCGAGAGAGTGCGCTCTCATATCGTGCGTGAGCAGTAAGAGATTTAAAAGCAAGCTCAGCACACTGGAGCTGATATATGGCATCGTTGTTTCATCCATCTGAGGCCACAACCAGTGTGCGTATTGTTGAAGGGTCATGGCCAGATGGATTCAGCTGGCGGTTCACTGCCTTCACTTCTAATGTCAGTCACATAAAGGTGTCGCTAGAATTTGGATACATGGAAGAAATTTTCTTTGTTGTCTTAATCAATTGTTGTGCTGACTATATATTTACAACTTAGAACTTGAATTTCAAATGACCCGTATTTTAGAGTCCTTCAAAATTCAAAATGTCGGGTATGCTAGAGTCGGTGCTAATCATACTGAGCTAATGTCCCTTGCACTGGAAATAAATCTGCAGGGTAGTAATCGGTCTCTTCGAGTTCAAAATCCGCATGAGTTGTGTTCGGCATGCGCTCACAATGAGACGATAAGAACTCTATAGGTCGCACCAGGATACGAAGATAAAATCAAAACGAGTATGCTAAAAATGGCATGCGCTCGATAGCCTGCACCATGGAGAAACAAGTAATCTTCCCTGGGAAGCAGTGTACGGGTATGCTAGAGTACTGTGCTATTTTACCTTCTGAGCATGTTGTTAATGCTCAACCACACCGAGGCAAAATGCCGAGGTTTTTCAGGTTGTTCCTTCACTTGGGGATGGAGGTTGATCACCTGTTTGCCGTCGCACCAATATCCAGCAGTTTGTCTACCGCGACAAGCATGATGTCGAGTATGTTTCTTCACCAGTGCTTTGCTCGGAGCTGGACTTCATGGTTTTGAAGGTTATGAGCTTTCCATGATAGTTCCCTCGGACCCAAAGCTGGAGTGCTGTTTCGAGCTGGGGGTCGCCTTCTCACCCTTCGCGGGGGAACAATAGTGTTCCTAGGGAGGCCCTATTCTACGGCGGGGCTGATTGCATATGGGGGCATATTGGAGGCCGCAGCATCCGGGGTGCGGTAAGGGCACCTCCAACGGGCTGGCGCATACGGACCAGTCATGTCCGTTTTTGTCCGTCCGGACAAAAGAGTGCCTCCAACGGCCCAGCGCATACGGACAATTTGCTGCCGGACTGTCCGTTCTGGACCAAAGCTGGATCAAGTTTGGTCTGGCTTTGGGGCGAGCCGGACACTGTCCCCTGTCCGTTCTGTCCGCTCTCGTGTCATGTCTGGCCCATACGACAGCGACACAAAGAGCAGGTCCACTCGTTCTCTCTCCTTTCCCCTCCTTCGTTCTCTCTCTTTTTCTAGCACCCACGATCCCATCCGATCCCATCCGCATCTCGGCTGAATCGAGCACACCGCCTCCGGGAAGGTCGTAGAGCGCCGCTGTCGGCCAGATCCGGCGAGGCAGTTCCGGTGGCGGCCCTGTTCCTAGCCACCTCGCGCTCCACCTACTGCTTGCTCTCCGCCGGCTCGGTGGCCGTATACATCTGCGCCACGGACGGTCGGCCATGGCGCGCTGGCCTGAGCGAGGGAAGCTGGCCGAGCTTGGAGCGTGCTGGTAGGCACGGGCGAGGGAGCTGGCGGCGTGCTGCGGAGCTCCTGCGGCGACTCCCGCACACGGCGGCGTGCTCCAAGCTAGGCAACTCTGCTCCCTCCTCTGCTGTTGCGTGTGTACTAGTAGTACTACATGGCCAGCTCGTCGGTTCTGAGCCTCGCCAGGCGTTCCAGAGGCCGCCATCCCGTGCGAGCCTTCGTTGGCGAGAGCAGAGGAGGCCACCGCCGTCCTCATCCTTGGAGCTAGCAGCACACGCGCATGCTGGTGCTAGTTCTCTCTTGCTTTTCTTCACTCGTGCTCTGTGCCCCGCTAGTTTTCTCTCTAATATTGCTAGATAATTGTGACTGCTAAGTTGCAAAACTATTTGGTGCTAAAAAAAAGAAAAATAGACATGTCCGTGCTAAAGATGCGCTGCACCGTTGGAAGCACTGCGCGGACAAGCCCGGACGGACACTCCAAGCCTACCCCAAACGGACAAAAAGAGACATATTTGCATGTCCGTATGCGCCACGCCGTTGGAGGTGCCCTAAGAGACCGGTATTAGCGCTCGGTCTAACGCGGACACGACACAGATGGAGCGGGCACACCAGCATACACGGCTCATGGTTCAACTCCGAGTTCAAAGTATCTTCAGTTTCCTCGGTTTTCCCTTTTCTTTTATTCCAATGAAGTGATCGCAGCTAGGGGGCTACTTTTTCGGGGTCTCCTTGGGGAAATCTCTGAGTGAGGTTGCGTCTTCTATTGATTTAATTAAAGATACTTATATGCAACGGACGTTAACTTTGCTTAAGAAGAATGAAGATAAGTCTAGGGAGGATAACCGAGGATTCCACTAGTTTAATTCCTAAAAAAGCCATTAAACTTGGTGAGGATCTTTTGGGTTTGAAATATTCGAGAGATAAAATCAAAACGATTTATTTGCAAGAGTTGACGAGAACTCTATCGGTCGCACCAGGATTAAAATTAAATCTTCTATTTGAAAATGAGAGGTTCTTTCCGGAATTGTGATGGGTTTGGTGATCCAGCAAAAAAATTAACTGTCAAGGAGTTGATTGGAGAGCATAAGTTGGATTTCATGGCCATTTTAGAAACTGGAAGATCCAAATTTCCGTCTCCTTTTCTAAAACTTATTTCTGGTGGTTATGATTTTCCCTAGTATCATCTTCCACCTCAAGGGAGGTCCAGAGGGATTTAAGTAGGAATTAACATGTATTATTTCAAGTGAAGAATGTGGTTTCAAGTGATCATTGTTTTAAATTCCATGTACTATCCAAGATGGATGGTTTTGAATGTTCTCTAGTAGCTGTGTATGGGGCAGACCGAGCTGCCAAAAAACATGAGTCTTGGTAGAGCTGGTTAGAATGTGTGAATCGGACAATTGCCTTTGTCATGTGGATGGAATTTTAACATTATTAGTCGCCAAGAGGAGAAAAATAACTATAATTTCAATCTGAGATGGCCTTTTATGTTTAATGCTATTATTGAATGTCTGGAATAAAAATGTAAGCGTTGAGTGGGAAGAAAAATTCCCTTTACTGAAGTTAGAGCGCTAGCTCGAGCGGGATCAGACCACACTCCTCTTGTGGATTTACGGGAATAGCCAAGTTGGGTAATAAAGCCCATTTTTCTTTTGAATTATATTGACTTCTTGTGGAGGCTTTTTACGAGGTGGTGGCTCAGTAGTGGGCTTCGGTATCGGTTGGAGATGGCCCCATGTCGAGATGGCGGAGCAAGATATGTCATTTGAGAATTTTTCTTTGGGGTTGGGCGCCCTGTAATCAAAGTGATGTTCATACAAAGAAAAATAACAACTTGTCAATAACTGAATTTTAGATTAAGAAGTTGAGACAACTCCTCTTTGTCCATCCGAAAGAGAGACCATGAGGCAAGCAACTGTTAAAGTCCTGGTTCAGGAAAGCGTTAAGCGTATGCGGTGCGCTGGGCTTCCAGTTAGAGCTTAAGCGATCTATGCGTGATTAAGCGCCGCTTAAGCGTTATTGACTTAGTCAACGGAGGAACCAAAATCTAGCATAAATTAGGATTTTAAGTTCACAAAACTTGCAGTAGCAGAACATAAAAGTGGAACAAAGACAGCTTACATTGTTCTCTTCTTCTTCTGAAGCCGAAGTGCTGAACTGCCCACTTGGATGCTTCCTGCAAATCAATAAAACTATGGTTAGTTTAGGACTTGAATTTGCAAATTGCAATTGTTTGCACTGCACTGAACCTACAGAGCAGCAAAAAACAAACCAATTGGAGGCCAACACACGACAAACCATAGCAATAGAACCAAATAGCCAAGTAGTACCAATATTACATAACAAGAGCACAAATTTAGAGATGTCCTTGCTCCTTAGGTTCTAACCGAGTTTCAATGACAAATACTAACACACGAGGCTGGCGGCGTCAGGAAGAGGCGGAGATGCAGCGGGGCGCCAGCCTCTTTTGTCATGATAGAATAAATGTATCGTGATATACATTAGTTATCGATGGAAGAAAATAGTATTCTTACAACTGACTTCACAGAGGAGGAAGTGTATGAAGCTATTATCCAAATGGATATTTATAAGGCACTAGGACCGTATGGGTTCCCTACCGAATTTTATCGAAATTGTTGGGCTTTTGTAAGGGTTGATTTATGGAGTTAGTCTATAAATTTCAACAAGGCGAACTACCCTTATATAACTTGAGCTTTGGTAGTATTATTCTTCTCCCAAAATAACAAAATGTTGTTCAGATTTAGCAATAATGTCCCATTTGTTTCCGCACTGGGACCTTTAAGATTTTTACAAGAGTGGGAACTAATCATATTTTGATAATTTCTAATAATGTTTATAGACCAATGCAAATAGCCTTTTTTGCCCGGCCGTCACATCCTCGAAGGGGTGGTGCTTTTACATGAAACTATCCATGAACTTCATAGGAATAAAATGGATGGTGTTTTCCACAAAATTGACTTCGAGGAAGTGTATGATAAAGTTAAAAGGCCTTTGTTACACCAGGCGTTGCGTATAAAAGGTTTTGACCCTAAATGGTGTGACCGGATTAATATATTTTTACCTTTCGATTTGCATCATAAGGGGAGGTTACCCATTTGCTTCTTTGAATTACCCTTTGAGGTCTTAAATTTTCTTTCCCTACATACGTACTAGTGTTTCCAAGGGAAAGTTCGGTGTTGTATATATCATCAGTTTCTTTGCTAATTTCATTGCATGAAAAATTCAACACTTCTTCCCGAGAACTTGTACTTCAGGAGACACCTGTGGTAACAAAAAAATAATGCTTATTAAAAACAGACAAATACCAAAAAAGCAATCAATGAAGTATTATATCAGAAAAACACTTGCATTTCGTCTTGAAAAAAGAAATGCAGTAATATTTTAACACTCACATCGCTTGGAATGTCAATTATGTTTCTGCTGGTACGCTTGTTGCTGAGCTGTTAAAACCATCTTCATTGCTTTCAAACAGCCTACGGCCAACCAACAAAACATTTGGGAGATCCTACATTACTTTAATAACCAAACACCAAAATTAGGAAACATTTTCATCAAGAATAGATACACCTACAAAAAGGAAAGACACAATCATAATTACTCACAACATTACGACCGCTGGTTGATGAAGAATGAGTTGACTTGAAATGTTCTTGACTAGTATACGCAGCTTTAGGTGAAACCTATTAATAGAAAACGAAACATCAGACATCTTTACAGGAAAAAAAGTTATGATTTGCTATATTAAATAAGAAAACTTAGAACACTACATACAAGATCAACAAATTTATCTTTCAGATTGGAATTCCACTTTGGTGAATTTGTGAGGCATGTTGCGCTAGGCTCTTTTTGCACGCACTGAATACTCAATTCACGCACACTGGAAATACTGTTTCCCTGTAAGATAACAAAAATGCAATAGAGAAAACAATGAAAATACTATCATCTGAAACAAGAACAAACAAAATCAACTAATAACAAGAGCAAACATAAATCAAAACTATCAAAGACATCTTAAGAAAACATTTCTTAGACCTGCTGAGAGCAAAAGAAATGTTTTGTTTCATTGGGTGACTCATATGCTTCTTCTTGCCTGGCATGCTCCATTTCCAAATGTAATATAGTATCCTGTGTTGATAGTGAGGTGCATAAAAAATATAAAATTATAAGAACAATATAAATCTAACAAAAAACAAAAAGATATAGTCATCAACAAATAATAGCGTATATAAAACATATAATCAACAAACCACGTAACAAAAGAAATTAAGTCATCAAAGTAAAAACATACTTCTATCCTCTTGTTGTAGTCAAATTCATTCATTCCCACAGGCGGTGTAATTCTGGCTCTTCAATAAACTTGCCGTTATCATCTACATCATCTAGAAGTCTGAAGGTCGGAAAACTTCGGTCGTTCCAGTGGTATTTATGACGTGCTTGTTGTAAGTAATGTGCCCTATTCGCAGGGTGATACGTCTCAAACGTATCTATAATTTCTGATGTTCCATGTTGATATTATACCAATTGTTACATGTTTTTATATACACTTCATAGCATTTTTATGCATTTTCTGGGACTAACCTATTAACAAGATGCCACAGTGCCATATCCTGTTTTCTGATGTTTTTGTATTCCAGAAAAGCTGTTCTGGAAATATTCTCGGAATTGGACGAAACTTGGACAGAACCTACTATTTTCCCGACACGTACACGGAGTCCAAAGGAGAGACGGAGGCGACCGAGGAGGCAGCCACGCCAGGGGCCGGCGCGGCCCCACCTCCTGCCGCGCCGGGGGGTGGCGTGACCCCTGATACGTCTCCAACGTATCCATAATTTCTGCTGTTCCATGCTTATATTATACCATTTGCTACATGTTTTATATACACTTCGTATCACTTTTATGCATTTTCTGGGACTAACCTATTAACAAGATGCCACAGTGCCAGTTCCCTGTTTTCTGCTGTTTTTGGTTTCAGAAAGTTACTTCTGGAAATATTCTCGGAATTGCACGAAACAAAAGGCCAGGTCCCTATTTTTCCAGAACCATCACGGAGTCCGAAGGAGAGACGAAGATGTGCCAGGAGGTGGCCAAACCACACCTAGGCGCGGCTGGGCCCACAGCCGCGCCTGCAGGTGGTTTGGGCCCCTCGGGGGTCCGCCGACATCGCCCCTTCGCCTATTTATTCCCCGAGACGCGAAAACCCTAAAACACCGAGCCTTTCATCCAGAACATATTCGCTGCCGCCGCGTCGTCAACCCTAACTCGGGGGGTTCCTGAAGCTCTTCCCGGCACCCTGCCGGAGAGGGGAATCATCACCGGAGGGCTCTACATCGCCATGCCCGCCTCCGGAGTGATGCGTGAGTAGTTCATCCTTGGACTATGGGTCCATAGCAGTAGCTAGATGGTTGTCTTCTCCACTTGTGCCATCATGTTTAGATCTTGTGAGCTGCCTATCATGATCAAGATCATCTTATTGTAATGCTACATGTTGTGTTTGCTGGGATCTGACTTATATTGATACCTATGTGGAGCTGAATATTATATTATCATGTCTATGTCATTTGTGATCTTGCATGCTCTCCGTTACTTGTTGAAGCCTTGGCCACGTGAATACTTGTAACTCCAAGAGGGGGTATTTATGCATGATAGTTGGGTTCAACCTCTATTTAACCTGGGATAGTGACAGCAAGTTCTAAGGTTGTAGATGTGTTGTTGCCACTAGGGGTAAAACAGCAATGCTTTATTCAAGGATGAATGTATTGTTTACATTACGCACATTACTTAATGCAATTGTCTGTTGCTTGCAACTTAATACTGGAAGGGGTACGGATGTTAACCGGAAAGTGGACTATTTAGGCATAGATGCATGCTGGATAGCGGTCTATGTACTTTGTCGTAATGCCCAAATGAATCTCATAGTAGACACCACAGCTCACACATGCATGTTATATGCACTTATCAATTGTCAATTGCCCAGCTGTAATTTGTTTACCCAGCATGTTAGTTATCTTATTGGAGAGACACCACTAGTGAACTGTGGACCCCGGTCCATTCTTTTACATCTGAAATACAATCTACTGCAATCATTGTTCTCTACTGTTTTATGCAAACAAACATCATCTTCCATTCGATACGTTTAACCCTTTGTTTTCAGCAAGCCGGTGAGATTGACAACCTCACTGTTAAGTTGGGGCAAAGTAGTTTGATTGTGTTGTGCAGGTTCCACGTTGGCACCGGAATCCCTGGTGTTGCGCCGCACTACACTCCTCCACCAACACCTTCGAAGCAAACCTCGTTTTCCTACTGGTCCGATTAAACCTTGGTTTCATACTGAGGGAAAACTTACTGCTGCACTCATCATACCTTCCTCTTGGGGTTCCCAACTGACGTGTGACGTACAAGCAATTGTTTCTGGCACTATTAACCTAGAGCCACCAACAACGTTTTCTGGCGCCGTTGCCGGGGAAAACAGAATTGCTTCTGCAAGGGGAGTCTCTCACACCCAATCTCTTTACTTTGTTATTTGTCTTGCTTAGTTTATTTTTATTTTGTTTTGTTTGCTTTCTCTATATCAAAAACACAAAAAAATTAGTTACTTGTCTTGCTAGTTTATTTTTATTTTGTTTTGTTTGCTTTCTCTATATCAAAAACACAAAAAAATTAGTTACTTGTTTAATTCAGTTTAATTTTGTTTTTCAAAATGAATGCTCCTGAAGTTGAAGTTCGTTCTTTTAGGCAACTAGGAGGTGAAAATTTGAAAGATGCTTGGTATAGAATTAGTGATGCTCATCATAGATGTACTAAGAAACACTCTACCACTATCCTCCTTAGGAACTTTTATGTTGGTATCTCTAGTTGGTATAGGTATGTTCTAGACACTCTTACAGGTGGAAATTTCTTGGGTACTCCTGCTTTAGAAGCCTGTAATATTATTGAAAGTTTGGTAGGAACACCACCCACTAAAGATATTAAAGTTGAGATTACCTTGGAAGATGTTATAAATAAGTTAGACTCTATGGAGAATTTTTTCCAAATTTTCTTGATTGTATTGGTAAGATAATGAATCAATAGCCACCATCAATGAAAGAATCACTGTTCTTGAGGATAATAATATCCATGACACCCAAAATCATAGAATTGATGAGTTAGAGGAAGCTATTGAAACCTTAAGTTCAACCTTTACTTCTCTTAAGTCTAAAAAGGAGAAAGTTTATGTGGGTAGAGAGCAAAAGTTTATGTATGTTCCTAAAGTGCCAAAACCAAAGACTCATTATGAGCTTAAAATTGATAAAACTTTTAGTACGGTTAAAGGTAATGAAACACCTCCAGGAACATCTAAGATACCCATTGTTACAAGCTGTGTGTTGGAAGAAGCTTTTGATGATTTGAATGATTTGCCACTTGACAACACTTGATTTTCACTTTCTGCGCCTAGCTGAAAGGCGTTAAAGAAAAGCGCTTATGGGAGACAACCCATCGTTTTTATTTGCTGTTATTTTTGTTTTCTTTGAGTCAAGGATTTTTGTTACTTCTGTAGCAACTCCTTTGTATCTTTATTTTATCGCAATGTTGTGCCAAGTAAAGTTCTATATTGAAAGTTGATGCAAGATTTGGATTTCTGCGCAGTGACAGATTTTTAGCTGTCACGGATTTGAGCTTATCTCCCTGTAGAAAATTCAAAAAATTCTGAGAAAAATCACGCATATTCCTGAGATATGTACGCAACTTTCATTATTTTAGGCCAGATCCATCTGAGCAACTTAAGTGCCTCGAAAAAATTCGTCATTCCAGACTGTTCTGTTTTTGACAGATTCTGCCTTTTGTTTTGCATTCGCTCTTTTACTGTGTTTGTGTGGATTTCTTTGCTCCACAAAGCATTGGTGGCTGTAGCTAATGTCCAGAAGCTTTGGGATTGATTGTATCATTACAGAATATGAGAATTTTTGATTATGCACTAACCCTCTAATGAGAACTGTCTTGAGTTTGGTGTGAAGGAAGTTTTCAAGGATCAAGCGAGAAGGGTGATATTATGTGATCAAGAAGAGTGAAAAGCCTAAGCTTGGGGATGCCCCCGTGGTTCATCCCAACCATATTCAGAGAGACTCAAGCGTCTAAGCTTGGGGATGCCCAAGGCATCCCCTTCTTCATCAACAAACTTATCAGGTCATCTCTAGTGAAACTATATTTTAATTCTTTCACATCTTATGCGCTTTACTTGGAGCGTCTGTGTGTTTTTATTTTTGTTTTTGTTTGAATAAATTCGGATCCTAGCAATCCTTGTGTGGGAGAGAGACACGCTCCGCTTTTTCATGTGAATACTCATGTTCTTCACTTATATTTGTTGAGTATTCTTAACTAGCTACTGCAGTGCTTTTAGCTCCTGTTTTTCATGCATCTCTTCGAGCTGTTAGCACTTGTTTATAAATACTCTCTTGCTGCATTATATTATCATTTGGAGAGTTTATGTTTAATAAATTATTGGTGTTTGTTTGGAAGAAAGAAAATGCTACATGTAGTAGTTGGTATTGGAAAAGACATATGCATTCTTGTAGATCATTGTCTTGTTTTGATTTGATGCTTTGCAATTGTTTTGAGCTCTCAAGTAGATCATGTTTAAGCTCTTGCATCATGTAGTTAAAGCCTAGTAGTGGAGAACTACCGTAGAGCTTGTTGAGACTTGGGATGCATATTTGTTCTCTCTAAGGTCTAGATATTTTCTGGTAAAATGTTTGAGCAACAAGGAAGACAGTGTAGAGTCTTATAATACTTGCAATATGTTTTTATGTGATTCTTGCTGTACCGGTTTATACTTGTGTTTGCTTCAAACAACCTTGCTAGCCTAAACTCTGTACTGAGAGGGAATGCTTCTCGTGCATCCAAAACTTGAGCCAAAACCCATGCCATTTGTGTCCACCATACCTACCTACTATGTGGTATTTCCTGCCATTCCAAGTAAATATTTCATGTGCTACCTTTAAACTATTCAAAACTTTATTACTCCTTATTTGTGTCAATGTTTTATAGCTCATGAGGAAGTATGTGGTGTTTTATCTTTCAATCTTGTCATTTACTTCTGACAGACTTTCACCTGGACTAGTGGCATATACATCCGCTTATCCAATAATTTGCAAAAAGAGCTGGCAACGGGGTGCCCAGCCCCAATTAATTACAACTTTCATTAATAATTCTCTTCACATGTTTTGCCCTGATTTATCAGTAAGCAACTTAATTTTGCAATAGACACTCCTCCATGGTATGTGAATGTTGGAAGGCACCCGAGGATTCGGTTAGCCATGGCTTGTGTAAGCAAAAGGTTGGGAGGAGTGTCATCTATAAAGAAACTAAAATACATGTGTAAACAAAAGAGAAGAGGGATGATCTACCTTGCTGGTAGAAATAACGTCCTTCATGGGAGCCGCTCTTTGAAAGTCTGGTTGACAAGGGGGTTAGAGTGCCCACTACCATTCGTTGACAACAACAAACACCTCTCAAATACTTATTTTGTGCTCTCTATATGCTTTCGAAAACTTAAAAAGCTCTAGCACATGATTTAATCCCTGCTTCCCTCTGCGAAGGGCCTATCTTTTACTTTATGTTGAGTCAGTTTACCTACTCCTTTCTATCTTAGAAGCAAACACTTGTGTCAACTTTGTGTGCATTGATTCTTACATATTTACTTATTGCACTTGTTATATTGCTTTATGTTGACAACTATCCATGAGATATACATGTTACAAGTTGAAAGCAAATGCTGAAACTTAATCATCCTTTGTGTTGCTTCAATGCCTTTTACTTTGAATCTATTGCTTTATGAGTTACCTCTTATGCAAAACTTTTTGATGCTTGTCTTGAAAGTACTATTCATGAAAAGTTTTTGCTTATATGATTCATTGTTTACTCTTTATCTATTTGTTAGCAAACTATAGATCATTGCTTTGAGTCACTTCATTCATGACATGAGCCTTGCAATATATTGATCAAGATTGTGTGAAAGCATGTCTCCTCAGAAATTATTTGTTGTTATCGTTTTACCTACTCGAGGACGAGTAGAACTAAGCTTGGGGATGCTTGATACGTCTCCAACGTATCCATAATTTCTGCTGTTCCATGCTTATATTATACCATTTGCTACATGTTTTATATACACTTCGTATCACTTTTATGCATTTTCTGGGACTAACCTATTAACAAGATGCCACAGTGCCAGTTCCCTGTTTTCTGCTGTTTTTGGTTTCAGAAAGTTACTTCTGGAAATATTCTCGGAATTGCACGAAACAAAAGGCCAGTCCCTATTTTTCCAGCACACACGGAGTCCGAAGGAGAGACGAAGAGGCCACGAGGTGGCCAAACCACCTAGGCGCGGCTGGGCCCACAGCCGCGCCTGGGTGGTTTGGGCCCCTCGGGGGTCCGCCGACATCGCCCCTTCGCCTATTTATTCCCCGAGACGCGAAAACCCTAAAACACCGAGCCTTTCATCCAGAACATATTCGCTGCCGCCGCCGTCGTCAACCCTAACTCGGGGGGTTCTGAAGCTCTTCCCGGCACCCTGCCGGAGAGGGGAATCATCACCGGAGGGCTCTACATCGCCATGCCCGCCTCCGGAGTGATGCGTGAGTAGTTCATCCTTGGACTATGGGTCCATAGCAGTAGCTAGATGGTTGTCTTCTCCACTTGTGCCATCATGTTTAGATCTTGTGAGCTGCCTATCATGATCAAGATCATCTTATTGTAATGCTACATGTTGTGTTTGCTGGGATCTGACTTATATTGATACCTATGTGGAGCTGAATATTATATTATCATGTCTATGTCATTTGTGATCTTGCATGCTCTCCGTTACTTGTTGAAGCCTTGGCCACGTGAATACTTGTAACTCCAAGAGGGGGTATTTATGCATGATAGTTGGGTTCAACCTCTATTTAACCTGGGATAGTGACAGCAAGTTCTAAGGTTGTAGATGTGTTGTTGCCACTAGGGGTAAAACAGCAATGCTTTATTCAAGGATGAATGTATTGTTTACATTACGCACATTACTTAATGCAATTGTCTGTTGCTTGCAACTTAATACTGGAAGGGGTACGGATGTTAACCGGAAAGTGGACTATTTAGGCATAGATGCATGCTGGATAGCGGTCTATGTACTTTGTCGTAATGCCCAAATGAATCTCATAGTAGACACCACAGCTCACACATGCATGTTATATGCACTTATCAATTGTCAATTGCCCAGCTGTAATTTGTTTACCCAGCATGTTAGTTATCTTATTGGAGAGACACCACTAGTGAACTGTGGACCCCGGTCCATTCTTTTACATCTGAAATACAATCTACTGCAATCATTGTTCTCTACTGTTTTATGCAAACAAACATCATTTCCATTCGATACGTTTAACCCTTTGTTTTCAGCAAGCCGGTGAGATTGACAACCTCACTGTTAAGTTGGGGCAAAGTAGTTTGATTGTGTTGTGCAGGTTCCACGTTGGCACCGGAATCCCTGGTGTTGCGCCGCACTACACTCCTCACCAACACCTTCGAAGCAAACCTCGTTTTCCTACTGGTCGATTAAACCTTGGTTTCATACTGAGGGAAAACTTACTGCTGCACTCATCATACCTTCCTCTTGGGGTTCCCAACTGACGTGTGACGTACAAGCAATTGTTTCTGGCACTATTAACCTAGAGCCACCACCCCCTCGGGTGCCTCCAGATGCCGCCTTTTCGCCTATATAATGCCTTCATCCAGAAAACCCTAAATACCCGAGCCTCCATCCACGAAAAGTTCCGTAGCCGCCGTCGTCGTCAACCCTAGTTCGGGAGGGTTCTGGAGCTCTTCCCGGCACCCTGCCGGAGAGGGGAATCATCACCGGAGGGCTCTACATCACTATGCCTGCCTCCGGAGTGATGCGTGAGTAGTTCATCCTTGGACTACGGGTCCATAGCAGTAGCTAGATGGTTGTCTCTCCTCCTTGTGCTATCATGTTTAGATCTTGTGAGCTGGCTATCATGATCAAGATCATCTTATTGTAATGCTATATGTTGTGTTTGCTGGGATCCGATGAATATTGATACTATGATCAAGTTGATTATCAATCTATCTTATATGTTATTTATGATCTTGCATGTTTTTCGTTACTAGTAGATGCTTTGGCCAAGTAGATGCTTGTAACTCCAAGAGGGAGTATTTATGCTAGATAGTGGGTTCATGCCTCCGGTAATCTGGGCGAGTGACAGCAACGTCTAAGGTTGTGGATGTGCTGTTGCCACTAGGGGTAAAACAACAATGCTTTGTCTAAGGATAATTATATTGTTTACATTATGCACATTACTTAATGCAATAATCTGTTGCTTGCAACTTAATACCAACGGGGAACACGGATGTCAACCTGAAGGTGGATTATTAGTCATAGATGTTGTTGGATAACGGTCTATGTACTTGTTGTAATGCCCAATTTAATATCATAGTAGTCATCTTGTCATATATATGCATTGTCATGCGCTCTCTATTCATCAATTGCCCAGCTATAATTTGTTTACCCAGCATGTTAGTTATCTTTTATGGAGAGACACCACTAGTGAACTGTGGACCCCGGTCCATTCTTTTACACTGATAATACAACCAACTGCAATCATTGTTCCTTTTCATTCTCTGCAATTAACACTATTTTCCCACCATACGTTTAATCCTTTGTTTACAGCAAGCCGGTGAGATTGACAACCTCACTGTTTCGTCGGGGCAAATTAGTTTGATTGTGTTGTGTGCAGTTCCACGTTGGTGATCGAGTAAACGGCGCCACCAATAACCTTCAGAGGTGCCTTTTACTCCTACTGGATCTGACAACCTTGGTATCTTACAGAGGGAAAACTTGCTGCTGCACTGCTTCATACCTTCCTCTTGGGGTCTCCCAACGAACTTGTGCTTTCACGTCATCACAGGGTTTCTGGCGTGAAGTTCAGCAGTATTGAAATGATGGCCTTTGAAAACAAAGCAAAAAGATAAGACACAGAAGATAGAATTAAAATATTTCAAAAAGGATGCATCTAAAAACCGTACAAAAAATAGTATTGGAACAATTAAAAATGCACATCATTTACAGATTAGCATTAGCCAGCAACACAGAAACAACACAAAACAGATAATAGAATAGAGTTACCAGAGTTGCTTGTACTTGGTAAATTTGCTTGGTGATTCATTTTGTTGGTGATACCCAATGATGCTACTATGACGGCCGCGTAGTTGACGAGGGAATCTTGATGCGGTGTTGCTTCTTCGCTCCCCGGCAACGTGCCAGAAAACAGTCTTGATGGCCCTTCACGTAGTTACCTGCGTCAAAAGAATATGGGTTTGGTTGAGACTCCAAGTGCAGAGTGTGTAGTAAGTGGAAGACGTGTTTTCCCCACGAGGGTGACTCGAGGGTTTAATATCGAACTCTCGGGAAATCAGTAGTGAAGATTTATCTTTCCTATCCTTCTTTTGGTTACCTACAAAACAAAGTAAATGTTTTGGTCCTCAACCTCACCTAGTGGTTGTCAAGCACAAGGTGTGAGAATGATATCAAGATAATATGCAATGCAAACAAGAAATAAATATGCAATGGTGGTAAATAAATATGCAAGGATGGTGGTAGCAATGATAAATGATATTTTTGGATTTTATATGATGAATGCAAGATGTAAAAGTGTTTTTGTATTTTCAGATTTAATAATGCAGAAAATGGAAAAGTGGTAAAAGTGGTTGGAAAGGTGTTTTCTTATGATTAAAAATGGACCGGGTTCATGGTTTCACAAATGCACTCTCCCTTAATAAAGTGGTAGACAATGGAACACTAGAGTTGACATATGAGATTGCAACACAACAGTTGATGACAAGTTATAATTATATGGGCATCACGTCCTAACATAGAGACCTTTGGTTATTACTCTCTCTTATTCTCCACCAAGATGCGAACAAAATCATAACACCTCAGTAATTAAGATAACTCAGAGTATAGCAATAAGTATCATGACATGAAGTTAAAATAAGAACATGCTAGATCTAGTCATGTAGTAGTGGCAATGGTCACACCCACATCTCCGTAGCATGGTATTTCTTTTTATCCCTAGTGAGGCAACAAAGTAAGGTAAAACACCTAAGTGGATCGCAGAACTTTCTCTCACGTTCACTGCACTAGCCACCCCCCGTACTCCAACTAATGTACACGTTCCCCCTCACATGCTCTCATAAACATGCTTGATCATAACAAGTAAATAAGAACGGGGTACATAATATGCATCTACTTTCATAACTGAAACAAAACCATTGCAATCTCAATCATATATTAACTCATAAAAAGATCCACCACAAAGGTATTACATAGATGGCCGTAATCATGTTCAGCAGCTCATACGGTACTAATTAGTGAAGCTCGAGAGAGAGAGATACATAAGTTACTTCTACAAACCCATAGTCCAGAGGTGGACTACTCCCTCTTCATCATGGAGACGTGGAGAAGTCGTTGGAGAAGATGGAGACCACGCCGACAGCGCCTCGCCGGAGTTTTCCCCCTCCATCTGCAGCTCCAGGTCTCTATTTCGGTGTTTCTGTGTTTCTGCGGCGCTCCTTCTAGAGAACGTCGGGGGACTATTTTTATAGGCATTTTTAGGTCAAAACGGAGTCGGTGGAGGAAAGATCGACGACAACGGAGCATCGAGGCCCAATTTGATGGGTCCCACGCGGCCAGGTACAGGGGCCGCGTGGGCCCACCTCTTTTGGCCCTCGGGGCTCCGCTTATTCGCTTCCTTCGGCCCCAAGTCTTCTTCCTTCCAAATATGACGCTCGTAAATTTGCAGGTGATTTGGACGTCGTTTGGGTCCCTGAAACATTAAAGGAAAGAAATAGGGTTTTCTGGCTGCGCAGGATTAATTCCATAAAAAATAGGAAACATGTCAAATATTCCCAAAATCATTGTAAAACAGTGATATAACCCTTATATGAATGTAAATATGACTGGAATATAAGTATAAATAATGCAAAGTTCATGTATGCATTTTTACATGCATCAACATCCCCAAGCTTAACCTATACTCGTCCTCGATATGAAGGTGATAAAACTAACATGGACTTGCAATTTAATACTATCAATGGATATCAAAGATGATTACTATTGCTACATAGAGTAAAAATGATTCATTCTTAAAAGAACAATAGCAGTCGAAAAATCACCGACTAAGGCCGTATTCACAGTATTTAACCCTGCAGTCGACGATTCGACTAAGGAATCCTCCGTAAGCCCTGAACGGCCGGAGTCGACTAATTTTACTTGTCCCTTTCAGAACTCGAAGGCGTGCCCAGGAGGATGGAGTCCTTTACCCGACTCTACGATTCGACTAAGCACTCGGGGGCTCCTGTCGTGGGTCACTCTTCGACTACCCCACGGTGGGGATACCTGGGTCACGCCAAGCCCATCAGCCTTATGACGAGGCCCAAGGAAGGCCCAAGGAAGACGACGTGCGGCCCAAGATAGTCGACGCTAGGTCATGCGACCCCGCCATGCTTGTAAGCGCCATCGGCACCGTTCACCTGAGACCTAGCCTACCATATAAAGGCTAGGAGGGTCCTCGTCTAGGGTACGCTCATAGCCGCCATAGGAGGTTGCGGGTGACTCTAGCGCGGTCGACCTCCGTCATCAGGGGCACGCGGGCTCTGTGGCGCCTTGCTCCTTGCGAGACCTCTGTTGAGGCAGTGAACGAGTAAGCGGCCCTCCTGGCGCTCGACGCGTCGGCCTCCTCCTTGCGTCGGAGGAGCTCGGCCTTCTCTGCGCGGAGCCGTTCGCCTTCCTTCCGCAGCAGGTACTGGACCGCCATGAGGTCCTCCCGGGGTGCATCCGTGGGGGTATGTGCCGTCCTCGACGTGCTTCAGGGCTTTGATTGCCATGTCGCGGGTGATGGTGAGTCGCGTCACCTGGTCCGGCATGACACCTCCAGTGGGTATGCGGGTTCGTCGTTGTTGCCCTGCGGCCTCTGGCCGATCATGAAGACTTGCGCGGGGTAGATCTGGGCAGTGGGACGGGAGCTGCCACTGCTGCTTCCTTCGTCCGAGCCGTGCTCGAGCTGAAAATGGGTGCGACGTGGTGGGCACCACAGTCGCCGCCGAGGCTCCTTCCCTGGAGTTTCGCGACCTTCGCCGCGGACGTGAGGAGTGATGTCGCTGTCGTCGACGTGGGCGCGATTGGCTTGTTGACGATCTTGCGAGTCGATGGAGACGCGAGTGGCGTTGGATGAGAACGGCGCGACCTTCGTTGCGCGCGAAGGCGTGGTCGACGTAGTCGAAGTTGATGCAGATCTTGGCCTTGCCAGCGACGCGATCGAGGTAGTCGAAGTAGACTCGATTCGCGCGGTGGTCGACGAGGTGGTCGACGTAGTCGTAGCAGATGCGATCTCCGTGGCAGCCGGAGACGCTGATGGCACGGCCGCGTTGGGCGCGATCTCCGCCGCAGCGGAGGCGTCGGAGTAGTCGAGGAAGGCACGATCTTCTCAACAGTCGAAGATGCTATCGCCGCATTCGCAGCGGATGCGATCTCCGCAGCAGGTGGAGGCGTGGTTGGCGCAGCCGCGGCAGATGCGGGTGCTACCACCGCAGGCGGTGCGATCGCCGTGGATCTGAGTACTCCACAGCTGTCTACGAAGTAGTGCATGGTACCGAATGTGAGGCACATACCTACATGCAGATCGGCGTACACCGAGCGGTGGGCCGGCGGGTGGTAGGTGTACTCGAAGGAGCCGAAGCAGATTGGCTCCTTGGTGATGCAGACGTCGGTCTTCAAAGTTGATGGAGCCGGTGCGACCATGATTCCAGCGCTCGTTCTTTCCACAGACGGCGCCAATTGACGAGGTGTGGACTCGGCAAATCACTGGGTTGTGTACCCCGGTTTGATTGAGGGGAGAGAGATGAGCGCTGGTGATCACGACGGCTGACAAGCAAGGCGTTTACCCAGGTTCAGGCTCCCGGAGGATAACACCCTACTTCCTGCTTGTCTGGTTATTGATGGTGAGCTGTGGCTACAATGGCGAGATGGCAATCTCGCTTGCCGAGTCCACACCTCGTCAATTGGCGCCGTCTGTGGGAAAGAACGAGCGCTGGAATCATGGTCGCACCGGCTCCATCAACTTTGAAGACCGACGTCTGCATCACCAAGGAGCCAATCTGCTTCGGCTCCTTCGAGTACACCTTCCACCCGCCGGCCCACCGCTCGGTGTGCGCCGATCTGCACGTAGGTATGTGCCTCACCTTCGGTACCATGCACTACTTCGTAGACAGCTGTGGTGTACTCAGATCCACGGCGATCGCACTGCCTGCGGTGGTAGCACCCGCATCTGCCGCGGCTGCGCCAACCACGCCCCCACCTGCTGCGGAGATCGCATCTGCTGCGACTGCGGCGATAGCATCTTCGACTGCTGAGAAGATCGCGTCCGCCTCGACTACTCCGACCGCCTCCGCTGCGGCAGAGATCGCGCCCAACGCGGCCGCGCCATCAGCGTCTCCGGCTACCACGGAGATCGCATCTGCTACGACTACGTCGACCACCTCGTCGACCACCGCGCGGATCGAGTCTACTTCGACTACCTCGATCGCGTCGCTGGCAAGGCCAAGATCTGCATCAACTTCGACTACGTCGACCACGCCTTCGCGCGCAACGAAGGTCGCGCCGTTCTCATCCACGCCACTCGCGTCTCCATCGACTCGCAAGATCGTCAACAAGCCAATCGCGCCCACGTCGACGACAGCGACATCACTCCTCACGTCCGCGGCGAAGGTCGCGAAACTCCAGGGAAGGAGCCTCGGCGGCGACTGTGGTGTCCACCACGTCGCACCCATTTTCAGCTCCGAGCACGGCTCGGACGAAGGAAGCAGCAGTGGCAGCTCCCGTCCCACTGCCCAGATCTACCCCGCGCAAGTCTTCATGATCGGCCAGAGGCCGCAGGGCAACGACGACGAACCCGCATACCCACTGGAGGTGGTCATGCCGGACCAGGTGACGCGACTCACCATCACCCGCGACATGGCAATCAAAGCCCTGAAGCACGTCGAGGACGGCACATACCCCCCACCGGATGCACCCCGGGAGGACCTTATGGCGGTCCAGTACCTGCTGCGGAAGGAAGGCGAACGACTCCGCGCAGAGAAGGCCGAGCTCCTCCGACGCAAGGAGGAGGCCGACGCGTCGAGCGCCAGGAGGGCCGCTTACTCGTTCACTGCCTCAACAGAGGTCTCGCAAGGAGCAAGGCGCCACAGAGCCCGCGTGCCCCTGATGACGGAGGTCGACCGCGCTAGAGTCACCCGCAACCTCGAGTCATCATACATAGAAGACGCAGACGGAATACCCGTCCCCAAGACACCCGGAGCCGCACTCATGGCAGTCGAAACATACCTGCGGCTGACACAGCCGCCTGAGGGCGACTCGCGCGCTCTCCTCCACAAGCAGCAGATCATGTCTATCAAGGCACTCGAAGACGCACTGGTAAACAAGGCGCCGACAGAAAAAGCGCGAGAAGATCGAGATCGCCGCGACCACGAGCCCGCAGCACTCGCAGCCCCGGCGACAAGACAACTGCGACAACCGCAGCCAGGTGAAGACCTCCGCAACGTCATCACACAAAGGACGGTAGACCGCAGCCGCACCCAGCGCCGGTCAGCACGTCCAACTTCGACTACGACCGCAACGACGGCGACTACGAGCCGTGCGGCGCCGCATGCTTCAGCTTCAACATACGCGACACAAGAATGCCCAAGGGCTTCAAGCTCACGGCAGAAGCAGTCAAGTACGACGGGAAGCAGGACCCAAGACTCTGGCTAGAAGACTACCTCATAGCCTGCAGCTGCCAGGGCGGTACTTCGACTACGGCCATGCAGTACATCCAGCTGATGCTCACGGGCTCTGCACGCGGGTGGCTCAACACTCAACCCAAGAACGCCTTCAGGACGTGGGACGAGTTCGCGGAAGCCTTCGTTAAATCCTTCCTGGGACGTACTCGAGACCGACGACGTTCGTCGAGTACAAGCATGCAAGCAAGGACGAGACGAGCCGCTCCGGTCATACATCCAGCGTTGGACCTTGCTCCGCAACACCATGGAGACCACCTCGGAGGACCGAGTGATGGATGCCTTCATGCACGGCGTCTCCCGCCGCGACCTCCGCGAGGAGTTTGGTAGGCTCCGGCCGAAAAACATGATCGAGGTCATGAAGATAGCAAACCAGTGGGCAGACGGAGAGGACTCGGTCCGCAATAGTTCACACTACTCCCCGAAGGACGAAGCCGGACCAAGCAACTGGCGAGAAGGGCGCCACAAGAAGAAGCCGCGTTACAACGGCAACGACTCAATCGAGCTAGTAGCGGCGGGATTCCAAACCCCCCGTGAGGATGAAGCGCGCGACAGCAGTCGCCAATACAGCCATGCACAGTACAGTCGAAGCGGCGGGACCAGAGTCGCCAATACAGCCAGGGGCAGTACAACCGAAGCGGCGGCAGCAACTACCGCAGCGACGGAGGCCATAAACGCGAGTGGCAGAAACGCACACTAAGCCCAGCGGAAGAGCTGGAACAACCCTGCAGGCACCACATGTTCAGGAACCCGGAAACGGGCAAGTGGGGATCCAACCACCTGTTGAAGGACTGTCGAAAGGCACGCAAAATATACGAAGCCATGCAGAAGATAGTCACTCCAGCACCCGCAGCGCAGCCAGCCGCGCAGCTGGCCATCCAGGCAGCGCCCGCACCCGCAGTCGCCAATCCAGCACAGGCGGCGGGAGCCTTTCTGCAGCAGCAGCAGCCGCCGCAACAAGATGCCCCACCGTGATCCAGGACGCATATCCAGCGGCACGCGGACAACTCAACATGATACAGAAGGGGCGCCCCTCAAACAGGACCCAGAAGATTATCACTCGCCAGTTTTCCAAGCCATCACCTGTCCACCTGCAGTACCCGACTACCTGAGAGGGTCAGAGACACCAATCACTTCTCCAGAGCAGATCACCCGCCTGCAGTACCACGACCCGGGCACGCCGCTCTGGTAGTCGAAGCTCTGATCGGAGATTACACCCTGAAAAAGGTGTTCATGGATGGAGGCAGTGGCATTAACATCATCTTTGCCGACACCCTCAGAAGGATAAACAGACCAACGACGGACTTGGCGGCATCAGAGACCACCTTCCATGGCATAGTACCAGGGCAAGCAGTCACGCCCATGGGAACGATCACACTCGACGTCATCTTCGGCACACCCGAAAACTTCAAGAGGGAGTCGATCGACTTCGAGGTAGTCGACTGGAAGTCGCAGTACCACGCGATACTCGGGCGCCCAACCTTCGCCAGATTCATGGCGATACCTCACTACGCCTACCTCATGCTCAAGATGCCTGGACCCAAGGGCGTCATCACGGTGCACGGCGACTTCGACCGCTCCAACAGCTGCGACCGCGAGTTCAGCAAGATCTCCGAATTCTTCGGAGTCGAAGAGCACTTCGAGGCAATGGCAGTCGACAACGACAAGACCATCTTCCCAGCCCGCAAGAAACCAGCCAAGGACGCTGCCTTCAACGCGGCTGACGACACAACGACCCATCAGGTCCACCCGACTGACGCCAGCAAGACGGTCAAAGTATCGTCGAGTCTGACTCCCGCATAGGAAGGCGCGCTCGTCGAGTTTCTACGTGAGAACTGGAGAATCTTCGCATGGCAACCCTCTGACATGCCAGGAATACCCAGGAACCTCGCCGAGCACTCCTTAAAGGTCCACAAGGACGCCAGACCCGTCAAACAGGCCATGCGACGCTTTTCCGGGCCCAAGCGAGACGAAATCAGCAGAGAAATCGATCGACTGCTGAATGCCAAGTTCATCCGAGAGATCAAGGACTCGGACTGGGTCGCCAACCCAGTCCTAGTGGAGAAGAAGAAGACGAAGAAACTCCGCATGTGCGTCGACTTCACCGCCCTCAACAAATGCTGCCCCAAGGACCATTTCCCGCTCCCGCGGATAGATCAGATCATCGACTCGACTGCAGGCTGCGAACGCCTGTCCTTCCTGGACGCCTACTCAGGTTACCAGCAGATCAGACTGAACGTCGACGATGAGGAGAAGACAGCATTCATCACACCCGACGGCGTTTTCTGCTACCAGACGATGCCCTTCGGGTTGAAGAACGCTGGTGCCACGTACCAGCGCACAATGCAAGCATGCCTCAAAGGGCTCATCGGGCAGATCGTCCAAGTCTACGTCGACGACATCGTCGTCACCACCCGCAAGGAGGACACCCTCATCGCCGACCTCCGCAAGGTCTTCGCCGCCCTC
Source organism: Poa pratensis (assembly GCA_947311845.1). NCBI lineage: Eukaryota > Viridiplantae > Streptophyta > Magnoliopsida > Poales > Poaceae > Poa > Poa pratensis. The sequence goes on along the minus strand of CAMZMU010000096.1, from coordinate 53,857,409 downwards.
GACGAGTATCAGATCAAGCTGAACCCAGACAAGTGTGTCTTCGGCGTGCCAGCCGGAGAACTGCTTGGGTACCTCGTCTCTGCAAGAGGAATCGAAGCCAACCCTGAGAAGGTGCAAAACATACTCGCAATGCCAGCACCGACCAAGCTTCACGAGGTGCAACGCCTAGCCGGCCGAGTCGCAGCTCTCAGCCGGTTCATAAGTAAGTTGGGAGAAAAGGCCCTGCCTTTCTACCAACTGATGAAAAAGACAGACAAGTTCGAGTGGACAGAAGAAGCGCAAGTCGCGTTCGACCAACTCAAGAAAACACTCACGACTTCCCCAGTACTGGTGGCTCCACTGGAGAACGAGCCGCTATACCTTACGTGTCAGCCACAAACAGGGTGGTCAGCACGGTACTCGTAGTCGAACGAGAAGAAGAAGGGCACAGCCACCCTGTTCAGCGACCCGTCTACTACCTCAGCGAGGTGTGACCCTGTCCAAGCAGCGCTACCCGCACTACCAGAAGCTGGCCTACGGAGTTTTCATGACTTCAAGGAAAGTAATCCATTACTTCTCCGAGCACCCGATCACGGTGGTAAGCTCCTCCGGGCTCTCCGACATCCTGACCAACCAATGCGCGACAGGACGAGTCGCTAAGTGGGTCGTCGAGCTAGGACCCTGGGGGCTGAAATACGCTCACCCGAAGTCAATCAAGGCCCAAGTGCTCCCAGAATTCACCACCGAGTGGATAGAGCCCAGCTGCCAGATGTCCCCGACCTGTCCAACGCATGGACAATGTACTTCGACGGCTCCAAAAAGTTCAGATCAGCCGGGGCAGGAGTCATCCTCATCTCCCCCAAAGGCGACAAGCTGAAGTACGTGCTACAGATGGACTTCCCAACACCCTCCAACAACGAGGCTGAGTACGAAGCCCTAATCCATGGCATGCGAATGGCCAAGAACTGCGGCGCCACTCACCTCATGATCTACGGCGACTCCTACCTCGTCGTGCAGCAAACCATGAAGGCCTGTGACGCCATCGCCGACAACATGATCGCCTACAGAGACCTGTACAACCAGCTGGAGGGCACCTTCGACGGCTGCGAGTTGCGGCACATCGGCCGCGAAAGCAACGAGGAAGCCGACGCCCTCGCCAACCTGGGCTCAGACAAGGCGCAGGTGCCACCCGGCGTCTTCCTTGAGCGCATCACGCAGCGGTCTGTCAAACTTCGACCCACGCCCGGATCCTCCACACCATCAACGAGCACCGCCGACCCGCCAGGCAAAGAGAAGGAGCCAATGGAGGTTCTGCTCATCGAGCCCACCTGGACGAGCCCATATCTGGCGTACATGCTGCACCAGAGACTGCCAGTCAACTCAGTCGAAGCCAAGCGCATTATTCGCCGTTCGAAAGGCTTCACCATCATCAAGGGGGACTATACAAGCGAAGCATCTCAGGAGTCCTGCAAAGGTGCGTTGATCCAGTCGACGGTCAAGCCATCCTGCTCGAAATTCATACAGGCACCTGCGGGCATCACGCCAGCAGTCGTGCCTTAGTGGCCAAAGCTTTACGAGCCGGATTCTACTGGCCCACCGCAATGCAAGACGCAGAAGAACTCGTGAGGAAATGTCTCGGCTGCCAGGAGTTCGCCAACAAGCCGCACGCGCCAGCTTCAGCGCTAAAGACCATCCCACTTGCCTGGCCCTTCGCTCAATGGGGCTCGACATGGTGGGTCCACTCAAGAAGTCCTCGCCAGGAGGACACACGCATCTCTTGGTGGCAGTCGACAAGTTCACGAAGTGGATCGAAGCCGTGCCTATCACAAGTTCGACTGCATCCTCAGCAGTTAACTTCATCAGGTCCATCATCTTCAGGTTCGGGGTGCCGAACAGCATCATCACCGACAACGGCACGAACTTCACAGCCGAAGAATTCAAGGACTTCTGCTCCGAACAAGGCATCAAGCTCAACTACGCATCAGTCTCGCACCCGCAATCCAATGGGCAAGTCGAAAAGTCCAATGGTTTAGTCTGCAAGGGTATCAAGAAGCGCCTGCGAGTACCATTGAAGCGCGCCGCAGGCGCCTGGGTTGAGGAGCTGCCGTCTGTGCTGTGGAGCCTGCGCACTACGCCAAACAGATCCACTCAGTACACGCCATTCTTCATGGTCTACGGCGCAGAAGCAGTCATGCCATGCGACATCAAGTTCGATGCACCCCGAGTGGTGGCCTACGACGAGTCCGAGGCAGAAGAAGCACTCGAGGATGACATGGATACCCTGGACGAAGCACGCGACATCGCCCTTACCCGCACAGCCGTGTATCAGCAAGACTTACGCAACTATCACGGACGGCGACTGCGGCCCAGAGCGTTCGTCCCCGGAGACCTTGTCCTCCGCCTCAAACAGAAGAAGGTGCACAAACTAGCCTCCCCGTGGGAAGGTCCATACATCGTGACAGAGGCAATTGGCGGCGGAGCTTACCGCCTGAAGGACTCGAAGACAGGGACAGTCTGCAGCAACCCGTGGAACGTGGCGCAACTGCGCCGCTTCTACGCCTAATCGACTCCCCCTTGTAACAAAGTGTACTATCTCAAGAAGCGGCAGGTTCCAGACGCACTCTTTCCCTTACCAGGGTACCTGAGGGGACTGGAAGGGTTTTAATGAGGCGGCCTGCTCGCAAAAATCAATGAAGTGATTTGTGGAACAAGCTCTCCCCTTTACTTTTTTAGTCAAAAAGCAACATAAACCTAGGCCGTCACCCGACGCACTCGGGGGCTGCCATACAGGTTCAACTCAAAAACCTAGGCCGCCACCCGAAGCACTCGGGGGCTGCGCCGCACAGGTCTAAGTCAAGCCTAGGCCGTCACCCGACGCACTCGGGGCTGCGCCATACAGGTTCAACTCAAAATCCTTGGCCGCACCCGAAGCACTCGGGGGCTGCGCCGCACAGGTCTAAGTCAAACCTAGGCCGCACCCGACGCACTCGGGGGCTGCGCCATACAGGTCACCCGCAAAATCCTTGGCCGCACCCGAAGCACTCGGGGGCTGCGCCGCACAGGTCTAAGTCAAACCTAGGCCGCACCCGACGCACTCGGGGGCTGCGCCATACAGGTCACTCGCAAAATCCTTGGCCGTCACCCGAAGCACTCGGGGGCTGCGCCGCACAGGTCTAAGTCAAACCTAGGCCGCACCCGACGCACTCGGGGGCTGCGCCATACAGGTCCAACTCGAAAACCTAGGTCGCCACCCGAAGCACTCGGGGGCTGCGCCATACAGGTCACTCGCAAAATCCTTGGCCGTCACCCGAAGCACTCGGGGGCTGCGCCGCACAGGTCTAAGTCAAACCTAGGCCACACCCGACGCACTCGGGGCTGCGCCATACAGGTCACTCGCAAAACCTTTGGCCGTCACCCGAAGCACCCGGGGGCTGCGCCGCACAGGTCCAAGTCAAAGTACTAGGCCGCACCCGACGCACTCGGGGGCTGCGCCGCACAAGTCTGACTCGATACACCTCGGCCGCACTCGAAGCACTCGGGGGCTGCGCCGCACAGGTTTAATTCAAAATCCTAGGCCGCACTCGATCCGCTCGAGGGCTGCGCCATACAGGTTTACAGACGTCCACAAGATACAATTTACTAACTCGGGGGCTATCCCCACCTCGACATACATACACTCATATTTCCACTTGGAAAAATTTTTTTACAAGCTAACGCTATGCAACAGCGCTCTACTGCTCTTATTCTACAGGCTCGCCCTTTGGCGCATCAAGTGGCCCTACGAGGTGCTCGCTAAAGTTCTGGACCTGCTGAATCATCTGGCGTGCAGCCGCAAGAGTGTCGGCATATTCACCCTCTCCAGGCAAGCCGTCAAGCACCTTGTGCAATGGAAGATTAGGCCGGTGCAGTCGAACGTATGCCAACGCCACGTTCGCCCCGGCAACAAGTTGAGCGTGCACGACTTCCTTCAACGCACCGCCTTCACGGAACCTCTCCAGAAGCGCAGTCAGTCCATTCGGCTGCTCGTTGAGGAAAGTACACCTTGTTGACCTGCCAGAGGGTTTTTCTGCAACTTCCAAGAGCACAGCAGCCCGCCAGGTGCGATCCAATTCGTGCCAGTACACTACCCTTGGATTTGTTCGACCAAAACTGGCGCGCTTCGGGTGAGTCACCGGCGGCCTCTTTCTCTACTCGCTCGTCCACTCGAAGCTGCTCAGCCTTCCAGTCAGAGTTCACATCTGCATCAAGGCCAAGCATTAAGCATAGCAGGAAGACACAGAAGCCGAAGCAAAAACGCTAGAAGGCCAACCTTGCAGCTGTTGACTGATCAAGTCCATCTCGCCAAGCAGAAACTCTTCACATTGGGAGGACGCGACTGCGGAGCGGCTGCACCCGAAGCCTGAAGAAGGTGGCGATGAGGTGAATTCCACCTGTCTCGCGCCCAAGACTCTTCAGAAGGCCACGAAGTAGCGTCAGCAAGGGCTGAGTCGCTTCCCTGTCCTCCTTCGACAGCGGGTGCGCCCACGCGTTCGTCTTCCGCAACTCGCGATCAGCTGCGAATTCAGGAAGCCCTGCTTGGTCGCACCTGATGTAGAACCACTTCTTCCGCCAGCCCTGGACGGAGTCGGACTTCTTCATCTGGAAGTAGGAGGTGTCGCCACGCACCTGGATGCCGAAGCCGCCGACTGGGTACACTTGCTTGCTCTTCCCCACGTTCCTTCTCACGAGGAACAGAGACTTCCACAGCAGCCAGTTGGGTGCGATTCCCAGGAAGCACTCGCAGAGCACGAAATAGCTCGCGATGCTCAAGACGCTATTGGGAGTCAGATCGTGGATCTGAATCCCATAAGCATACAAGAGACCACGGACGAAATCGTGGAGGGGGAACCCGAAACCCCGCGGAAGGAAATCCACGAAGCAAACGCGTTCCCCTCGCGAGGAGCGGGAAATACCTCTTTCCCAGGAGCGCGCACCGTCGCCTGGTCTACCGGCGGCAGCAGCCCCTGCACGCGGAGGGCCTCGAGGTCGGCCTTCTTCACCGACGATTTGACCCAATCGCCGTCGGGCTTCTTCATCACGCTCGCCTCGGCGGCGGCGCCGGCGCCAGCAGCAGCCTTCCCCCTCTTCATCGCGGCCTTGCTCATGGAGGGAGGAGACAAGAAGCTGACAGAGAGCACGCAGCGCAACAATGGCGGAACAGAAGCAGTGGAGACGATGAAGGAATGGGGATGGATGAACTGTTCACCGCCGCGGTGAAAATTATATACCGCGCGGTCAGTCAATCCTGGCCATCCCTGCTGAAACCGTTCTCCGCGACATCATCTGGCCGTCCACGTGTCGCGCGGAGATAGCAACCGTCGTCGGCCACACCGCCCACTACGCGTGGGAATCAAGGCGCCATCATCACACCGCGAAATTTTCGCGCCCAACGGTCAGGAAAAATCGGCAACCGCTGTCTCCAGTCAATACTGACAGTGGGACCGCACTGTCACGTCCAATCGGACACAGAGTGCATCAAAAACGTCAGCACTGACGTCAACCACGAAGGCGTAGGAAGTAAGCCAACGGGCTGATGGAGAACTCGAACAGTTCATTCGAGTGCAAGAAGATTCAGTAAGCTCTCAGAGCTGATAAGTTCGTACAGTAAGCCAACGAGCTGATTGAGAACTCGAACATTTCATCCGAGTGCAAGAGCATTTAGTAAGCTCCAAATGCTGAGCAAACTCGCGCAGTAAGCCAAACCGGCCGAATACACAGTAAGTCACACAAAGCCAGTCGCGACTCCAAGTCGAGTCCCTTCTTTACTCCCATCGGGAGCAGGCTTTTCGACTGAAAAAAATTGAGTTTAACCTCAATTGCAAGCAATTCAGCTTAATCTCGGGGGCTACTCCCATCGGGAGCGCTGTTCGCGCTCCCGAGTGACTCATAACAATAGCAGTCAAAAAATCACCGACTAAGGCCGTATTCACAGTATTTAACCCTACAGTCGACGATTCGACTAAGGAATCCTCCGTAAGCCCTGAACGGCCAGAGTCGACTAATTTTACTTGTCCCTTTCAGGTACTCGAAGGCGTGCCCAGGAGGATGGAGTCCTTTACCCGAATCTACGATTCGACTAAGCACTCGGGGGCTCCTGTCGTGGGGTCACTCTTCGACTACCCCACGGTGGGGATACCTGGGTCACGCCAAGCCCATCAGCCTTATGACGAGGGCCCAAGGAAGGCCCAAGGAGGACGACGTGCGGCCCAAGATAGTCGACGCTAGGTCATGCGACCCCGCCATGCTTGTAAGCGCCATCGGCACCGTTCACCTGAGACCTAGCCTACCATATAAAGGCTAGGAGGGTCCTTCGTCTAGGGTACGCTCATAGCCGCCACACAAACCCTAGCGAGATTGCCATCTCGCCATTGTAGCCACAGCTCACCATCAATAACCAGACAAGCAGGAAGTAGGGTGTTATCCTCCGGGAGCCTGAACCTGGGTAAACGCCTTGCTTGTCAGCCATCGTGATCACCAGCGCTCATCTCTCTCCCCCTCAATCAACCCGGGGTACACAACCCAGGGATTTGCCGAGTCCACACCTCGGTCAATGAGATCATTCCTGGAATGGTGGCGTCGATCTCCACTTACTTCGCCAGTGGCCAAACGGGACCACTCCCGGTGATCAGCCTAGGCGGCAGCAACTCGGGCAACACGCGGCCTCCTTCTCCACGGGCTCAAGACGCGCCTATATTGGTGACTCCACCCGCCGGCGCCAATGCAGGTGCTAGGGAGGATCCGCCGGCCATGGGGGCAGCCAGCAGCCCCTCGGTCACTTGCACGCCCTGCCCCGCTCCCTCGACGCGAGCCGAGCTCGACACTCTCACGGTAATTAATTGAGCCTCTACGCAAGTTAATTACTTCGTCGCCGCCCCTCTCTGACCTACACATGTTTGTCACAGGATCAAGCGGTTCCTTGCACCATGCTCATGAATGTGGACAACGAGCTGAAGGATGTTGCGAGGGGACGCATCCTGATGCCAGCAAACCGGATGTTCAACTTCAAGCCTATGGACGATAGCGTGCACCGGGTTCAGGTGGATCGGTCGTTCCCGGGAAGCGCACACTTGGATCCTCCTTCTCAACCCCCGAATGTCGGAGTCAAGCTGAAGGTCGGGGAACTCAAGAATCATGTCCTTCTTGGCCGAAAACCCTACTTCGGCTGAAGACCGCCGAAGAAAGGGTCACTCCAACATCTGTGCCTGCGGCGGCAAGCCAAGAAAGGGTCACTCCAGCGTCTGTGTGCGGCGGCAAGCCAAGATAGGGTCACTCCAGCACCGGCTGATGATCCTCCCGAGCCCGAGACACGTGAGCACGACAACGCGGTGGACATCGCCAAGGATCCCATCGATTCGTTCATCGATGATTTGGAGGCTCCCATCGATGTTGCTCCTTCCGAGGCACCCGCCCGTGATACCATGACGAAGAAGAAGCTCTTCTCTTCTCAAGAAACGCCGGAGCAGGAAGACGCTACCGCCTTCACCGCTCCGCCGCATGCTAAGGTTACCCCGAGGTCACTCCATGATACGGCCATGGAGGCGATAAGACAAACCGGCACCCCCCCTTGCCATAAGAAGGGCAAGGGCAGGAAGCGGCAGCAAACAAACAAGAAGCATGGGAAAGACGCTGCAGCAAACAAGAAAGTGGCTCTCGACACGCTGCCGACCAAGTTTAGGACGATGCATCACCTTGGTGAGCCGATCCTGCCGGAACACTTTCTCAAGACGCTAACGCCGGACCTGAGGAGCCTGCACGAGACTGTTCGGTATCTAGAGCAGGAGCTTCTCAAAGAACAAAATCCCTCGTACCCGCTCTTCACGGTCAAGGTGCCCACTCACTGTGGCTTCGTCACCACCCCCCCGGCGAGTTGCTCTTCATCACGTATGAAGAAGTCTTCAAGCTCTTCCACATGTTACGGCTCGATCGAAGCGTGGTCCGCCTGGTAGCCCTCAAAATGGCGCACGATATCATCCAGGAGAAGACCCCGCACATCGCTATCATGGACCCCTTCTACATGACTGTAGGCAACGCCGACAAGATACAAGCGTTTCTCGTGAAGTATATCACGAATTTCTTGGTGGCGAATAAGGACAAGTCTTGCTTTCTCCTTCCATACTTTCCCGAGTAAGTAGTCGGTCGCTACACTTCCCGCTATTACATTCTTTCGTGAATTTCCTTAATAGCCGAGGATGATGGTTTATTCCAACTGTTTTGCGCAGAGAGGATGGTGCGTCCTCATCGCCTTTTCACCGTATTACTCCCATGCCATCTATCTCGACTCCGGGAGAGACGTGACGAAAGACTACACCGACATCAAGACTATTCTTGATAAAGCCCTCAACGGCTTCAGAGCCGTGGTTGGCCCACTCAAGTATGAGAAAAGATCCAAATCAGGCGTCTATGTGAACTCCCACATAACCAATTTCCCCTGCCTAAAGCAGTCGTCGACTGACAATGGGATGGAGCACTGGTTCGCCATCCTTCAGATGAGGGCGTACGCAAAGGATGAGGAGAGACTCTTGTTGCCATCCAGTATCCAGGAAAGGGCCAGATTAGAAAGAACCGATTCAAGCGTCAGAGCCGAGTTCCGTGCCATCCAGCGGGAGATTGGCACGATACTCAAGAGAGATGTCCTGACTAGAGGTGCCTTATTCAACTACAGCGGTATCCCGCTGACTAAAGCACAGATCGAAGACCGCTTAGCTGCGAACCGCGACCTGAGGACATTCACCACGCTAGGTGGCATCCATCCCTTCCCGCCGAAGCCGAAGCCGAAGAAAACCTGATCGAGTCACAAACTTGTCTCCTGCAAATGTTAGTCATAGAATTACTTTAGTTTATTTTATGCTTTTCTTTTTTGCATACCTATCTCTCCATGCAAATGTTAGTCATATAATTACTTAGCTATATCCGATGCTTTTTCTTTTTGCATACCTATATGTTATATCTCTATTATGAATATGTGCTGACAACACTAACATTTCTTTCTTGTGTGTGTGTGCGCAGATGACGTGGTATGTCGTGTACGAGGGCAGGGTTACCGGAGTCTACAATGACTGGGATGATTGTAAGAGGCAGGTCCACGGTTTCAGCGGCAACAGTTACAAGGGCTATAGCACTTTGGAGGAGGCGGAAACTCGCTACGCGAGGTTTCTAGCACGGCGGAGGAGGGAGATGTGGAGGAGCCGGTTGACCCCCTTCGTCGTGATGATGCTCGCAGCCACCGCCGCCTCTCTAGTCTATGTCATTGTTGTTTAGCTAGGTCGTGCAAAACTCCGGAGACTTGTTGCACTACAAGAAATGTGTTGTCCAATGACCTTTATCTTAATAACCATTATTGTCTTGGTCATAGATTTATGACCATCTCGAGCCAGTTGGTCATACGCCATCTGGGAGGGGTCCAATCCCTAATACATTATGACCTTCTCTGTCAGGAAGGTCATCATTTGCTTACACCGATTGGTCATAATAGCAATTTGACCTACGTGTCATGTCGAGGTGTCAATTTATGCCTATGTGTCATGTTCAGGTGTCAATTTATGCCTGCGTGTCATATCCACGTGTCAATTTTTGTCTATGTGTCATGTACAGGTGTCAGCTTTTGTCCACGTATCCGGATAATATTTATTTTGAGACCTACCACTTACAAACGGGGCCCACGTTTCCATGTCAATTTATGCCTGCGTGTCATATCCATGTGTCAATTTTTGTCTATGTGTCATGTACAGGTGTCAGCTTTTGTCCACGTATCCAGATAATATTTGTTTTGAGACCTATCACTTACAAACGGGGCCCACGTTTCCATGTTGACCATGGAATCACAAACTTAGCTGGAAACTCGGGACCCACGCAGGGTCCACTCGTCGGCCGGGAATTAATCCCGCAAAAAGAGAGGCCGAGGGGACTCGAACCCACGATCTCCCTTCTCCCTAGAAACGTTCACGCTGGCAACCATCCCACCACGGACTTCTTTGTGCTAGACAGGCGCAAGGGTTGTTTAAGAGTATACCACAATGGTGGGCTTGGGCACAGCTCGTCGGCCGACCATGGCGCTGGGGAATTAATCCCACAAAAAGGAGCGCCCGGGGGGAGACTCGAATCACTTACAAACGGGCCCACGTTTCCATGTCAATTTATGCCTGCGTGTCATATCCACGTGTCAATTTTTGTCTATGTGTCATGTACAGGTGTCAGCTTTTGTCCACGTATCCAGATAATATTTGTTTTGAGACCTATCACTTACAAACGGGGCCCACGTTTCCATGTTGACCATGGAATCACAAACTTAGCTGGAAACTCGGGACCCACGCAGGGCCCACTCGTCGGCCGGGAATTAATCCCGCAAAAAGAGAGGCCGAGGGGACTCGAACCCACGATCTCCCTTCTCCCTAGAAACGTTCACGCTGGCAACCATCCCACCACGGACTTCTTTGTGCTAGACAGGCGCAAGGGTTGTTTAAGAGTATACCACAATGGTGGGCTTGGGCACAGCTCGTCGGCCGACCACGGCGCTGGGGAATTAATCCCACAAAAAGGAGCGCCCGGGGAGACTCGAATCACTTACAAACGGGCCCACGTTTCCATGTCAATTTATGCCTGCGTGTCATATCCACGTGTCAATTTTTGTCTATGTGTCATGTACAGGTGTCAGCTTTTGTCCACGTATCCAGATAATATTTGTTTTGAGACCTATCACTTACAAACGGGGCCCACGTTTCCATGTTGACCATGGAATCACAAACTTAGCTGGAAACTCGGGACCCACGCAGGGCCCACTCATCGGCCGGGAATTAATCCCGCAAAAAGAGAGGCCGAGGGGACTGCGCAAGGGTTGTTTAAGAGTATACCACAATGGTGGGCTTGGGCACAGCTCGTCGGCCGACCACGGCGCTGGGGAATTAATCCCACAAAAAGGAGCGCCCGGGGGAGACTCGAATCACTTACAAACGGGCCCACGTTTCCATGTCAATTTATGCCTGCGTGTCATATCCACGTGTCAATTTTTGTCTATGTGTCATGTACAGGTGTCAGCTTTTGTCCACGTATCCAGATAATATTTGTTTTGAGACCTATCACTTACAAACGGGGCCCACGTTTCCATGTTGGCCATGGAATCACAAACTTAGCTGGAAACTCGGGACCCACGCAGGGCCCACTCGTCGGCCGGGAATTAATCCCGCAAAAAGAGAGGCCGAGGGGACTCGAACCCACGATCTCCCTTCTCCCTAGAAACGTTCACGCTGGCAACCATCCCACCACGGACTTCTTTGTGCTAGACACGTGTCAATTTTTGTCTATGTGTCATGTACAGGTGTCAGCTTTTGTCCACGTATCCAGATAATATTTGTTTTGAGACCTATCACTTACAAACGGGGCCCACGTTTCCATGTTGGCCATGGAATCACAAACTTAGCTGGAAACTCGGGACCCACGCAGGGCCCACTCGTCGGCCGGGAATTAATCCCGCAAAAAGAGAGGCCGAGGGGACTCGAACCCACGATCTCCCTTCTCCCTAGAAACGTTCACGCTGGCAACCATCCCACCACGGACTTCTTTGTGCTAGACAGGCGCAAGGGTTGTTTAAGAGTATTACCACAATGGTGGGCTTGGGCACAGCTCGTCGGCCGACCACGGCGCTGGGGAATTAATCCCACAAAAAGGAGCGCCCGGGGGCAACCATCCCACCACGGACTTCTTTGTGCTAGACACGTGTCAATTTTTATCTATGTGTCATGTACAGGTGTCAGCTTTTGTCCACGTATCCAGATAATATTGTTTTGAGACCTATCACTTACAAACGGGGCCCACGTTTCCATGTTGGCCATGGAATCACAAACTTAGCTGGAAACTCGGGACCCACGCAGGGCCCACTCGTCGGCCGGGAATTAATCCCGCAAAAAGAGAGGCCGAGGGGACTCGAACCCACGATCTCCCTTCTCCCTAGAAACGTTCACGCTGGCAACCATCCCACCACGGACTTCTTTGTGCTAGACAGGCGCAAGGGTTGTTTAAGAGTATTACCACAATGGTGGGCTTGGGCACAGCTCGTCGGCCGACCACGGCGCTGGGGAATTAAGGAGCGCCCGGGGGGGAGACTCGAACCCCCGACCTCCCTCATGTCTTTCAGGATTCCAACCGCTGAACCACCAACGGATTCGTGTATGATAGGCGCAAGGTATCTTTAAGACTCTAATCCCAATCGTGGGCTTGGGCCTTAGGCGTATGAGGCCGCCGACCCGCAAATAAAAAAAGGGCTGACCTGGGGCTGGTTGGCCTGCTGCCTTGGCTCGATATGGGCCGCGGGAGGCCTGCTGGTCTGGGCCGACGCAGGCCATCTGTCAGGCGCCTGCAGCTCCTTTTTTTTTCTCTTTTTTTTTCTTAATTCTTTTGTATCTTATTATTCATAACTCCAAATTGAGTCAAGAAAAACTCAGAGAACTTGTAAAGTTTCAGAGAGCACTTTTAGGACAATATGGAACAATTTTACTTTCCAGTAAAATACAAGACATATTTTTCATATAAAACCTTAATAGGTGTAAATAGAGATTTTGAATCTTTTTTTTTTGAGATTTTCAATCATGGTTTTGACAATACGGGTTTGAATTGAAATTTTGCATGATGAGTCTTGATGCAATGATCACAAGATGTATAAAACTTTCTCACTCTCGGAACATATTCGGAACATATGTTGAAAATTTGCAACATATTCTTGGTAGATGCTTCACAAACCCGACTTTTAGGGCATTCGGAAAATGGAAAATGATTTTTTCGTGCCATAAAGTTGAAAACTTCCTCCGTCAACATTGGTTGCCATGCCAATATGCACATGTGTGCACAATATGGGTACATTATCACAAACTATGCCATGATGGTGGCCATAACATTGGTTATTTGGCTTGAAAGCCATATAACTTCATACTAGATAGCTCTTTTTGAGAACACTTTTTACAAATATTTGAAATATTGCAAGTTTTTTATTTTATATGGATACTAGGTCACATAAAATGACACCTTGCGGAGGTTTTCCATTTTTTGATTTTTTTTGAATCAATTATGCCGATTTCAAGATGCGGTTAAAACGGTGGGCATGACCCATGTTACTAGGTGTTGAATCGGAAGGAACTCTTAGCGTATCTCTGATGAAACAACAACTTGTGAACCTAAAAATGATTTTTATAACAAATCTTGGGCAAACTATGAAGCACCTCTAGTTCAAAATTTGAAATTTCCAGCTGGATCGGCAGAAATTTGTCTTTTTTGCGAGAGGTGGATGGAAAGCTCTCAGATGCAACCAATTGGTGATTTGTACCTAATAAGTGTTATAATATTTTTATAAAATATTTTTACAATTTTACAACATATTCTTGGTAGATGCTTCACAAACCCGACTTTTGCGGCATTCGGAAAATGGAAAATGATTTTTTCGTGTAATAAAGTTGAAAACTTCCTCCGTCAACATTGGTTGCCATGCCAAGATGCACATGTGTGCACAATATGGGCACATTATCACAAACTATGCCATGATGGTGGCCATAACATTGGTTGTTTGGCTTGAAAGCCATATAACTCCATACTAGATAGCTCTTTTTGAGAACACTTTTTTCAAATATTTGAAATATTGCAAGTTTTTTATTTTATATGGATACTAGGTCACATAAAATGACACCTTGCGATGGTTTTCCATTTTTTTGATTTTTTTTTAATCAATTATGCCGATTTCAAGATGCGGTCAAAACGGTGGGCATGACCCATGTTACTAGGTGTTGAATCGGAAGGAACTCTTAGCGTATCTCTGATGAAACAACAACTTGTGAACCTAAAAATGATTTTTATAAAAAATCTTGGGCAAACTATGAAGCACCTCTAGTTCAAAATTTGAAATTTCCAGCTGGATCAGCAGAAATTTGTCTTTTTTGCGAGAGGTGGATGGAAAGCTCTCAGATGCAACCTGTCGAGGTGTGGACTCGGCAAATCCCTGGGTTGTGTACCCCGGGTTGATTGAGGGGGAGAGAGATGGCGCGCTGGTAGTTCCGTCGGCTGACAAGCAAGGATTTACCCAGGTTCGGCCCCTCATGGTGAGGTAAAGACCTACATCCTGCTTGTCTGATCTGTATAGATGATGATGATATTACATGGTGGCCGCGAGGGCGATGAGAGACGTGGTCTCGTGGTGATCCCCCCTATGGGGTGCCCCTGCCTGGCTTTATAAAGGGAGCCAGGTAGGGTTTACATGAGGTTCTTGTCTTGTACTCCAAGTTGCAGTTGTTGGGCTTCATGGGCCTCCAGGTGCTGGGCCGCATCGGGTACGCCAACGGTCGGGTGCCCGGAGGGTACGCCCACATCAGGAGCCCCCGAGTGTCTGGTCGATACGAAGAATCGGGCAGGGACTCAAAGCAGCATGTCGTGTAGGCGTAGTCGATGCGTCGGGTAAGTACTCTTTCCTCATGGGCACGCCGTCTTGTTCCTGAAAAGGATAGTTAAAGAAATTCGACTCCGGCCGTTGAGGCTTACAGAGGATGCTTTAGTCGGTAATGTTTCGACTGAGTCTATCGGGAGCGCGAACAGTGCTCCCGATGGGAGTAGCCCCCGAGATTAAGCTGAATTGCTTGTAATTGAGGTTAATCTAAAAAATCTCTCTCTCAGTCGAAAAGAAATTCTTGAACCCCTCCCGATGGGAGTAATTTTAGGAAATCACTGATAAATCAGAGTCCTTTTTCAGCCTGTTTGGCTTACTACGTGTTTGCACTTTTCGAGTGCTTGCTCAGCCTGAGGGCTTACTCGTGTGACTCGAATGGGTTCGAGTGTTTGCTCAGCCTGACGGCTTACTTCTGGAACTCGAATGATATTCGAGCGTTTGCTCATTCAGCCTGACGGCCTACTTGGCGGACTCGACAAACATATCGAGTATTTGCTCAGCCGAACGGCCTACTGCGTTGTTGGACCTGTATGGCGCAGCCCCCGAGTGTTCGAGTGCGGCCTAGGTTTTCTTGTTGGACCTGTATGGCGCAGCCCCCGAGTAGTCGAGTGCGGCCTAGGTTTTCTTGTTAGACCTGTGTGGCGCAGCCCCCGAGTGTTCGAGTGTGGCCTAGGTTTTCTTGTTGGACCTGTATGGCGCAGCCCCCGAGTGCGTCGGGTGGCGGCCTAGGTGTTTGAGTTGGACCTGTATGGCGCAGCCCCCGAGTGCGTCGGGTGGCGACCTAGGTTTGACGTAGACCTGTGCGGCGCAGCCCCCGAGTGCTTCGGGTGGCGACCTAGGTTTTTGAGTTTGTTTATGGCCTGTGCGGCGCAACACCCGGGAGAGCATCAGGTGTGGCCAAGGCAAATTTGTTTGCGCGGCGGACCGGAGTCGACGCGGCGGAGTAGTGCCGTGGAGGCAGTCGACGCGGCGGACCGGAGTCGACGCGGCGGAGTAGTGCCGTGGAGGCAGTCGACGCGGCGGACCGGAGTCGACGCGGCGGAGTAGTGCCGTGGAGGCAGTCGACGCGGCGGACCGGAGTCGACGCGGCGGAGTAGTGCCGTGGAGGCAGTCGACACGGCGGACCGGAGTCGACGCGGCGGAGTAGTGCCGTGGAGGCAGTCGACGCGGCGGACCGGAGTCGACGCGG
Organism: Poa pratensis; assembly: GCA_947311845.1. Classification (NCBI taxonomy): domain Eukaryota; kingdom Viridiplantae; phylum Streptophyta; class Magnoliopsida; order Poales; family Poaceae; genus Poa; species Poa pratensis. The sequence goes on along the minus strand of CAMZMU010000096.1, from coordinate 53,841,786 downwards.
CGGAGTAGTGCCGTGGAGGCAGTCGACGCGGCGGACCGGAGTCGACGCGGCGGAGTAGTGCCGTGGAGGCAGTCGACACGGCGGACCGGAGTCGACGCGGCGGAGTAGTGCCGTAGAGGCAGTCGACACGGCGGACCGGAGTCGACGCGGCGGAGTAGTGCCGTAGAGGCAGTCGACGCGGCGGAAGTAGTCGACGCGGCGGAGTAGTGCCGTGGAGGCAGTCGACGCGGCGGACCGGAGTCGACGCGGCGGAGTAGTGCCGTGGAGGCAGTCGACGCGGCGGACCGGAGTCGACGCAGCGGAGTAGTGCCGTAGAGGCAGTCGACGCGGCGGAGTAGTGCCGTGGAGGCAGTCGACGCGGCGGACCGGAGTCGACGCGGCGGAGTAGTGCCGTGGAGGCAGTCGACGCGGCAGAGTAGTGCCGTAGAGGCAGTCGACGCAGCGGAAGTAGTCGACGCGGCGGAGTAGTGCCGTAGAGGCAGTCGACGCGGCGGACCGGAGTCGACGCGGCGGAGTAGTGGCGTAGAGGCAGTCGACGCGGCGGAGTAGTCGACGCGGCGGACCGAGTCAACGTGGCGGGAGTAGTCGACGCGGCGGACCTGAGTCGACGCGGCGGGAGTAGGCGACGCGGCGGACCGGAGTCGACGCGGCGGACCTGAGCCGACGCGGCGGACCTGAGTCGACGCGGCGGAAGTAGTCGACGCGGCGGGCGTTTTGCCGCGGCGGAGTTGATGAAGGCGCCGGAGTCGCCTTATAGTGTGTTGCGACGACATTGTTGTTTGTTGTTGATGACAAAGCGCCAGCCCCCGAGTGTTGGAGGCGGAGCCGATGAAGGCGAGGTGCCAGCCCCCGAGTGTCGGAGGAGGCGTCGATGATGATAGGGCCGCCAGCCCCCGAGTGTCGGAGACGGAACCGATAAATGCGGAGTCGAGGAATTATCGGGTCCACGCTGTCCGTACGTCGATGCTGATCTTGCTGTAGTAGTCGAAGGTATCCGTGATAGGATGATGACGCTTGGATTGTCAGACATAGTCGAAACCGAAGTCGGCTCTTGACTGCTGCCCGCTCGTTCCGCAGAGCGTTGTTCTCGGATTGTGCCATGCATGCAGAAGCAATATTAGGCAAGGTGATAATCAATAAAATATTATAATTAAAGAGAAAGATTGAAGTTTTGGATGATCCGATCCATGCGTGTGTGCAGGCTGGACGCAGAGTCCATGCATGTGGTAATTAGCCCGCCGGCCGCCAAATCCATGCAAGCAATCGCCCCGCCGGCCGCCAAATCCATGCACAAGATTGATGCATGTAAGTAACTGGATGGACCGTTGTTTGCTAGATCAGATCAGACCCGGCGATCCGTGTACGGCGTTGACGTATTGCAGCGTTGCGGGGCCCATGATGATGTAGAGGACGCCGCAGGCCGTAGATGTGTCGCCTGCTTCTTCGTGTCCTTAGCGCATGGATGCATGCAGCAGCTTGAGCATCGATGTGTGGCCGTGAGTTTCGATTTGCCGCCGATGAACGTGCGTGCGGCCGCCTGTGCCGGACAACCACCACTCGCGTAGATCCAATCAGTAGCACACGAAGGCGAGGGTTGACGTCGAGCCCTTGAGCGCTGACTCAATACAGCGAGACGCCGCCATTGTAGATGTAGATTGGATCGTAGCGTCCGCAGCGCCGTTGCCAGATTGGATCGCGGAGGCCGCCGCCGCCTACTTTGACGAAGTTGAACACGCCGGAACGTGTGAGCTTGCCAGATGCAATCTGGTCGTTGTTGTTGATGGAGATTGGAGACGTCGAGCCGCTGAGCGATGATCCGCGATGGCGAGTTGTCGATGTAGATTGGAGCCACCGAAACGTTGAATCCAGTGCGCGTTCTTTCCCACAGACGGCGCCAATTGTCGAGGTGTGGACTCGGCAAATCCCTGGGTTGTGTACCCCGGGTTGATTGAGGGGGAGAGAGATGGCGCGCTGGTAGTTCCGTCGGCTGACAAGCAAGGATTTACCCAGGTTCGGCCCCTCATGGTGAGGTAAAGACCTACATCCTGCTTGTCTGATCTGTATAGATGATGATGATATTACATGGTGGCCGCGAGGGCGATGAGAGACGTGGTCTCGTGGTGATCCCCCTATGGGGTGCCCCTGCCTGGCTTTATAAAGGGAGCCAGGTAGGGTTTACATGAGGTTCTTGTCTTGTACTCCAAGTTGCAGTTGTTGAGCTTCATGGGCCTCCAGGTGCTGGGCCGCATTGGGTACGCCAACGGTCGGGTGCCCGGAGGGTACGCCCACATCACAACCAATTGGTGATTTGTACCTAATATGTGTTCTAATATTTTTACAAACTATATTGGTTCAATTTTGCAACATATTCTTGGTAGATGCTTCACAAAATCCTCCAATTTTGACATTCGGAAAATAGAAAATGATATTTTCGTGCAATAAAGTCGAAAAATTCGTGAGACGACATTTGCTTGCCATGCCAAGATGCACATATGCGCAAAAATTAGGCTCATTCAGACAAACTATGCAACTGAAAATGCTATAACCGCTTTAAAGAGAAATGCATACGTGTGCAAAATAGAGAGAGCTAATCAGAATAGAGAGACAGACTACCCACGGATCATCCCATAGAAGTAGATCTCAGCCGTCCACATGGGCTCCATCCAACGATCCGAATTTCATCTCCCCTAGGGTCCCGCCTCCCCTCCCCACCCACATTCTAACACTAAATGACCGAAAAACCCTCTATTTCTACGGACAGCACAGAAATGATCAGGGGCAAGTTTGTAAACTTCCACACCACCACCAGATCCAGAGAGAAACCCTAATTCCACTGAGCCACACACGCACGCGGCACGTCCCATTTTCTTCCTCGCCCTAACCCCACCGCCGCCACGACCTCCCTACTCTCTTCTCCTCCCGAGCTCCCGAGATCCAGATCGGAGCCACCGCCCCCACCGCATCTTCATCCCGTCGCCTCCCCGAGCCCGAGCCACCGCCTCACCGCCCCAACCACCACACCACCCGACGCGCCTCCATCTGCATCCAACAGCCAAAGCCCTAGGGGCTCGCCTGCTGGACCGGAGCAGAGGACCAGCGCTCGCTGTAGTCGGCCCTCGCCGACCACGCCGTCCGGAGCAAGGAGATGCCGCCATCCGCGGGCGTGGGACATGGACGAGGACGCGCAAGGGGAGAAGGGGGGCCTCTTGGACATGCGGGACACCACCCCGTTGACGGCAGCGCCGGCCTTCCTTTCTCAATCCCGGCCGCTGCCCGTGCCTCCCTCGCCCGTTTCTCCCTCCTCTGCGGTGGAGCTCGCGCCGGAGGGCTCTTACACGCGCGGCCCTCACACTCGATGCCGCCAACGCCAGGACGAGGCATACTCCCCCGATCCGTAAGTTCCAGCTACGACCTACTCCATAGGGTTCCGATCTCGAATATTGAAATTTATGCGGGGATTCGCCTGCAGGAAGCCGTTCCCTGTCTCGGGTTGATTCGATTTGTTTTGGTTCTAGTCGATTGATGATATTCCTGATGCTTTTTAGGTTACAGGAGCCGCCACTCCACATATTGGAGTGGAGGAAGTAGCTTCCACTGATTCCACCTTTGGCTTTGCCGTTTATTTTTTGCTCATTCGTAGCATAGAAATATGTAAACTGCTGCCGGTAGTCCCCTTTCTGTAGTGCTGTAGTTAGTACATAAAGAATTAGTAATCTGACTAGGTCTGGTACATGATGACTAAGTCTGGTACAATATTTTGAATGTCTTAGTGGTCTGCCAATATTATTTTGTGACTAGGTCTGGTACAAGATTCCCACCTTTTCACCGATATACATGCCAGCCATGTGTGTGCTGTGCTTATAAGATTTTGATGTTGTAGATGCTCTTATGGTTTATGTTCTGCTGATGCTTAATTCGTCAATTTGGTTCACTCAATGATGTTCACTAACCTGATAACAGTGCTACCTCAAATGCCCCCATCCCCTTCAAATTTAGTTCACTGTGAATACATTCTCCAGGTTCACTAACCTGATGTCATTGTGTTCTAGGGTTTCATGTTAAGTTTAAATATATCCTTTGCCTTGGTTCAATATGTGTACCTGTAGCTGCTATTATATGGTAATAATAATTAGTAGTCTGTCTTCTTCACAGTTGATCATTTCCTTTGTGTATGGTCTTCCTATATACAATTGATGGATCTGTCCTCATAAAACTGCTTTGTTTCCTGTCAATATTGCTATCCATGTGTTCTGTAGCACTAAAAGCTAAGATGTATAGATTGTTGTTAGCTTTCTAGTAGTCTGTGCTTTCTATTCAGTACTGACATTTCTCTCTCACAGGTTCTCTCTTTGCAGGCATCCCCGGAAGCGAGGGCGGAGCCTCACCGGAGCATGGACGGAGCTGATGGCTGGCCTGTCTGCGTCGGATCTGGAGAGCAAGGTGACGCAGGCCATAGTTGACCTCGATTTTGATCTAGCCGTCAAGCTCTACACCCATGCCAGCATGGCTGGGCCAGCCACCGAGGAGCTCTACGACGACCGCGCCAAGGCGCACATCATGCTGGACATCCCCTGTGGCTCGAGGTAGCAGTATAAGTAGTTGATTTTGTATTGCTTTATATTGCTTCAGGGTACGAGCAAGCGCTGATATTCTGTTTAGGTTACATTATGGAGAATAGTAATTTTGTTTAGGTTTGCCCAACTTATTTAAAGTTTGCCCAATATTTGCTGCATACCACTAGCCTGCTAGCTATACAAGCAAACTCTGCCCAACTTATTTAAACTGATGAATCTTGCATGTTTGACTCTGACTCTGAAACTCTGAATCGCTCTGGGTTACATACTCGGCTGAAGGTGTATGTTTCAGTAAGCATAGTTAGGTTCAGGACGAGTCAAATAAGAACATTGTATCTTACTAAAAGTTGTTTTCGTGTAGCAGTTCAGTCAGAGAATTGAATCTGTTGTTGTCAGTTACTATCACAGTTTGCTTGGACATTGCTTGAGTTATAGCTAAGTTCTGCCGATAAGTTGCTATGCTTCCAGTTTGTTTCATCTAATATTCCATAATCGCTGTTGCTGTCCTGCCATGGCGCACCGGGTGGACGACGAGTATGACTACCTCTTGAAGATCGTGCTCATCGGCGACTTTGGCGTCGGCAAGTCCAACATCCTCTCCCGCTTCACCCGCAACGAGTTCTGCCTCGAGTCCAAGTCCACCATCGGCATCGAGTTCGTCACACGCACCCTCCAGGTATCTATCTCCGAGTCCACAATGTCCACAAGTGAAACTTGCTGTACTAGTACATACTCTTATATTGTCCAAGATTAGCTAATGTCCTGCTTTAGATTGATCTATATAGCTTGTTATCTTTGGTGCGAAGTTAATTTCTGTGTTATTTGCAGTACTGTGCAAGCACACACCTGATTATGATAACGAAAGCTAAATTATTTCTGTCTTTGGTTGCCTATGGAAATCTGTGTGTGATGACAATAAAGCATACTGTATAGATTCACCTAGTGTAGCTTTCTCATGGAAATCTTTGATGAAATTTCAGGTGTCTATTAACCACTGACTACCAGGGTGCTGGAGATTACTACATGAGCTCCTCAAGAAGGTAAGTCCATCTCTAGTCAAAATCCATAATATGCCATGCATCTACAGCAAAATATATGTGATTTTTCCTTTTCTCTTTTTAATGAAAATAGAGACTTGGTGTGCATGCGTACAGGAGTAGTCCAAAGCTGAAGGGCACCCTTGGTGGAAGTTGTCGGAAGAAGCTGGAACCTACACCAAGCAGCCGTCCTACAACCTGTGTACCGTTAGCCATGCTTGATCGATTGCAAGACATGTACTCTTTTTTTCTTTTTTTTTATGGGAAGACCTTTACTTGATTTGTAGCCAAAAGTTGCATCTGAGCTGGGTACCTGTATGTATACGGTCCATGATTATGTAATGTTCGTAAGGTATTGCTGTTATCCAAATATTGTTTGATAACAATCAAAACAATTTTGAAGTGTTTTCATTTCTGATCAGATTATTAGCTTTTGATAACTGGTAAAACGTGAGAGCAGTGGGATAATAAACTGACAAGTGGGACCTAGTGGCTTGTGCAACCTGGCATCTGGGACCCAGCTGACTAGTGGGACCCTGCTCTAAATAAAAAAGAAAAAGTGTAATTACTGGACCGAAAATTGGCACGGCCCAAAAATTAAAAGGCTGAAATTTTGGTTTGGCCCATTTAGCTGACCAGAGTTGACTGAGAAAATAAAGTAAATTGGCTAAATTGTTGGGCTAGGCCCATGTAAAGCACTAGATGGACTGGGCTGAATTTGCTGCCACGTAGGTTGCCACATAGGACGATCTGACGTGGACGGGGCAGATACCTCTTGACCAAATTTTATTTGGTCATAGGCCCATGACCATCTGTTTTGGTCATAGTACCATGACCAATTCAAAAAAAAGGTCAACAGATGCATATAGTGACGGCCGGTATGTGACCTACCGTTTTTTGTCAAAGAAAGGTCATGAAAGGGCTACTAAGACCTTTTCTACGACCAATACTTGGGGTCATTGGACAACAAATTTCTTGTAGTGTTGTGTAATACTTTGATACATGTGCATTGTGTGTTGGAGTCGAAGTTTGAACCTAGCTAGTTACTATGTACTTGTGTATGCTGCTACTACTTGTGTGTTCTGATGTATGTTCTGACCAACTGTTCACATTCTGCATATTTCTGGTATTTTGGCTGTCATTGTATGTATTTTCTGTCATTTGTATGTATTATGCTGTGAATACACCAGTATTTCTGGGCATATTTTTTTTACTCCTGCAAAAAGTACCCCTGGCGAAATTGATCTGCTATCACTGGCAGACACGTGCTCGCCAGCGGTGGGTGCCACTACCACCGGCGAAATGCCCAGTTCGCCAGTGGTAATGATCTACCCCCGGCGAATACAGCTGCACGCCGGCGGTAGGAGCACATTACCACCGGCGAAATTAGAGGACGCCGGCGATGACCACTTACCACCGGCGAGGTAGTCGCCGGCGAGCACGAATATGCCGGTGATAAGCATTTTGTGCTCGCCGGTGGTAGGGTTTTCTGTACTAGTGTTGTATTAGTTAATAGCTTTGCCCTTGTTTTGCAGGGATCATCGGAACCCTAGTTACCAGCTTCCGGTTCATGACCAGTTAATTTACCAATTGATTTTTAAGGTAGAAGTTGATGTTTTGTGCAATTACTTTCTGAAGTATTTGGATGCTTTGTGAACTACCTAATACGTAGGAGCAAGTCCCTATAAACTTTGGACTTCTTTATAGTTTGACCTCGCTCTGTTTGCCTAATGATATACAAACCAGGGACTTGTCTATTCTAGAAATTTTGCAGTTCATACAATTCAGAAATTTTGCACAGTTGATACAATGACTATATGTAGCCTCTAACTGTCTTTTGACTATTTTGCCCGTGCTAAGATCTTTTGACTATTTTCACACAGCGAGAACTTCTTTAACATCTTCAGTCCACCTCAGGTTCCTGATGATGATGAGGACATTGACGAAGATACAGTAAGTTCTGCCTTCTGTATGTCCGATCTTATGTTTGAGACTTGAGCATGAATATGACTCTCTCACATTTCTATAGGCTGAGCAGTTGCAAAACCAAATGGAGCAAGATTATGATGTCGGGTATTCATATTATTTTGTACGCTGTAGTGCTGAATATGTGTTAAAGCCTGCTCTCTGTTCTCAATGTCTCTTCTTGCTTGCCAGATCTACCATCAGGGACAAGATTATTCCACACGCTCTTTCATGGTTTACCGGAGGTGCTGGAGCACGTGGACGGATGCGGAGGCCGGCGGAGGTCAAAGCCTGGCTCGAGTGCCCAATAGCGCGCACGAGCTGGTCCTCGTCGACCTCAACCTCGCCCATGCGGAGTTCCGGGTCAAGGGGTCGTTCCCCAAGCAGTGCTGCCGCCTTGCGGTGGTGGCCAGCGCTACCGGTGGAGAGGGATAGGAGGAGGGGCCAAGGAGGTGGTGATGGCGGAGCGACGGGGTGGACGGCGAGGTAGTACCAAATGACTGAATTCAGTTCTGTAACTTGTATTGAGTGGTGCAAACGATGGAACTTGAGTGGTGTTTTGAATGGATTATATAAAATGCGATGTCTTATGTAGAATCATTAGCTGTTCATCATAAATCACAATATATGTGAAAGGTGCCTACAATACCTTGAATTCACGTTTAAAAATGGCTGAAAATTAGTGCCTTAAGTTTTTTTGAGGCATTATTGTATAATGCCTACTATTGTTTTTGAGGCATTTCCGAGGAGTGCCAGCAAAAATTATTGGAGGCATTGCTCAATATTGTCCCAAATTATTTTCCAAGGCAAATTTGGAAGTGCCTCAAAAAATCTATTTTTAAAGGCAAATTTGGAAGTGCGTCAAAAAATCTGTTTTTAAAGGCATTTTTTGAAATTGCCATAATTGATTTTTCCCTACACCATTTGATTTGGCATTTTTTTAATTGCCTTCAAAGATTTTTAAAGGCATTTTGAGTATTTTTTAAGGCATTTTTGTATGCCCCTAAAAATCAACCGTGGTGTGGGGGGGGGGGGGGGGGGGGGGGGTTCCTGTATAGTTATATAGGAACCCTCTTAAGGGGGGTTCCTCTTTAGTCCTTCTCTATATATATGTATATATATATGTATATATAAAGGGTTTACAACAAAGGATTTTACACTAACCCCCCCTCCTGGCCCCGGCCCCCCGCCCCCCAATTCTTCGCGCACTCTTATGAACTCCTAGTTTATCAAGGTTTGTGTGCATTATATCTGCCTCTTTAACTCATATAAAGATCCATGCCAAGAAGCAAATATAAAGGGTTTACGACAAAGGATTTTGCACTAACCCCCTGCCCGGCCCCGCCCCCCAATTCTTCGCCCCGGGAAGAAACACGCACGGTGCATACCTAGATTTTCATGAGAATTGGTGATTTTAGGTGACTTTACTATGTTTCTTAAAAGATTAAGATAACCTAACAAAAAAATAGAGGTCAAGTTGTCATGAAGTTAGTTTTGTCACATCGATATGGGATTTTGCACTTTAGTCCTGATTTAATCTTCACATGAGACGAAGCGGCACATCAAAGTTAAGTATTATATTTTACTAATTTCACCAAACTAATTAGTACCAATTATTTAGTACAATATATTCAAACAAGTATTTCTGGCAGTTGTTTTGGCGTCAATTCGTGCATCGTCCTCGACCCTTTTAATGATACACATGGTAGATCTTGGCTTTTCTTTAAAGGGGGCTTTATGAGACTTATTTCCACTTTATTTATGTTAAAACCAGTCACATATGTAGTTAATTACAAACTAAAAATGAGTCCAAATTGTGACAAAAGTTGATTCGCTTGCTTAGATATGGTAGTTCCACTTTAATTATTCTCCTAAATTTTTCTACGACCGAGATATACCTTTTTTAACAATGTAGTGTCACTATATAGGAGGCTCCACACATGTGGAATGAATGTTGGTTCGATCCATCCGTCACTTCCTAGTCGGAGTTTTCCACTTTAGTCCCTAGTCTTAGTATAATTATTTGTATGATCTCATTCATAGATTTCAAACATTATTATAAGTTACTACATATAATATTTATAAATACTACGAAAACATACTAGTAACATTAACATTTTCCACCTTTGTATTTTGAAAATTAGTGACTTCAAAAATAACCCGTCACTGATGTCGCTCGTACTTTATTCCCCAATCTTTGCCCATGGCATTCTTCATCCACATCTGACAACCTCAAGCTTTGCTGCCCACCGCCGCTGCCGCCGCCGCCACCCCTACCCCCCCCCCCCACCCCCAGCAGCTAGGAATGGCCACGAGGGGAGTAAGAGTCTATGACGTACCCCCCCCCCCCCCCAGCAGGAGCAGCAGGAACTCGCCGTCGACATGCCCCCCCTCCCCCGGCAGCAGCACTACGTCCGCATCGCGGTAGAGTCCGTCGGCGCCCGAAGAAGCAGGAGGTCTCCGTGCTGTCCGACGTGGATTCCCAGCAGCATCCGCACCAGGACCTCGCCGTCGTCTCCGACGGGGATCTCCAAAAGCAGGAGCCCGAGGTCAGTGCTAGTTTTAGTTAATTCATTTTGATATAATGATAGGTTAGTTTCTTTAATCTGAATGTAATATTTGTTGGCACACTATGAATTTTTGACATAATTTTAGATATTCGGATCCGAGCTAGAAGCCATTGTAAATTTTATTATTTTTTCTCAGGCATTGTGAATTAATAGAATGCCTTTATTTTGGGGAATTATATGCAAACAACTTGAGAGCGGCATGTGGAAGTAATTAAAGACTGCTGCATCTTACTCTGTTCACTCTATTGTGGTGTTGCATGCTTATACATTATATTTCTAGGAAATGGCGTCGGCAGATGCTTGGACTGCATCGATGGATACATGGATAGCATCGGCGGATGCTTGGACGCGGTTTGAATGAGCAAGGCTTGTCTGGGCAAAAAGTGTGATACCCCAGGTTTAGTTTGTTTGGAACTGTGTGATGCGCGTTTGTTTTGGCTGCTGATGCAGTTGTGTGATGAAACTTATGCGATTCTGCGGCTACTGGAACTACGTTTCTAAACATTCTTCTGTCATATGTTCGAAGAAGGTGCTTGTGTTATGATAATCTGCAGGAGTATTTGTTTTACTTAATTCTTTGATCTGAGTGCGGGAGGGGTAAAGTTAGGGTTCGTAACTTCACGATTACCACTGAAGTGTGTAAGTGATAGCTCCAAATATTAACACTTTTTTATTTTGGTTCTTCCACTTGTTTTCACCGGGTTTCGTTGGATTTTTCATTTCAACTAACACTAATATCGCCTTTTTAGCAAAACCTTGTTTTACACTATGAATTTCAGAGATATATCAATTATGGAAGATTCCAGGCCATTTATGAGCTAATTGGACCAAAACAAGCAAGATCTCAATTGAAGACTTTCTGATACGGGCGAGTCAGAGCGAATAGCGGGCACCCGTACGAGCGGACCGCGCCCGTACTATGCGCCCCTGGCACCGCCTCGTTGATACAAGCCACTTTCGTGAAGACACCACAACAAGAAAGCAGACGCAGCCGCCACGAAACACAACAGAGTGTAGAGAAAATCAGATATAAAGAAGGGAGAAGAATTCCATCGGATCTCTTCGTGATCTGCCACCTCTAGATCATCCACTCCACCACAATTCCGTCCTTGTACTGAGAGAGAGATTCACACTTGTAGAGATTAGGGATTCGAAACTTCTATTCCTACTTTGGTTTGTATTTGATTTGATCTTCAACTATTGTGGCTTGCTACGGTATTATCGAGATGATCTCAATTTACATTGTTATAATATCATTGTGCTTTTCTCCTCTCATGTGTGAGTAATCTCCCATAGGCGTGGGAGATGTAAGCGATTGGTGAGATGTGTTGTGCCTATTTCTATTCCATCCATTTGTGATTATTATCATGATTATTATATGTGAGAAGAATGTCTATGTATGTCTAATGTTGTTGTCTAATTTAAGGGCCCAGATAGCATGATCTTGAGAACTCATAGACATGAACTTGTTTGCTAGTGAATCGGCGACCCCCGAGTGACACGGCCGATATCAAAGAGGATCTAGTATAACTCGGGGACCAACAAGAGCCACCAAACCTAAAGCCTTGATCCGGTCTCACGACCTTAAAGGATGCGCTGACCGTATGGTAACAGGCAAAAGGATCATTGGAGTTAGATGAAATCTACCAAGAGGAGTCACGGCTCTCATAAGGGTTTCTTGCCTACTCACATATCAATATGAAGTATCATAATCACTTATTCCATTTATTTCATTTGGCACATTCACTATCACCATGAACTGAATCTCCCCGCGCCTAACCTTTTTGTCTGCAGAAAACTCCAAAGCAATCTCCAAGCCGTTTACTTTTATGCACTTTACTTTATTGCACGATCAACTCTCAAAACACTTTCATTCACACTCACCATTTTCCATTTCAATACTTGCAGTCAATTCACTCAAGACTAGTGACACCTTGAGTGCGACCGAAATACCGCGGAAGAACACTTTCCTACGCTCCTCGTTGGGATACGATATTAAGACCGAAATAATACTTCTGTGAAAACAAGCTACACCTGATATGTACTCTTGCAGGCCATCAAGCTATTTTTGGCGCCGTTGCCGGGGAGCTAAGCGCTAAGTGTTCATTTCTTGACATCAGTAAGTATTGATGATCTCTATTGCAGACAGAGGATCCACATGTTCAGGTAGAAATTACTTAATACCCCTTCTTGATCGTGTACCAGAATCTAGACGTCCGGAAATTATACAAAATCTATCTAGATCACCAGCGATAGATGTGAACAGCCTAAGTACTTCGATGGGAGACTTAACCTCAACACTAGGACTGTTAAGTCTGAGAAAACTCTAGGAGAATATGGAGCTCCTTCTATGTCTGTTATTAAAAGTCCCATAGTCTATCCTAATGTTAAGGGTATCGAATATAAAATATCTCCTGAAGTTATAATGATAGTGCAGGAACATCCTTTTTCAGGAGAACCTCATGAAGATCCAAGTCATCACTTGACATGGGTGAATGACATATGTGACACTTTAGGATATAAGCATTTACCAAAGGACTTTATGCTTCTAAAATTATTTTGTTGGTCTTTAAAGGATAAAGCTTTCAAGTGGCTGCAATCATTGCCTAGAAATACTATTGCTAGTTGGAAAGATTGCATTAGAGAGTTCATGAATAAATTTAACCCCTTCTTTAAGGTCATGTAGATCAAGCAAAAAATAGCAAACTTCCTCCAAAATATTGGAGAGAGCTTCGCTCAAGCTTGGGGAAGATTCTCAGCACTACTCATGAGGGTCCCTAGTCATGGTTTTAATGAAGAGTTGATTGTTCAATACTTCTATAGTGGACTTAATGATGAAACTGAACAAATGATTGATTCAACTGCAGGAGGTACTGTTAACAAGCTAACACTAGCTGTGGTACTTAATCTCTTTTCGGTAAGAGCTTTCAATGATGAGCAGTACAATCCTCTGGGAGAGATTGAGCCAAAGAAAGGTATGCTTTTTGTGACTCCGGAAGTAATGACTGAGGTCAGACGATCGATGCAAGAAAAAGGTATACCTACTAAACTTGCTGTAGAAAACAAAGTGGATGTTTTGCAAGCCTTTATAGCTGAGGATGAATTAACCTTTGAGTTGAATAAGCAAAAGTATCAGCAAGCTGAAATTAAAGAACGCCTATCCAAACATTTCAAGCTTCATCAAAAAGATATAAACATCCTAGCAGAAGATTTAGATGATCTAGGCCATGCAACAAGACATCTAGATAAGCATCTTGAGATGGTTCAAGTTCAATGTGATCAAATAGCTGCAGCTCAAGCTTTAATTCTTAAACAAAAAGATTTTAGCAAAGCTATTTCTACTAATATTGTTACGAGACGACGTACAGAAACGCAGGAACCCCCAGGGCCAATTTGGTATCAAGAAGAGAAAGCTCGCAAAGCAAAAGAAGCTCAAGAGATACCCCGTGGAGATAAAGACCTCGTAGACCCCCAAAATGATGAAGAACGAAGAAAGCAAACTTCGGAGGGAAGTGAAGAAAGAAGTGAACATCAAAATGACACGTATGACTCGGATGCTGAAACCATAGACCCAAGAGAATAATCTGAGTTAAGCCGTGAACAACAGGAAGAGGTGAACATTGCAAAGGAAAAACAGGTAAAAAGGCAAAAGCCTAAGGCGAAGAACAAAACGAAGGATCCTTTGCCTATATTAAAGGTAAAAGAAAAGGTAGTTACTAAGAAACCTCCTTATCCTCATAGGATTACTAGGGAACCTAATGAGGTTTTATATAATTCCTTTGCTGACGCCCTTGGAAAACTCCGTCTAGAACTCCCTTTGACAGATGCTATCCATGTACCTACATATAAAAAGTTCATGCGAGATATTCTCAATAGGAAAAGAAAATTCCTACGACCGTTGCGGTAATGACTAGTTACGGTGATAAACTCCCAGCTAAACTTGGCGATCCAGGCATACCTACTATTACTTGTGCCATAGGAAAGACTAGTATCCATAATGCTTTATGTGATCTGGGTGCAGGTGTGAGTGTTATGCCGTACGATCTTTATAAGAAGTTAAATCTTGGTGATTATTCTCCTACTTCAATTACTTTGCAAATGGCCGATAAAACTACTAAAAAGCCTGTTGGGATGATCGAGGATATTTTACTTAGGATTGATCAACATGTTATTCCTACTGATTTCTTTATACTTGATATGCCTCATGATGACTAGCTCTCAATTATACTTGGAAGACCATTTCCTAGCACTGCAGGAGCAAATGTTGATTGCACTGGTGGGAAAATTGTCTTCAATATTTATGATGATCAAATTGTTCGTCATTTCCCAAAGAAGCCAGAAGACGGAGGAAAGTATGTGCCACCTCCTAAGCGAGCCCAAGAGGTAAATGCAATTGATAGTGGGCAGCCAAAGGTGAGTATCATGAATCCAAAATCTGGTTGAATAATCAACCGTTCTTTTAATAAAATGCTTAATGGGAGTCAACCCATTTATTAGAATAGATTTTAAGTTTCTTTAAGAGTTGCTATTTTAGCCTTTTACCTTTTTAAAAGTCTTTTTAATAAGTTCTCTAGTTGGAAAAAGTTTTACAGAAGATTTTCAGGGAAAATATTATGCATTGCAAGTTTGAAGTTAAGAAAGAAAGAGAAGAAGAGAACTGAAGTTGACTGGGCGAATGGCGACCACGAGTACGACCACAAGCGCCCGTACCACGCGCCCGTACCGATATCGGGAGAAGAGTTGTGAAAATCAGTCAGAAGCAGATGGTCTGGCAACCATCAGTACGACCGGACGCGGTCGTACCGGCCGCCCATACCGTTCTTCGACGATTTTTGCAAAACTTCTCACCAGATGTCTGTAAGTTTCACGACCACCAGTACGGGGGGAGTGCGCCTGTACCACGCGCCCGTACCTGCCCAGGTACGAATCTTAAACCCTAAACGACGTAATCAACTATGGTGATCACCGGTACGGGCGGGAGTGCGCCCGTACGCGCGCCGTACGCGTGTGCGGCCTCGTGAAACAGCCGGCGGCTGGCTTGGAGCCCCCAAACCAGCCCTTCTTCTCTCTTTTTCTCTCTCTTTCTCTCTCAAACTCAAAACCTAATCACCTAGAATCATCGATTCTTCACCGATTTGATCCGTTTGAGTTGGGAAATCTTCACATCGGTACGTTTCTCACCCGATCCATGCTTTATTTTCTGAAATCCATGGTTGGAATCCTCACATTGAGTACCTAGATGAGTTCATGTTTTTGAAATATTTTTGATGATTCTACACGTTAGGATTCAAAGTTTATGCCTGTAATTGCTTGAAGATATCATAGAAACCTAATGCCCATAGTTTTGTGGTGAAATTTTTCAGTGCAATGAATATTGGACAGATTTTCCGTCGCACTTCGGGCCGCTCCGGTGCTCCCAACACCTCGAGCATGGACCCGAACATGAGGAAGGGGAAGAAGCACCGCAAGGAGTCGGATGTGCTCATGGCCGGTTTCAACAAGGAGTATCCGCGGTTAGCCAACCGCAAAGTACTCCCGACGAAGTGGGTGGATGATGAGTTCCTCTCACACCAAGGCCTCACCGATGACTTCCGCATGATGGTCAGCAACGCTGGCATGGAGGTCTTTGCATCTCTGAGCCAGGACACCTACGAGCGCGCCACGCTTGAGTTTCTCTCCACGTTCAGCGATAACCTCGACCTCCTAGGCAACAATTGCACGTGAGCTTTCGCCTCAACCATGTGCCTTATACTCTTACTTTTGAAGAATTTTGTGCATGCTTTGGGTTCTTCACTCAAGGAGAAACCTTTGTTACTGAGGCCGCGCTCGAAGAGGCTGCACAAGTCTGGGCGCAAATTTCTGTTTACAGGAATACTGATTTCCCGAGGAAGAAGGCGTCCACGATTCACAACCCCACCATCTGCTATTTCTCCGCCTTCCTGGGAACCTCCATTTTCTCGAAGGGAGATGGAGGAGCGATGGCTTCTCCCGAGATATGCACTCTCTATAGTGCCCTCCATCCTCAGATGGAGAACAGGGTTAACCTCGGAGCCCTTCTCATCGCACACTTCCACCGGCAGAGGTCGGCAAACTCTGGGGATATCCGTTGCGGTGGGTTGGTTTGTTTACTTTTCTTTTAGTTGCATGTTTACTTTCAGTTTTGCATACTTATTTGAAAACACAAAAAAATTAGCTAAGCTTTTATTCTTTGTTCTTGTGAGACTCTCATGGAATCCTTTTTGGAATTTTTCACAGGTTATTCATCTCAAGTGACATAGTGATGGGAATATAAGTGGAGATGACTTGAGTACGAGGCGAGCAAGCGAGAGGAGGTGCCACATTTTTATCTTCAAACCTCTTGTAAGTTTATCCATGATCATACAATCGTTTGCTTCGTTGCACTCTAGTCTCGCTCCCCAACTAGTTTGTTGGCACATAAAACTTAATCCCATGCTAGTGTCACCACTTTAGTTTCGTCTTACAATGATTGAATGAGGTATGAAAAACAACTCCATTCGATCTATTTCCAATCTTTTTACAACAAGAACAAGCATCCTTTTGATGACTTTGGTGCCATGTATTTGTCTTAAGGTTTTAATCTTAGTAGTACTCAACCACATATCTAGATGAATTGACTAGATAGCACTTTTTGAAAAGACTTGTTTGAAGGAATGAATATTTTGCGGTGGTTGAGTTGTATGCCAAACTTGACTTGACAAAGTTGAAAATATGAAAGTTTTTATCTTTTTATCAAGTGGAGAACGATGTTCCACCTCATGAGATCGACAACTCCAATGGCCAATGAACAACTTGCGGATTAAAAGTCCTGGTTTCGGATATGAGTTATAGACGCATGTGGCATGCCGCGTGTGGGCAAAAGTTTTGGTCTCATGAGGTGGGGGACAACAGCGAAGCTTAAAATTATTATCAAGCAAGTTTGAGCAGTTTTTTTTTATTTAGAATCAATGAAAAGATTTGGCATCGGTTCACCACCAAAGGATTGAAATTCTGGAAAAGCAATGAAAAGATTGGGTTCTTGAAGGTCATGATTTTAGATGTGGAGGTTAATGATCTACTCTAAGTTTATTTCTCTTTCGACATATATGTGTGCACCCTTAATTTGCTCAAAGCATTCATTGCTTAAAATTCTTTTACTCTCATTAAAAAGAGAGGCACCAAAACAATGCATTCGCGAGCCTAACTAAATTCTTGACACTCTCTATGGTATCAAACTTTATTTGGTAGCAAACTACATGTGGTTAGGACGCGATACTAGGTGCAACCATTCGAATACATTATGATCATGTTTAAAGTTGCAAGGTCTTTGAAGAAATAATATGATATCACCTCGGACTTATAAGTTCTTTTACTCAAGCTTATTTCTCGCTATGATTCTTTATCGCTTTGTCACCGAGGGCGAGTAACGGCTAAGCTTGTGGAGGTTGATAGCTCCAAATATTAACACTTTTTTACGTTGGTTCTTCCACTTCTTTTCACCAGGTTTCGTTGGATTTTGCATTTCAACTAACACTAATATCGCCTTTTTAGGGAAACCTTGTTTTACACTATGAATTTCAGAGATATATCAATTATGGAAGATCCCAGGCCATTTATGAGCTAATTGGACCAAAACAAGCAAGATCTCAATTGAAGACTTTCTGATACGGGCAAGTCAGAGCGAATAGCACCCGTACGGGCGGACTCGCGCCCGTACCGTGCGCCCGTACTATGCGCCCCTGAACCGCCTCGTCGATACAAGCCACTTTCGTGAAGACACCACAACAAGAAAGCAGACGCAGCCGCCACAAAACACACCAGAGTAGAGGAAATCAGATCTGAAGAAGGGAGAAGAATTTCATCGGATCTCTTCGCGATCTGCCACCTCTAGATCATCCACTCCACCACAATTAGATCCTTGTACTGAGAGAGAGATTCACACTTGTAGAGATTAGGGATTCGAAACCTCTATTCCTACTTTGCTTTGTATTTGATTTGATCATCAACTATTGTGGCTTGCTACGGTATTATCGAGATGATCTAAATTTACATTGTTATAATATCATTGTGCTTTTCTCCTCTCATGTGTGAGTAATCTCCTATAGGCGTGGGAGATGTAAGGGATTGGTGAGATGTGTTGTGCCTATTTCTATTCCATCCGCTTGTGATTATTATCGTGATTATTATATGTGAGAAGAATGTCTATGTATGCCTAATGTTGTTGTCTAATTTAAGGGCCCATATAGCATGATCTTGAGAACTCATAGACAGGAACTTGTTTGCTAGTGAATCGGCGACCCCCGAGTGACACGGCCGATATCAAAGAGGATCTAGTATAACTCGGAGACCAACAAGAGCCACCGAACCTAAAGCCTTGATCCGGTCTCACGACCTTAAAGGATGCGCTGACCGTATGGTAACAGGCAAAAGGATCATTGGAGTTAGATAAAATCTACCAAGAGGAGTCACGGCTCTCATAAGGGTTTCTTGCCTACTCACATATCAATATGAAGTATCATAATCACTTATTCCATTTATTTCATTTGGCACATTCACTATCACCATGAACTGAAACTCCCCGCGCCTAACCTTTTTGTCTGCAGAAAACTCTAAAGCAATCGCCAAGCCGTTTACTTTTATGCACTTTACTTTATTGCACGATCAACTCTCAAAACACTTTCATTCACACTCACCATTTTCCATTTCAATACTTGCAGTCAATTCACTCAAGACTAGTGACACCTTGAGTGCGACCGAAACACCGCAGAAGAACACTTTCCTACGCTCCTCATTGGGATACGATATTAAGACCGGAATTATCCTTCCGTGAAAACAAGCTACACCTGATCTGTACTCTTGCAGGCCATCAGGAAGCTCGAGACTCAGAGAGCAGCCCGAGAACGACTCAGTTTTCTTAATTAATTTGTATGATATGGCTGAAAGACTAGTTGATCTTGAGCAAACCCTAACTCGCTCGATTTAGCTAGGTAGCTCGGGAAAATTTAATTATGTTTAACAATCATGACAACTATCAAAATAAACATACTCGTTTCTTAATTAATTTGTATGATATATGGTTAAGATTTATTCCTTCTATATAGTGCAGACATAATCGCCACGGATCAGGTATAGAAACCCTAGTGAGGAATCCTCATTTAGATCCAACGAAATTAAACCCTTGTCATCAGGTGCGGCCAGCCCCCATTCCCCACCCTTTCTCACATCCTCTGTTCCACCAGCCAGCGCTAACGCCAGCGCCGATTCCCTTTTCAGATGCTCCGCTCCGGTACCGGCTGCACGCCTAGCTGGCGCCGCCGTTCCCTTTATCCGTCGGAGACTGCTAGGTTGTGTGCGTCACCGCCGGAGGCCGAGACGGCCAATAAGCGAAGGCGGGGCGTGCCAAATTCGGAAGAGCCTCCGGCATGCCTCGACCTCATCTGCGCCCTCCCCAACGAGATGCTGCAAATCGTCATCGCCCTCCTCCCCACCAGGTCAGCACTTCGGACAACCGTCCTCTCCAAGCGGTGGCGCCCCCTGTGGCACGCTGCCCCTCCTGATACTCACCGTCGACCCCTGCCTCGCCAACCGTGATTGCAAACGTGTCGACGCGGTCTCCAGGATCCTCGCCGCGCACCCTGCCCCCCCCCCCAGACGTCTATCCTTGGGCTACTTCAGCGGAAGATTGAAGCTCGACAGCACCTTCGACAGGTGGCTCCAATCTAACACACTAAATTGCCTCGAGGAGCTCGAGTTTGATGGTGTAACAATAAGCCGCTTTCCGCACTCCGCTTCGCCTCCACCCTGCGCATCCTCCGCCTTTTCACCTGCTATTTACCAGACATCCTTGCGACCTCTACGCATCTTCTCCCCCAACTCAAGCAGCTCGACCTCTATGACATCTATAGCTCGAAGGCGGTGACCATCAACCATCTGCTCGCCGGCTGTACTGCTCTCCACGGGTTCAGCAGCCTTAGCATCGTCTTGCCGACTGTCTGCACAATTAGTGTGGCTAGCTTTTGGGAGAAACCCTCATGTAACTTGGTCCTGCAAATTCAGGATGTACATTTCCTTGATAGATTGGTCATAATAGGTCCAGTTGGTCCAACAGCAATCCGGGTCGTCAACGCACCAAAAATGAAGGTGTTCGGCTACGAGTCGCACCCATTAGGCCAACTTGTTATTGGAGCCGTATCCATTCAGGTAGAATAGTCTTCTTCTTGAAACTCACATTTTTCTTATTTTTGTTGATATATGTATCGTTGCCCTGTAGGGAATGATCCCCACCAGCTTGACATCGTCTCTGCGCACAGTGAAGAGCTTGCTTCTAAATTCTATCGGCTCCTGTCTGGATGCAGTTGTTGGATTTCTTAGATGATTTCCCTGCACAGAGAAGCTACACATCGAGGTGAATTTTTTCGCTATTGAACATTAAAGAGAAAAAAGTGTAGGCTTACATGTAGTTTACCTGTTACAGTATTTAGCTTTGATCACTGGAACAATATTTGGTAGAAAAACATCCAAGATGAAGTTATACTTTTTGGTTTATCTTTCCCAAAGTAGAATGACAAATCTAGAAATACAATGGTCAGAACTGCATCTAGGAGACTTTGAAGCTAGGTAATATAAGGAACGTCTCATGCCACTGTTGTTCAACACTCACCAATTGATCACAGATGATGCGTCTCATGCCTGATGTTGATTAGATACCAAATATGAAGTTATTTTTGTTGCTGCACCCACTATAAATAATGTCTTCTCTTCTTTTGCAGTTGTGTCTCGGTAATGGTTGGATAGATAAGCTACAATATTACTCCATCTCAAAGGAAAGTCCTATTGAATGCCTTGATCTTCATCTCAGAGAAATTTGTTTGCACGACTGCCGAGGCAAGGCGACTGATATTAAGATCGCCAAGCTGTTTATTAACAATGCAAAGGTGCTCAAAGTAATGAAGTTTGGCATCAAAAATCATCACAACCATGCCTCGTGGGCTACTTAGCACAGGCGGCTAGAGCTGAAGACATCTACAGAAGCTGATTTTCAGTTTGGATCATTAGAGGGCATAAATAACTTCGGTCATGGAGGCATTGATAGGGACGCAGCACATGACTTGTCGGTGACTGATCCATTTGCTGCCCCGATACGTGTATGTGATGTGAGTGAATAGCCTTACCTGATTGATGTTCCATTGCACGCAAGAAAGAATTGATGTCTTATGAACATGGTCTATGATTATGCTTTTGTGATCTATGTACCATGTTTTTTCTACAGAAATTTTCATGTCCAGTTTGACTCTGTAATGTAGATTTTAGTCTGTGTTGTTTCTATGTGTATTATTGATCTGGATGTCTCTTCAGGTACATTGCTACACTCTGTCCCAGTAATGGAGACATCCATTGTTGATAACAATAAAAACATGATAATTCAATCAATCAAAGTTCAAAGACGATCAGTAAATGTACCAGCTTGTACTTACATCAACATACCGTGGGTTATCTAACATCATATACAAGTTCTTCACTAGGACAGAGGACACTAAAAACACTAAAAACATCGCGGTTTGATTTATTACAAGCCAACAAGAGGCAAGATCATGGAACCGCAACTAGTTCACTAAAGGCTTGGGCAAAGCAGGAACAGACTTGAGCCAGCTCGCGCTTCCTTGTCCTTGGGCTGCACCGCCAGCAGCCATTATTACTGAATAAAGATCATGTGGAAGAGAATGTCAGCAGGGTGATTTAGGATAACAAATTCAATGAATATCAAAAGAAGACATAGTAACCTATGTCGTATCGTTAATTACTATCTAAGCTTGCAACATGAAAACTTTAACTCTTAATGGAATATTAATAGCTGATCTTATGAGGACAGGGAACTTGGGATGATTTCAATACTATCAGCTGCAGGACATTTTGGTAAAGTGTAAGCACACAATAGTTAATTCTAGATATATCCAGTTCCCCACAGTTCATAAACTAATGAAAAGCTGGACACTAGTGGTACCATTGGATAATGACCGCAAGTACAAATCCATAACTTCAGCAAATATCTACATATTCAAAGTTAATAGCAAATAATATTACTGGTCATAAGTTCACAGTGAACACTTAGAATTACTATAGTTGTCCGACCACAATGTATAGAAAACAAAAATCACCCTTTGGAGTGCTGCAATATATAGATGAGAATGTAGTTACCTTATGTAGCAGAGAAACTTGTGAAAGGGTGATAGGTGCACCGATCATCCGCCTAAAAATAAATTATCTTGCCCTGCTCCATTATTCTTCAGCTGAACCATGCAGACATGCGAGTTCACCCGAAGAAAAAGCACATGATGATCCTCCGCGTAGCGCACTATGGATGAGTTCTTTCTAATCGGACCCGATGGAAGGATCATCTCCAGATCAACACTATTCACATTCACCCATCTGGTAACACCAGATGGATTGTCCATCCTCTTCCACATTGTCAATCTGCAGGTCTCGTCGGGAGGGCTCGACAGAGTGGCCAAGGCAACGTCGCCGCCATCCTCTGAATGGATGAGGTGCACACTGTGAACATCAATTAGCGTCTCCATCTTAACCAGAGCTAGACTGTGAGTATCCAGATCAAAATGTATGTCATTCCTGCCCCAAGTATGCAACCAATGAAGGGTGTTACCAACAAGTGTACTTGGCAGACCAGGATTTCTATTCGAACTCAGAGATGGATCAACTAGTGTTGATGGATCACTCCACTTGCAGGTCTCGCTGGAGTACACACTTGAAATGATGACACCCTGTTGTTGATGCTCGTAGGTGGCCACCAGGATAACTTTCAGAGGGCTAAAGTGGCAGCAGCCGTGCACGTGCTCCGGATCCTTTTCGGCACAGAGCACCGCCCAGCGGCTGTAGACAATGTTTGGATTGTCGAACGCCGGAGGAAGGACCAAGGTGCCTTCGCCTTCAGTGGTGGGGTCCCACAGGATGCACCGATGATTGTCCCATTCCTCAAAAAGCGTGAGCCCATGGTGGCAGTCGACCAGGACCCATCGCCGCATGTGCTCTTTATCTCGCAAGGAGAAGGACCTTGTATGGCGGATTCAGGATGGGTCTGAAAGAGACTTTCTGGGGCGTATACCAGTAGCCGCAGAGAAGGCCGAGGAGGGGAGCCTTACAGTGGTGCATGCGAAAGCGTTGGCGGAATTTCTCCTCGGCGATGATGCTTTCCCAGAGCTTGGAGACTTTGGAGGCGAGCAGGAGGCATGGCTGCTATGGGGGCAGACAGAGAAGGATCTCGGGGAGGAGATCTTGGTGTTGGAGCGGTTGCTCAACTGGCGACGGCGAGCAGGTCATGGCGCCCGAATCGGGGAGTGGAACCATCGACGGCGAGGAGGTTCGGCGGCGGCTGCTGCTGCCGCCGATCATGGCGCTCGGGTTTGGGAGTGGACTCGACGGCGAGGAGGGTCGGCGGCGGCGGCGGCTATCGCCGGTCATGGCGCCCGAACTATGGAGTGGAACCGTCGGCGAGGATCTCTAGATATTGAGTGGGGGGACTGTGGAGTGGGGAGTATTTGTTAGTGGGTACCCAAAACGGTATTATCAGCGACTCATCTTTTTATACTCGTCAATGGTATTATCAGCGGCGCATGCTGTCGCTTCGAACATGTGCGTCCCCACTCACCGCCAAGATTCATTTACCCGTCCCCCACATGTGGCTGGGGATTGCAGTACCTACAAGCAAATTTCAGTAACGTCAATAACTGCCACGTCACCCATATTTCCACCCAGCCGACGAACCCGATAATCGTCAGCGGTACAAGTATAACCTGTGACAAACGCGTACGCCACTGGTTTTTGGGCCGCAATGCACGAAACCCGCGACGGTCGCTAGTCACCGCTTTTTTCCGTTCTCCACGCGTGCCCCGAACCGCCTAGCGGCGACGAACGTTTTTTTGGGCCTGTCACTGGTAACGGGTGCGGGGGCACTTCGCGACCGATAGCTGACATTCGTTTGCTCACTCGTCGCGGGTTTGAGGTAGCGCCGGCGGACTTTCGCTCATACGTCGGTAAGGCCCGAGCGGCTATAAGGGGGTTTCCCAGTAGTGCCAGGTCCGTCCAGCAAAATATTCAAAATTGGGCAGAATTTAGACAAATTCAAACAAAATTCCAACATATTTAGGCTATTGCATTAATTAATATATAGATAAGTTCGTACATAGTTCGTCGAATTCGAACATATAGTTGAATTCTACACTAAATAGATACATAAAACGGCGAATTCCACATGCCGAGCTGGCACCGTGTAGTCGTTACCGTTGTATCGTCGTCGTCGCTCGGCGGCGGCTGTTCGGCTGACGGTAGCTGCAGCCCTGCCATCGTCGCCGCTACGCCATTGCTATGACAAGGTACCCGGGCAGCCCTCGTCGTAGGAATCGCCGAGGACGATGACACCGCCCTCGACACGCCGTTCGGCCGCTTCCTCGATCATACGCCGTTGGCGTTGGGCCTCCTCTCGCATCCAGTCCTCCCTGGACCACGCGAATGAGACGTCGGCCTGTGCCGGCGGGACGTCGTTGAGGGAGGCCTCCAGGGCGATCTTGAGGAGGTAGTCATCCTCGGCCTCAGGCTTCGCCAAGACCCACTCCAGCTCCTTCCTCGGCGTGCGGAGGCGGCTCCCACCGCTGCCAGACTCCAGCTTTGACTTGCGCAACAGCCTCCCGCCGGTGTCTGGCTCCTTCTTCAGCTTGACGAGGTGGAGGTGGCCTTGTGGCGGCGAAGGAGTTCGCCACTTGTTGATGACCATGCCGCCGCAGGACCGCGTTCGCGGCGCCGAAGGAGGTGGCGAAGACGGCTCCCTCTTCACCGGGCGCAGCGGGGAAGTGTACTGCGGCGATGAGTACTGCGGGGGTGGCGACTAGGCCGGCGCGGAGCCAGAGGAGCGCGAGGCCGAGGAGGACGATGACGCGCCGTGAGGCGGACGGAAGAAGTGGAGGCGGCGCCCGATAACCCAGGGGCGGGTTGTTCCGGCCTGGATGTGGTCGAGCACTCCGGCGAGCGTGCGGCCGTCGACGCTCCACCAAAGCGTATGAACCGCCATGTTCTTCCGCTTCGGCACCGGTGGCGGCCCCTCTTGCACCGCCATCTGGCGGGTGTGGCGGTCCTGGAAGTATGCCCGCCAACTCTGGTGGTTGTCAGGCCACCACCGCGGGTCCGCCCGCTCCTCGTCCGTCATCCCGGCGAGAACACGGTGGATCCCGGCCAAAATAGCCGCGCCCACACTCGTACAGCAGGCGGGCCTCTCACTTGGTCAGCCAGCGCCGACCGGAACCGTTCTTTGCCGCGCCATCGCCGGGGAATGCTCTAGCATCGCCGAAGTTTTTTTGGGGATTTTACGAATGGGGATGGAGCTCGGTGTGATTTTATGGCGTCGGGTGGCCGGCTTCTATGGCCTTTTCGGGAAACCGCGGCGAGGAGGGCGGCAGCGGTGTAGCACCGTTTCAGGAATGTGTAGGAAGGTGGGCGGTGGCGCGCCATTGCACCGCCGTGTGGGCGATTGGGCGCCTGACGGGCAATAACCGCGGTGTGGAAGACGAGACGATGAGGACTGCGGTCATCGCTCACTGACACGGTGGGTCCTTGGGCGAAAGATTTTTTCCGCCGCCGAGTTCACGCCATTTTCTTTCATCCGGCGTTCCCAGGCGAATCCCACCACGTAGCGTTCGGCCTGCGAACGCCGGATGAAAGTTGGGCCAAAAGTGGCCTGGGAACGGCGTCTGGGAACGCGACTAGAGAAAAAATCGTCATCCAGATGACATTTTCGGCCTGGAAACGACGGCCTGGGAATGCTAGTGGAGGTGCTCTGACATCATCTCATTATAAATGCCCTAAGGGGACTGCATAAGATGCTCTAACAGTTTGTGTATTTTCGGAACCAAGTGGATTGTCTCGATGCTTGGGCATTTCGGCATTAATAGGGTCATGTTCAGTTAATATATTTAAGCTAACACTACAGGAATGGGGATCTATGCCGACGGCCAAACCCTGTGCCGACGGCTTTCTATCGGGGCCGTCGGCATAGGTCCCGACGAGGCCAGCCCGTCGACAAAGCCGTCGGCATAGGATATGCCGTCGGCATAGATTTGGCACAGGGGCTATGCCGACGGCTTTGCCCTCGGCATAGGTAGGTCGTAGGCATAGCTCTTTTACCCTATTTTTCATCTAATATGGAATAATTCATATCTTTAAATCTATAAATTGAAATTTAACAAATAAAATATCTAAATCTATTAGAAAAAATAGAGGAATCCAAATATGACATCCATTTCATCTTTTTTTTCATGTATATGACTTTTTCCAACATATTTGTGGTACTTTATTGTTTAAAAAGTTGTTTTTGGCACTTAAAAATTGGAAAATAATATTTATAATAATATTTTAAAAATTTGTTTTTGGTAACAATGTTTGCCATACCAAGACACACCTATGTGTCAAATGTGGACACTTTATCACAAATCATGGCACGACGGCCATTTTGACAATTTTTTCAAAAAAATAAAAGAAAGTGAAAAATACTCAAAAAATGAAATCCTTTGGCATGGAATCCTTTTATGTGTACTAGTTGATAGGAAAAATGATAAACATGATTATTGACAATGTTTCCAAAAAACTTCTTCACAAAAAGGTCTATCATCTATAAACATGTATAAGTTTCGAGTCAAATGACCTAGATATGAGCATCCCCGTGCCATAGTTTGTGATAATGTGCCCATATTTGACACATAGGTGTGTCTTGGTATGCTAAACAATGTTGCAGAACTAAGTTTTTTCAAATTATGTTTATAAATTTCATTTTTCATTTTTTTATTGTCAAAAATGACATTTTTTGTGAAACGGGTACAACAAATATAGTGCAAAATGACACCTATCCAAATTTCACACAAAGTAGGCCATATTTTATTGATAATCTAGCAATATTAGGAATTTTCTCAGTTTCTACCTAATTTCGCTTATTTAAATGACTTTATGCCTATTTTCCGAAAGTAATTCAATTTTGAACTACAAGTGTGTGATAGTTTGCTCTGAAAATTTTACAAAAATCATTTTAAGATACACCAGTAGTGGTTATATCACAGAACCATCGATAGTTTTGAAAAATGTGACCCTTTAAATGAATAGGCACGACGACCATTTTGACCGTTTTTTCAACAAAATAAAAGAAAGTGAAAAAATACTCAAAAAATGAAATACTTTGGCATGGAATCCTTTTATGTGTACTAGTTGATAGGAAAAATGATAAACATGATTTTTGACAATGTTTCCAAAAAACTTCTTCACAAAAAGGTCTATCATCTATAAACATGTATAAGTTTCGAGTCAAATGACCTAGATATGAGCATCCCCGTGCCATAGTTTGTGATAATGTGCCCATATTTGACACATAGGTGTGTCTTGGTATGCTAAACAATGTTGCAGAACTAAGTTTTTTCAAATTATGTTTATAAATTTCATTTTTCATTTTTTTATTGTCAAAAATGACATTATTTGTGAAACGGGTACAACAAATATAGTGCAAAATGACACCTATCCAAATTTCACACAAAGTAGGCCATATTTTATTGATAATCTAGCAATATTAGGAATTTTCTCAGTTTCTATCTAATTTCGCTTATTTAAATGACTTTACGCCTATTTTCCGAAAGTAATTCAATTTTGAACTACAAGTGTGTGATAGTTTGCTCTGAAAATTTTACAAAAATCATTTTAAGATACACCAGTAGTGGTTATATCACAGAACCATCGATAGTTTTGAAAAATGTGACACCTTTGAATGAATAGGCACGACGACCATTT
Source organism: Poa pratensis (assembly GCA_947311845.1). NCBI lineage: Eukaryota > Viridiplantae > Streptophyta > Magnoliopsida > Poales > Poaceae > Poa > Poa pratensis. Next base: position 53,813,814 of record CAMZMU010000096.1, on the reverse strand, counting down.
TGACCGTTTTTGCAACAAAATAAAAGAAAGTAAAAAAATGCTCAAAAAATAAAATCCTTTGGCATGGAATCCTTTTATGTGTACTAGTTGCTACGAAAAATTATAAACATGAGTTTTGACAAAGTTTTCAAAAAACTTCTTCACAAAATGGTCAATCATCTATAAACATGTATAAGTTTCGAGCCAAATGACCAAGTTATGGCCATCCTCGTGCCATAGTTTGTGATAAATTGTTCATATTTGACACATATGTGTGTATTGACATGGAAAACATTGTTGCCAAAAATAGTTTTCAAATTATTTATATAAATATCATTTTCCATTTTTTAAGTGTGAAAAATGACTTTTTTTATGAAGCAAGTACCAAAAATATGTTGCAAAAAGGGACCATCTTATTTCCACATAGATAAGTACATATTTTATGGATAATCCCCAAGTATTAGTAATTTTTTTCCATTTCTACCTAAATTCGCCTATGTAAATTACTTTATGCCGATTTTCCGAAAGTAATTGAAATTTGAACTACAAGTGTGTGATAGTTTGCTCAATTATTTTACAAAAACCATTTTAAGGTACACAAGTAGTGACTATATCACATAACCGTCGATATATTTGAAAAATGCGACCTCTTTTGATGAATAGGCAAGGCGGCCATTTTGAACATTTTTAAAAAAAATAAAAGAAAGTGTAAAATACTCAAAAACGAAAATGCATTTGCATCGAGTCCTATTATGTGTACTAGTTTCTAGCAAAAATGATAAACTTGAGTTTTGACAAACTTTTCATTAAAACTCTTCACAAAATGGTCTATCATCTATACACATGTATAAGTTTCGAAGAAAATGACCAAGTTATGCCATCCCCGTACCATAGTTTGTGATAAAGTGTTTATATTTGACACATAAGTGTGTCTTGGTATGGCAATCATTGTTGTCAAAAACAATTTCTAAATTGTTTTTGTAAATATCATTTTTCATGTTTTAAGTGCGAAAACTGACTTTTTTATCAAGCAAGTACCAAAATTATGTTGCAAAAAGGGACCATCTTATTTTCACATAGATTTGTACATATTTGATCGATAATCCCCATATCTACCAAGCGTTTTGTGGAACTGTAATGGGAAAAATCATGCAATCCACGTAAATCGAAACAGAATCAATCTGAAGCGTTGAGAACTAACACACAATCCGCGTGTTTCGAAATGCTTCAATCTGATTGGTTGGGACAGATTGTTGTGGATTGATTACGTGGCATGTGCGTTCTCTCTCCTGGTCACAGAATCCTTATCTCTCTCCGATGCCTCCATTTACGCACATACTCCGTATTTTCTTTCTCCTATCCTTATCTCTCTCTTATCCTTATCTCTTACGCAGGCTCGACCAGAGGCTCGATGGCAGGGGGCGGCGGACGGCCGTTGCGAGCGGCGTGCTCGTGAGCGGCACTCGAGGGCAGGGGCGGGGACGACCATCGCGAGCGGCCCGAGGCGTAGGCGCGGCGTTGGTGGCCATCGTGATGCGCGAGGTTGAGGCGCGGCGCTTAGGCGTGACAGCCGTCGCGAGGCGGCGCAGGACTTAGGCGCGGTGGCGCTGCGGTGGCCTCCCTCGCCGGCGCCGCGTGCAGTGGCAAGAGCCGGCGCGCGGTTCCGTCGAGGATGGCGACCGTGGTGACGACGCCCTCGAGCTAGCTGCTCTGCCGGTGTCCTCGCCGCAACCCCGTCTCCGCCGCCGCCGACGTCCACGACCTCGAGCAGGAAGGTGTCCGCGGCCTCGAGCAGAAAGGTGGCCTCCGCAGGCCGCCGGCAACCTCCCCGTGCAGGACCGACCCAACGCCGCCACCACCACCGTCTCCTCCGTGCTCCGCTTCGCGCTCCGCCCTGCCTCCGCCTGACCCACTCACGGCCGAGCCTTGGGTTCCCGGCGCTCAGAGTCTCTCCCTCCGGCTGCCAACTCGCTGCGCACCCACGGCCCCGCTCCTCGCGCCCCTCCTCGCTGCGCACCCGGGCGGCGCCGTCCGCGTCCTCACCCTCCCGTTCCCCTTCCACCGCTGCCGACCGCGTCGGACACCGCACCGCGCCGACGCCGCCACGAGCAAGCCGCTGCCGGCGAGCGCGTCGGGTTACGGGAGAGCCGGTGGAGCGAAGGCTGCGTGCTGCGCCTGCCTGCAGTGGATTGACGCCATCGACGTGCAAGGCCACGCCGGAGGATGCGACGTCGTTCCCCGTCCCCAGGCTGTCCCCAGCGAGGGACGGCGGGGATCTTTTTTTACAATGCGTGTCCACTCTATGCCGACGGCTTTGCCGTCGGCACAGGTCCCCCTGCCTCGCCCGGCTGAGGTGGGACCCACCCACGCTGTGCCGACGAACACGGTGCCGACGGTGCTGTTTTGGCCGTCAGCACAGCCTGTGCCGACGGTGTTTACCTGTGCCGACGGCCACGTGGCTTATGCCTACGGGCACCTATGCCGACCACTCTGTGCCGACGGCGGCCGTCGGCATAGGTGTGTGCCGACGGTAACTTGGCCTATGCCGACGGGAGAAGGCCGTCGGTACAGCCCTCGATTCCTGTAGTGTAAAGTAAAAAAAAAATTTGTTTCGGCAGCCCTTTCTAGCTGAAATCCTGGCGAGTGCAGGAAGCTTGCCACGGTAGAAGACATGGGACAGGTACGCTCAATAGATCACTGGGGAGTATGAAAAAGCAAGCACGGATCTCCGGATTAGATAGGAGTTGGACGCCGTTTGAACTTTCTAAGTGTTTTGTTATCCCTTTCTTGGGCATGAAGGCCAACCGCCTCATGAATAGACGAGACATTATGGATGGTTGCATCTATCAACACAGTTGATCCAATCAACACAACACATGTATTCACTACGGCAGGAACTGCCATTGCCGTCCACCGCTTTCGCACGGCAATGGGCCTTTTTTGCTCGGCAACGGCGTTGCCGTGCGTCAACACTCGGCAAAACTGGGACGGCAAAGCGGTGCACGGGAAAGATTCACTGCCGTGCGTTTTACCAGAAATACACGGCAGAGGGTCGCTGCCGTCCAGGAGGTCGCTGCCGTGCGCTCTGTAACATTGCCGTCCAAGCCGTCTTTGCCGTGCGCTGCACGACGCTGCCGTGCGCCGTTGCGCTGCCGCACGCAGACGCTGCCGTGCGCCGCCAGCGCTGCCGTGCGTCGCCAGCGCTGCCGTGCAGTAAAACCTTCGCCGTGTACACAGGACCTGGAGCACGTCCCCAGAAGCAGCGCCAGGTATCTCTTTGCCGTGTACAAGCGCTAGGCAAAGAACCTTTGCCGTGTGTAAACGCTAGACAAAGGCCCTTTGCCGTGTGCAAACACTAGGCAAAGGCACTGCGGCCTTTTTTAAAAAAAAATTTCTATAATTCCCTGCATTTGCAAATTCGAAATACAAATATATATATGGCCAACATTTGTGGCACCACAACAAGATCCAGTATAGCACAACAATAAACACCAGATGGTCCATAGCAACATAACAACGACATGATCCAATATACAACAACACATAGCAACATAGGTAGAGTCCATATACAAGTTCATAGATCCATATGTAGTTCATAGATCCATAGAAGTTCATAGCTAGCCCACACAAGACCATAATATACAAGTTCATACATAGATATATGCCACAACTTCCACCATTCGACGTGTAGGAAACAACAAGTCCGGCACATCCTACAAGTTTGAAAGCAATGTCATGTGATTAACAATTCTACAAGTTTGAAAGTAAAGAACAATGCAAAGTGATGAATGGTATGGATAATATCACAATTACATGGAATTCTACAAGTGACATGGCATGGATAAATTATCACAAGAACAATGCAAAGAACAATGCAATTCATATGCGATCAACAATTCTAAATCTTGACACGGAATTGTACAAGTGACATGGTATGGATAAATTATCACATTTACATTGGATTCTACAAGTGGCATGGCATGGCTCAATATTCTAGAAGTCTAATGGCATGGCTATATTTCCAAAAAGTGATGAATGTAGAAGAACTAACCTTTATGGTAGCTAACCTTGTCCGGTTCCTTGACCTTGTCCATCTCCTTGTCCATCTTCTACTAGGTCAAAATAAAAATTATGAGATTGCTACATTTTGAACAAGTGGCATGTCATGGCTAAAATTATCATAATGACATGGAATTGAGCATGGTGGCATGGAATGGCTAAAATTTTCAAGTTGAAAGTCTACAAGTGGCATGGCATGGCTAAATATCATGAGATTGCTAAATTTCCAACATTAGAGTAAATTTTGCAATTTTCAAGTTGAAATTGTACAAGTGTCATGGCACAAGTGTAGGAGAAGTCACCTGCAAACTGCGACAGGTTCCGGACGATGTTCGGATTGTGGAGTGACTGAGGTGTCACCGGGCTCTCACCGAGCGGTCCCTGGATGAGCGGCCTGATCGGCATCCTCTGCTCTGGCGGCTGCATCTGTTGTTCGGATTAGACAATAAGACAAGAGAAAATAACATGGAGATATTAACGTTAACCACTTACCCACGAGAAGGCGTTAGGAGGAGTAGGAAGAGTCCCCGGTGGAGCAGTCAGAAGCTGCTGGTTCATAAAATAGTTTATCATCTGTTGTTGCTGCTCCATCTGCACTGCAACTGCTGGCTCTCCCTAAACTGCTGCTCCAGCTGCGCCTGCCGCTGCTCGGCCTCCTGTCGGATTCTCTGTTCCCTTTCTTCCATCTCCACCTACGAAGAGTTAGCCGCGATGTCATTAACATTGCAATGGAAAACATGTAATTAAGCGTAGAGGACCGAGGAAGAACATATATACCCGTAACCGCTCGACGGCGAGATCGAAGCCCGTGGGCGGGTCTCTACCCGAGGTTGGTCGCTCGTACGACCACGACGGACCTGGCGTAGTGGTGGAATGGTATCAGGGTCGACGCACCCGTCACCAATCCATAGGCGGCCATTCTTCAGGCCTTGTCCCGCAAGCACCGCAACCTCAACGTCAAAGTCCTCGGTGAGTGGCTGGGAGGCCTGGCCGTGCTTCTCCTTGAACTTCTCGATGTACTTCGAACACTTGGTCTCGGCTAACTCGTTGACCCACATGGACCCTGTCTTAGGATGCGGCTTCTTCCTGGTCTTCATCTTTTGGAAAAAGCTAAATACGTTTGGCGCACTCCCGCTCGCAATTTCCTGCAAAAGAGAACATGTAATTTAGTGAAGAGGGACACCCTTGCGCAGTTAACAATAACGTGAAAACAAAGAATGAAGGAATCATTTGCTCACCTCCTTTTGCATGTGAAGGGCGACGGGGATGCTGCCACCGATATGTGATCCACCTCGCATCTCGGCTCGCTTCACTTGCCTTCTTCGTGCTTCTCGAGGTACGCGGGGCATGTCCACCACATGACCATCGCCAAAAAGCACCGCTCGTCTCTGCCGACGTACTGAGGAGGGTTCTACATATACAAGGTAGACCCATTATTACAACATAAACTACGTGGCGAGAAAGAAATCAATAACACAGAAATGCAAATACCTGCAGGTACTGCCACGGCTGCATGAGCGTCTCCCGAGCGTCATCCTTAGTCATGTGTACTCTGCGGTCGGCGTGCCAGTCGCGGCGCACTGAATACGAGCCTCGTAGTGCATGCCAGTCACCCTCTTCTTGCACATCTCGTGTAGGACACGATCGCACGCAGCTTCACGACCCTCGGCCCTCGTGAAGTATGTCTGCAACCATGCACATAGGAAAAACAAGGGCCATTAGTGCAACTATTGTCAACCACGGAGTGTTTGAATGCTAAGAAGTCAAAAGTCACGTACCCAGAAATGGCGTACAACCACCTCCTGCATGTTGGCGTAGATGCCGTGAGGATCTGGCGCGTAGCTGTAGTGCTTCCACGACCAAGCTACGTTCTTGCCACCACTAGGGAGAGTGACAATCCCAGGGAAATGCTTTCTAAGCAAGCCTCCAAGGATGTTCGCGTAGGTAGGCTTCGTCTTCCTCCCATCCCCATACTTGAACGACCTGCACAATGAAATGCCAAAATCAGTATGAATGTGATGAAAATTTCGATAATGATAAAAGTTCGATAATGAAATGCCAAAATCAAAATGTACCACTTTCCAGCGGGCACGAGAACTTTATGGCTATTGTCCCACGTTTTTATCTTGGGGAGTTTCGTCCACCCACGCTTATACGGCTTCTTCTCACGTGGCTGCAGCCTGTCCTCGGGTGCAACGTACTCCTGGTCCGCCGGCGGCACCCAAGCTAGGCTCCCGTCAGGCTCAAACGGTAAAGCTCCCCACCCCTCATCCTCCGAGAGGTCCTCCTGGTCCTCGTCCTCCTCGTCCTCCCCACCCCCGTGCTCCTCGTCCTCCCCACCCTCGTCCTCCTCGTCCTCGTCCTCCTCGTCCTCCCCACCCTCGTCCTCCTGCTCCTCGTCCTCCCGTCCTCGTCCTCCTCGTCCTCCCCACCCCCGGGCTAGCAGGAGGGGGGCTAGTAGTAGGGGGGTAGGATCCCGCCTCGAACGTCTCGGCCTCCCACGTGCACGCCGCTGGGGAGGGGGGGGGGGGGTAGGATCCCGCCTGGAACCTCTCCCGCTACCACGTCAGCCAAGTCCTTGAGCTTCTTCTGAAGGCCCTTTCCTCCTGGCATGTTTCAATCACCTACAAACACAATGAAAATAATGGTTTATTAGTACGCAATGTAAAAAAGATGAATATTAGTGAAAGCAACAGAAATATAAGTAGATGAATATAAGTGAAAGCAACAATAATGCAAATAGATGAACATTAGTAAAAGCAACAAATAGCATAAGAGTTTTCACAAACATAGCACAGAGTTCTTACAAATAAACCAGCTCGACAATCACTATTACACAGAGTTATTACAAATAGGCTAGCCTCACAATTACTACTACATAGATCAGAAGCCTATGTCGACATCCGTGATTGGACCACTTGTTTCGCCATCGCCATCAGGCTCGACGCACCAATAATCATCAATGAAACCTGGAGGTGGTCCATTTTGATCGAGGTCAAGGCCTGCTTTGAACGCCTCGAGCAAACTCAGGTCTTCCTTGTCACAAACATCCCGGCTTCATCTTCTGCATTGTCTTCCTCCATGCCCGCATCTTCTTCTTGTTCATCGTCTACGACCATGTCATCATCGGCCGGCAAGTTGATAGTGAAATGACCGGGGAGCCCTTCTTCCTGATAAAACTCGTCTTCCTTTGTTGAGGGGTCTACGCGGCGGTAATCGTCCTTGCTTGGCGGGGGCGGCCTATTGCATGAAGGTACCGTCAACACAACATCCCATCCCTGTAGACGTTTTGCCGGGTTTTTGCACGGGTACGGGAGATAGAATACTTGGAAGGCCTGGGTAGCCAAAATGTACACATCCTCTCCCTTATAAACAGAGCTTCTTTCAACTTCGACCAATCCAATTTCAAGATCCCGTCTCACCCGACGTGGGTCGAACCAATGACATTTGAATACGACGGGATTCAGCCCTTTTTCAAACCCGTAATTCAGCTCGTATATAGCCTCGACTCTTCCATAGTAATGGAGTCCATCATCACCTTGACATACCACCCCGCTATTTATTGTCTTCCCGTTGGGCCGGCTTGTTGTGTATTTATGGGTCTGGAAGCGATACCCGTTCACGTCATAAGAATTGAACGTGTCGACGGAATGGTTAAAGCCCCTAGCAATTTTTCTTAGCTCGGGATTCATCTCTTTGTCATTTCTTGCCTACAAGTTTAGCACGAGAAGTTTAGAACCAGAAATGACCGATAAATGTCGGCGGTGCAAGCAAATTTGGATAGAATAGTACCAAACCACAGAACCAGCTACTGAAACCGAAATCACCGCCCTTATCGAAAATATGCTTGGATTCTTCCGGGGTAGGCTCCCTGTGGGTATACCTCCAATTTTTAGCCGTGAATTGTCTATACCAATGAAAAGAGGAAGAGTTAGCCACGAACATACGAGTGAATGTTTGCGAATAACTAAATGGTTAGCACTTACTCGATGTACGGCTTCACTTCCACCATGGTGTTCAAAACATACGAGTGGATCAAGTCCCGCTCAAGTACACTCGTTTTGTACGGCTTCGAGCCACTTGACTTGCCACCAAGCCCTATGAAGATGCTAAGCTTGGGTACATCTTCAGTGTTGGCGGCATTGTAACGGAGGACCGGGTTGTGCTTTGTGGGAATGTTGGGATCATAATGCTTAGTGGTGAAGTTTGCCACCTCCATGTTAAGGACTGCCTCGGCTATGGATGCTTCGATCTTGCATTTATTGCCTGTCATTTTACGAATCTTTTGTGTTTCTCTCTCGGGAGGATACTGCCAGCGGGCCCAATTCGCCCCCCCTTTAAACACTCGTCCGCGAGGTGCAAGATCAGATGTTGCATCGGATTAAAGAACCCTGGAGGAAAGATCCTCTCTAGATCGCAAAGCAACACGGGTGCCTGTTTATGTAGCTTCTCAATCACTTTAGTGTCTAACTCCCTAGCACAAATCTGGCGGAAGAAAAAGCTCAACCTCGATAGCACTCGCCAAGTCTGCTCAGGGACATAGCCTCGAATCATCACCGGCATTATCGCTCAAGCCATACGTGGTAGTCATGACTCTTGAGTCCTTGTACTCGCAACGTTTGCATGTTCGCACCCCTCATCCAGTTGGCTGCGAACCCATCAAGGAAAAACAAACAGTGCACGATCCAATGGAAGATCTCCCTTTTTTGGGGCTTTGTAGGACTGAACGGAGCTTGTCGCCTAGTCCATGTTTTTTTGGCGCCATCAGGTGGCTGCATGTCAACTTTGGCCTATCGCACCATTTCTCTTGATCAATTCGAGCCTTTACGTTATCCTTCATCTTCTCAGTTTCCATGATGGTGCTCCAAAGGGCCTCACCGATATTCTTCTCGGTGTGCATTACATCAATGTTATGCGGGAGCTCGAGATCCTCAAAGTAAGGGAGCTTCCATAAGCACGGAATGTGGGTCCATTGGTGTGTCTCCCCAGATCCCAAGAAACCATTCCCATCAGGCCTAGGCTGGAGAGCTGCTAACTCGGCCTTGATTTCCTTTCTGGTCTTCGGAATTGGCTTCGGGTCATGGACAACATGGCCTTTCTTGAAACTCTTTACATCACTCCTGTATTCATGATTCTGCTCAAGGAACTATCGAGCTTCATCAAAGCAGGAATACTTGCCTCCCTTGTCTAGCCAGAAGAAAGTCACAGCTTGCCGGCACACTGGGCAAGGCCACTTCCCATGTGTACACCACCCGCAGAACAAAGCACGTGCTGGTATGTCATGCAGGGACGTGTGGTACCAGACATACATATCGAAGTACTCCTTATTTGCTGCGTCATGTGTTCGGATCCCACCATCTTCCCAGCCACGAAGCAAGTCATCCACCAGCGGTTCCAGGTACACGTTCATGTTCTTACCCGGGTATTTCGGCCCTGGGATTATCATCGACACAAACATGTTCTCTGATCTCATGCAGACGCCAGGGGGGAGGTTCAGGGGAATAACAAACACTGGCCAACAACTGTATACTGCAGCCGACATACCATATGGATTGAACCCATCGGTTGATATCGCAACTGCTACGCTCCTCGAGTCACCGGCTTTCAGTGGATATTTCTTGACAAAGTTCTTCCATGCACTACCATCCGACGGATGTGTCATCTTGTCGACGTATCTGTTCCCATCTACGGGCCACTTCATCTGCTGGGCAGTATCCTCGGTCATGAAGAGCCGCTGGATCCTCGGTAGGACTGGAAGATACCGGAGGATCTTCTGGGCAACCGGGGTCTGCCTCTTCTGGCCATCACCATTGGGGTCAACCTCAAAGTACCTAGAGGATTCGCAATGGATGCAATAATTTGTGTCAGCATGCTCCTTTATGAATAGCATGCATCCCTTTGGACAAGCGTGTATCTGCTGAGATGACATCTTAAGGTCACTGAGCAATTTGGTCGAATAGTAGAAGTTCTGCGACAAGAGGTGCCCTTTCGGCAGAATGCTGCCAACGACGACCAGAAGCTCATCGAACCCATCTCTGCACAAGTTCCTGTGGCACTTAAAGGCCATAAGGCGAGCGATGGCATCTAGTTGGGTAACATCTGTATTTGCGTGTAGGGGTTTCTGCGAAGCAAACAAAGCCTCGTAATACTTCTTAGTGTTTTCCTCCGGCTCCTCACTTGTCTCCGCATCCTGAGGTGTCTCCGCCTCTACATGAGGGCTTTCAGGCACATTACCATTAGCCAAGTTTTCTAAGCACCTATCAAACCCAATATCATATTCTCCCCTAGGCTGAATCTGCCGCAACTCCTTCCTAGCACGTTTCGATTTCTTTTCTCCATGGTAAAACCAAGTCTTGTAGGACGGTGTGAACCCCCACTTGATCAGGTGAGTACTCATAGTTTCCTTGTCCTGTGTTTTTCCGTTAGCGCACTTCAAACAAGGGCAAAAAACAGTTATGGGTCTGGTAGGGATGTCAAACGCCCTGTCCACGAACTGCTTAGTCTTTTCTCCCCATTCCTCAGTATAGTTCCACTGACTGATTCTGCCATCGTACATCCAGTCACGAGTACCCATCCTCTAATCAGCATCAAAAAGACAAACACACTGCTTTCAATTTAACATGGTATTTAATACATCCGGTATTAGTTCAATTGATTTTAACAAATACACAGATTTTACGGCATACACCCACCTATCTCTCTAATAGGTAAAGAGGGTCCTAGCAACCGCCGGATCTGTAGATTGAGTACGTTCTCCCTGCTCTACCCCGATCCGAGTCAGGATTTCGGCAGCACCTCCCCGCTGCTCTCCTGATACACGTCTCGGCAAAAAGCCGAGAGGGATGTGCATCCGGAGAACAACGGGGAGGCGCTGCCAAAATCCTGACTCGGAACGGAGTAGAACAAGGAAAACGTACCCAACTACGCATACGCCGGCTGTCCCGATAAATGCCATAAGAGTTACGGTTCATAATATGCGAGACCACTAATGCATATTTATCCGCGTAACCCTTACGGTCGGGAAGAGACGCCTAATTAACGCGACATACTTGGTGATCTAGACACGAAAATAAAACCTAGGTACATGTATAGGTAGGCGCGAGATTTATACCCTAAACGCGTGAGCGAATCATCGAAGAAGATCCGAGACGCCCCGTCACACACCCCTGCGACGCCGCCCCCCGTGTCCACCTCGAAGCATCGCCTGCATAGCATAAACAGATTCATTATATTTTGTTGATCATTGTAGACATATAATTTGTCGAATTCCGACTTATATTTCAAAAGTTAGTGCATTATCATGTTTATAATTCAAATATCATGCATGCAAGTCTTAAATCCTATTTTGAAACTATTTGCCAAATGGCCTATTTTTGACCTATCCGAATTCTAAACATCTTTTTCAAAACTAAATCATATTTCTAGTTTATGTACTGCCCTAAAAACTATTAATACACTAAATCGTATTTTTACAAAACCCAGCCCTTAATCCTACTAATAAATTACATAAACTAAATCCCTATTAGCTCCGGTGGTGTTTCTCCGGCGAAACCCTAGATCGGGGGCCCCGCGGGTCTACCCCTATAGCTTTCTCTGTAAGAGGGTAGCCCGGTGGACTTTTCTATTTGTTTTGGTTTGTTTAGTACATATATGCATGGAAAACCAAGGTTGGGCCCATTTCAACACATTATTCACTCCGGCTAACCCTTTGGCGGAGTTTGCACCTATAGGAGCAGGAATTCGTTGAGTGTTAACGCGTGTCTGCAAAGAGGGTCAGACGCGGGACCTAGATATGGCATCTACCAACCTTCCATCACACTTCCACGCATGGGGTAGGGACACATGCAAGTTTTGAAGTGATTCCGACGCTCCGGCGGTGTTTCTCGGCGAAACCCTAGACCGGGGGCCCACGCAGGTCTACCCCTATAGTTTTCTCCGTACGAGGGTTGACCAATGGACTTTTCTATTTGTTTTGGTTTGTTTAGGACATGTGTGCATGTAAAGCAAAGGTTGGGCCTACTTTGCCATAAAATAGGCTCCCGTTGCCTCGTAGCGGGAGTTTCCACGTACGGATCCAGGATTTTACTAAGTGTTAGGCCATGTCTGTGAAGGGGGTCAAACTTGGGACCTACATATGCCATCTGCCAACCTTGCATCACACTTACACACATATTTTAGGGACACATGCAAGTTTTCCTGTGGTTCCGACGCTCCGGTGGTGTTTCTCCGGTGAAACCCTAGATCGGGGGCCCCGCAGGTCTACCCCTATAGCTTTCTCCGTAAGAGGGTAGCCCGGTGTACTTTTCTATTTGTTTTGGTTTGTTTAGTACATATATGCATGGAAAACCAAGGTTGGGCCCATTTCAACACATTATTCACTCCGGCTAACCCTTTGGCGGAGTTTGCACCTATAGGAGCAGGAATTCGCTGAGTGTTAACGCGTGTCTGCAAAGAGGGTCAGACGCGGGACCTAGATATGGCATCTACCAACCTTCCATCACACTTCCACGCATGGGGTAGGGACACATGCAAGTTTTGAAGTGATTCCGACGCTCCGGCGGTGTTTCTCCGGCGAAACCCTAGACCGGGGGCCCACGCAGGTCTACCCCTATAGTTTTCTCCGTACGAGGGTTGACCAATGGACTTTTCTATTTGTTTTGGTTTGTTTAGGACATGTGTGCATGTAAAGCAAAGGTTGGGCCTACTTTGCCATAAAATAGGCTCCCGTTGCCCCGTAGCGGGAGTTTCCACGTACGGATCCAGGATTTTACTAAGTGTTAGGCCATGTCTGTGAAGGGGGTCAAACTTGGGACCTACATATGCCATCTACCAACCTTGCATCACACTTACACACATATTTTAGGGACACATGCAAGTTTTCCTGTGATTCCGACGCTCCGGTGGTGTTTCTCCGGCGAAACCCTAGATCGGGGGCCCCGCAGGTCTACCCCTATAGCTTTCTCCATAAGAGGGTAGCCCGGTGGACTTTTCTATTTGTTTTGGTTTGTTTAGTACATATATGCATGGAAAACCAAGGTTGGGCCCATTTCAACACATTATTCACTCCGGCTAACCCTTTGGCGGAGTTTGCACCTATAGGAGCAGGAATTCGCTGAGTGTTAACGCGTGTCTGCAAAGAGGGTCAGACGCGGGACCTAGATATGGCATCTACCAACCTTCCATCACACTTCCACGCATGGGGTAGGGACACATGCAAGTTTTGAAGTGATTCCGACGCTCCGGCGGTGTTTCTCCGGCGAAACCCTAGACCGAGGGCCCACGCAGGTCTACCCCTATAGTTTTCTCTGTACGAGGGTTGACCACTGGACTTTTCTATTTGTTTTGGTTTGTTTAGGACATGTGTGCATGTAAAGCAAAGGTTGGGCCTACTTTACCATAAAATAGGCTCCCGTTGCCCCGTAGCGGGAGTTTCCACGTACGGATCCAGGATTTTACTAAGTGTTAGGCCATGTCTGTGAAGGGGGTCAAACTTGGGACCTACATATGCCATCTGCCAACCTTGCATCACACTTACACACATATTTTAGGGACACATGCAAGTTTTCCTGTGATTCCGACGCTCCGGTGGTGTTTCTCCGGCGAAACCCTAGATCGGGGGCCCCGCATGTCTACCCCTATAGCTTTCTCCGTAAGAGGGTAGCCCGGTGGACTTTTCTATTTGTTTTGGTTTGTTTAGTACATATATGCATGGAAAACCAAGGTTGGGCCCATTTCAACACATAATTCACTCCGGCTAACCCTTTGGCGGAGTTTGCACCTATAGGAGCAGGAATTCGCTGAGTGTTAACGCGTGTCTGCAAAGAGGGTCAGACGCGGGACCTTGATATGGCATCTACCAACCTTCCATCACACTTCCACACATGGGATAGGGAGACATGCAAGTTTTCCAGTGATTCCGACGCTCCGGCGGTGTTTCTCCGGCGAAACCCTAGACCGGGGGCCCACGGAGGTCTACCCCTATAGCTTTCTCCGTACGAGAGTTGACCAATGGACCTTTCTATTTGTTTTGGTTTGTTTAGGACATGTGTGCATGTAAAGCAAAGGTTTGGCCTACTTTGCCATAAAATAGGCTCCCGTTGCCCCGTAGCGGGAGTTTCCACGTACGGATTAGGCCATGTCTGTGAAGGGGGTCAAACTTGGGACCTACATATGCCATCTGCCAACCTTGCATCACACTTACACACATATTTTAGGGACACATGCAAGTTTTCCTGTGATTCCGACGCTCCGGTGGTGTTTCTCCGGCGAAACCCTAGATCGGGGGCCCCGCAGGTCTACCCCTATAGCTTTCTCCGTAAGAGGGTAGCCCGGTGGAATTTTCTATTTGTTTTGGTTTGTTTAGTACATATATGCATGGAAAACCAAGGTTGGCCCCATTTCAACACATTATTCACTCCGGCTAACCCTTTGGCGGAGTTTGCACCTATAGGAGCAGGAATTCGCTGAGTGTTAACGCGTGTCTGCAAAGAGGGTCAGACGCGGGACCTAGATATGGCATCTACCAACCTTCCATCACACTTCCACGCATGGGGTAGGGACACATGCAAGTTTTGAAGTGATTCCGACGCTCCGGCGGTGTTTCTCCGGCGAAACCCTAGACCTGGGGCCCACGACGGTCTACCCCTATAGTTTTTTCCGTACGAGGGTTGACCAATAGACTTTTCTATTTGTTTTGGTTTGTTTAGGACATGTGTGCATGTAAAGCAAAGGTTGGGCCTACTTTGCCATAAAATAGGCTCCCGTTGCCCCGTAGCGGGACTTTCCACGTACGGATCTAGGATTTTACTAAGTGTTAGGCCATGTCTGTGAAGGGGTCAAACTTGGGACCTACATATGCCATCTGCCAACCTTGCATCACACTTACACACATATTTTAGGGACACATGCAAGTTTTCCTGTGATTCCGACGCTCCGGTGGTGTTTCTCCGGCGAAACCCTAGATCGGGGGCCCCGCAGGTCTACCCCTATAGCTTTCTCCGTAAGAGGGTAGCCCGGTGGACTTTTCTATTTGTTTTGGTTTGTTTAGTATATATGCATGGAAAACCAAGGTTGGGCCCATTTCAACACATTATTCACTCCGGCTAACCCTTTGGCGGAGTTTGCACCTATAGGAGCAGGAATTCGCTGAGTGTTAACGCGTGTCTGCAAAGAAGGTCAGACGCGGGACCTAGATATGGCATCTACCAACCTTCCATCACACTTCCACGCATGTGGTAGGGACACATGCAAGTTTTGAATGTTTTTCGATGCCCCGATGCGCGGAGTTTGCACCGAAACCCTGATATATGGGGGGATATCGATGATATGCAGAGTATACATGTCGTATTGCAAAAAGTTATATAGACAATGTCTAATACTAACACATATTCAGCAAAATGTACTCTAAAAAATAATTTTAAGAATAAATACAATTGAAAGAAAAATGAAAAAAGAAAGAAAAATGGAAAATATGCCTAGGAACCCTTTGCCTTGTATATACGCACGGCAAAGGAACATGTTGCCTTGTATGCCACGCCAGCTCACGGCAAAGGTGCGGACGCACGGCAAAGGCTCACCTTTTGCCGTGCACGTTGCTTCGCCGTGCGCCCTATTTTTGTTTTGCCGTGATATATTCGTTGCCGTGCGTTCTTTTCTTATTTTGCCGTGCATCGACGCGTTGCCGTGCGCCTCCTGTCATTTTACCGTGCATCCTCTCGTTGCCTTGCGTCCTTGTTTCAGTGCAGGGCAAAGTGCAGACAGCGCACGGCAATCTTTTGCTGCACGGCAGCGGGGATTTTTCCCGTAGTGATTATTTTCTCTAATTAAACCCGAGCATGCAGCCCCTCTTCTTCTCTCAACACTCGCTAACAGAGACGCACACTTGAGAAAACTCAGGAAAAAGACACCCCACGCGCGCGCAAACACGCGCGCAAGGAAGAAGAACACAAAGGCTTTGACCAAACAACTCTTCCTTGGTGAGAACAAAGACTACATTTTTCTCTTGCACTCACGGCCACTTTTCTCATTCATCTGTTGAGACTTAAATAGGCAGTGCAAGATAGCAATGAGCCCACACCGGCCACTAATATCATGCACTAACCACTAACTAATCTATCTCTGATCCATATGACTCGGCCAGCATGCATGTACCTCATCTAACTAACTCTTAACACTACTAGAGCTAGTCTCACGGTGAGCACATACACATGCTTATCCCCACATCTAGCTAGCTACGTGCACTAATTCGAATCTAAAAACACTACCAGCTTTCCTGCATGCACATGATCGCATCTCTAGTGCACACAAGCCGTAGCTTCCAGTGTTACAACTCAACTATAAAATCATCTTGAAAACGCCCAAATAAAGGGTGCACTGCTGCCCGGGTGCTGCTGTGAATTATCGCCAAAGAACGCGGATTTGCAGCAGCCGGGCACCAGTGTGCCCTTTATTTGAAAAATTCGAAAATTGTACTTTTAGGTTTCAAAAAATCACAAATTTTATTTCGGGAGTACATGTATGTGGTATGAATACCCGTGGGAAGTTTCGGTAAAAAATTCGTATTATTTTGGCCTACAGAAAAAAGACAAAAAACTGGCTGTATGTAGTGCAAAAAAAAAACAATTTTTCCTGTCAGAAATTTATCATTTTTGTATTTCCCAAAAAACAACGTATTTTTTGGCTGAAACTTCTACCGTACCTTCGGAATGTGCATATTTTGGTGCCGAATTATTTTCACATTTTTTGGATTTGTGAAAATATGAATTTGAAAACGCCCAAATAAAGGGTGCACTGCTGCCCGGGTGCTGCTGTGAATTATCGCCAAACATAGAGATAATAACAAGATGAGTTCCAACAGATCTATGGGCGAGCAAATCGACCTAGAAAATCACATAGCCTCATGCATCCAAACAGGTCCCTCCTGGGTGTGTGCGGTTTCGCGTTCTCAAAAATCTCGTTGGTTGTCTTGTGTATCGCTTTGTTTCGAGGCTGTCTCGGTGATGTTGTCCTACGTATTGTGCTTGACAATGAGGTTACAATGGACATGAGAACACGTATTTTGGAAACACGTTTGGGGGAAGCTCATATATCAGAAAATCATGTCTAATGCCCAGTCTATATATATGACTTGGCGACATATCAGAGCCAAGCTTTTGAAGCGCTCAAGAAGTGACGCAAGGAGGAACTTGAGGCAGGCACGAAGAAGACGGAAGAGGAGCATGCTAAATAAGAAGTGAGAGGAGGAAGATATCCAGACGTTCCTTTCTAGTTTCAAGAAGGATCGTCGAGGCCAATTAAATTCCTTCCTCTGCTCGATGATCAAGAAAAACCAACTACATCGTGTGGAGTGGAGAGGTCTATTTATGGAGGTCTGTGTACGATTGGAGGATACGGCGAGGGATATTTTTTCCTGGCATGGATGGCAGCGTGATCTCAGGATTGGCCCTCTACCTTCATAGGCGTTGCTTTAGACTCTGATGATTCTTGTAGTGTGCCTTGTTTTACTTTTCTTGTTGTACTCGGAACTTTTATCGGCTGTGTGCACAGTTATGCATAGGCCGGGTGTAATACTTAACGGTTTTGCTAAATCTCATCTAGATGAGAACTAGCTTAGGGCTCGGTCACCTCCAGAGCCGTTGGATTTACATCGTGATCCGTACATCATGTGAGTTACAAGTGGGTTGCAATTGAATTTTTTGAGTTGCAATTGGGTTGCAACTGATAAAATCCATTAGATTTGTGTCGTGATTCGTGCCAGGTGGGAGTTGCAGGTGGATTGCAACTGACCGAGAACTAAGCTAGTTCTCATCTAGATGAGAGCTAGTCACTCCCAATACTTAAACCTTTTAAATAATAAAGAGCCCATTATAAAAAACAATTGCCAGTAATAAAACCTTTACTCCCAAGAAATTTGGTTGTGATCTAGAGCCATGCATGTGGCTTTAGGTACTATATATATGTATATCTTTTAGTATTGGAGGATCAGAAGGCTTGGAATAAATACGCATCAACTAAGTTCGTTGGCAACTCTTACGTATAATAGTATGGGATATTCTTACCCTAGTCGTGATAGGAAGCTCGTGGTTGCGGAAGCGTGTGCTAGCCAGTAGTATTATCGAGTAAACCAGTGTGCCCTGTAGTTGTAAGCGTGATGTCGAACTCAGGTTTGGCACCCATGAGCTGAGTGAATCCTATGGTTTTTGCTGCTACTCCCTTGTACAATCAGCACAAGAAATCTCTCCCATAGACAAACACTAGCTAAGTATAAGGAGGAATTGAAAAATAGTATTCTATGAAATCATATTCGGAATAATTCAGCACCGTCTAGTACACCCAGGTTACCGAGTAAATGATTTGCTAATTCCATGGAACAGATGGTAAATACGCCTGGAAAAATATTAGTGAGTATCTGGCATAGCTGGGTTGAAGTTGGCAACATAGATCACTTGAAAGTGCGCTTGTTCATCTTCAGTTGGTGTCCTTGCTTAGTATTACTTACAGAAGAAGTTCCATGAACACTCTTTTGGTGATGACGTTGAACTCAAGTTGTCACACCTTACACGGCTAAGCAAAAGCATGAGAAACGGGTCACCAATTACGTCAAACAGTTTAGAGACACACATTTATGTTAGGGTTTAGCGATAACTCATGAGAGACTTGCTCACTTGGTCGATAATGGTTTCAGAACTCACATAAAGGAAAAAAAATAGATGTTTACGAGCCCGTTTCTGAATGTCACTCTAGCATTGCTGTAAGCACTAGCTCAAGAAAAATAAGTCTACCCGAAGAACACAAAAATCTGGGATGCTAATTCTAGGAAATAAATTAATAAACACTAAATAGTTTCTTTATGTCCAAAATTAAAACTCAAATTTCGCTACAAATCCCAAAAATTAGTTCTCTTGTAAGAAATTTTCATGTCCCTGCTCCGTCAAATTTTAAAACAAATAGTAGGTAAATTCTTGATTTTCAAAATTCAAATTACAAGTGATCCGATCTATTATCTATCTATCTTGTTTCTAGTTTACATCCTAAAGCTCAGTGGCAAGGTGGAGATATAGGGATCTCACGGTTCTCCGGTCCCAAACGCAAAAAATCCCCGCATATTCTCAGTTCTACAATCATTTAGTAAAGTAATGAGCTCAGACGTTGAAAGTGAATAGATATATACTCCACACGTTACTGCAGAAATTGCCTTTTCTAAATAGAACATGGAGAAATGAATATTATAATTCTTAGAACCACATCCAATTAAAGTTTAGTTATTTTGATCATGTCGTTTCAATTAAATATAAAATAATCTACTAATGTAGAGATCTTATAGATAAACACAAATACATCAACATGTGTGTGCTATGATTTATTATAGCAAATTCATGTATGGTAAGAAACGACATTACAAAATATGATAACCGTGAATAGTGTCTTTATACATGTGGTTCTTAAATATTTGTGCATAATAAATTTTATTTTAATTACTTGTAGTGGGCTTTTCCTATATAAGATTATTTTTTGCTAGTTCTTGGTCGACCATAATTAACTTTGCGCTCGGTGGGCACTAGAACCATTGGATTTGCATCGTGGTTCATATAAACTAGGTAACTTGGCGCGGCGACACGCCGCACCTGTGACGGGATAATTCGACCGAATAATCGGTTGAAGTACCGCTGGAGACCGCATAATATTTAGTGTAATATTTGTCGTCCGAAGTTATTGCAGAACGGGACAACAGTATTTATCAGGAAATTAATGGCTGCGATGGCGCCGAAGGTCACGGGCAGGAAGTCGTCGGGAGAGCACCGTCTGATAAATAGGAAAACATGCTTTTATCTTGCTGTGTGCGTAGGGTTATTGCTCTGTGGGTGTAGGTGGTGGAAAGTTTTTTTGAAAAATTGCCGGCTAGATGCTAGAATTAAGGCGAGTCGAAGAATTACCTGTTGGGTAGTTAAAAAGAGAGTGTAAACAGTTACCGTGGGCGTGTATATCTATGGCGGCGTTGAAGATCAGCGTCGAAAAATTACCGTGGGAGGGGAGAAAGGGTAGGGGGGGGGGGGGGGGGGAGGACTGTTTGTCGGAGTTCTACGTCGGCACTGTTCGTTGGCACTGTTCATCGGTAGTTTCTACCGGCGAGTCAAGAAATTACCTTTGTGATAGTTAGAAAGAGAGCGTAAATAGTTACCGTGGACGTGTATATCTACGGCGGTGTTGAAGATCCGCGTCGAAAATATTTACCATGGGGCGTCGTCGGATAAGTAGGAAAACATGCTTTTATCTTGCCGTGTGCGTAGGTTTATTGTTCTGTGAGCGTGGGTGCCAGAAAGTCTTGTTGAAAGATTGCCACCGAAATGCTAGAATTAAGACGAGTCGAAGAATTACCTGTTTGGTAGTTAAAAAGGGAGCGTAAACAGCTATCGTGGATGTATATGTCTATGGCGGTGTTGAATATTCGCGTCGAAAGTAGTTACCATGGGCGTGTATGTCTAAGGTGGCGTTGAAAATTCATGTCGGAAAATTACCGTGAGAGGGGAGAAGGGAAAGCAAAGAAGAAGGGGGGGGGGGGAGTTGGAAATTCGTGTTGGAAAATTATCGTAGGAGGGGAGGAAGGGTACCAAAAAAAGGGAAAAAAAATTTATCACCAAACACTGTTCGCCGAACACTGTTCCAAACGGGGCATTTTTAGCCAATGGCGCCGCGACACGTGGCGTACTGTAGCTCGAAAGGGACCTGTGGAGCTCTCTGGTGGCCTGAATCTCTCTAGCCTTAATATATGTATCTATATCTATGCGAGTTGGACATGAGTATGGAATTGCAACGGGTTATTCCCAGCCGCAACTAAAACTAGGTTATCTGACCGAGACCTAACTTAATTCTAGGTCAACCAGGAGTTAATCGTGTCAATATAAGATATATCGATTGCCAAGTTATGTACAAAATAAGAAAAAAAAATGGCAATGCACTTGTTTGGAATAAGAAAACATAGGCTGTGCTAAGTGCTACACTATTTCCACCTCCTATTTTTTTATCTTACAATTATAATGGCATCGATCTTGATAAGTTGATGATGTAGCTACTTCACCTAATTGTTTGAGTTGCTAAAGAAGGGACGGTATTTTTCAATTATTATGGAGGTACTCCGTTCGTCCTGTATAAAAAGGCCATGGTAGCAGCAAGTTATCTATGCTAGGCAGACGACCTCGAGAACTGGAGTCTACATCCACGCTAACGTTTGCAGTGAAGCTAGCTAAACTAGAAAGATGGCGCTCAAGCTATTGGCCGAGGTGAGTCCACAGGAGTTGCTCGTAGGCCTTGCGGAGCTCCATAACCACTTTCTCGGCTACGTCAAGTCCCTGTCGCTCAAGTGCGCCGTGGATCTGGGCATCCCGGACGCCATCCACCGACGCGGCGGCACCGCCACCCTCACGGACATCGCCTCCGACACCAAGGTACATCCGGCCAAAGTCGCCGACCTCCAGCGCTTGCTGGAACTGCTCACCGCTTCCGGGATGTTCGACACTAGCACCGCCGGGGAAGACGTCCTGTACGGGATGACCACGGCGTGCCGCTTCCTCGTCGGCTGGCACAACCTGTCCCCTATGGTGCCCTTCCTTCTGAACCCGCTCGTCGTCTCCTCCTTCTTCAGCATGCCCGACTGGTTCAGGAGCGAACCGGCCCCTGCGGGCGCCGGTTCCCTCTTCGAACTGGCACACGGCTGCTCCCAGTGGGACAAGGGGAGCAAAGACGCCGAATTCAACGCCGTCCTCAACGGCTCCATGGCTGCCGACAGCCAGGTCTTCCTCGAGGTCATTATCATGGACAAGGGCCGCATCTTCCGCGGCCTCGGCTCCCTCGTCGACGTCGCCGGCGGCAACGGCGCGGGCACCAAGGTCATCGCGGCCGCTTTCCCGCGCATCAAGTGCACCGTCATGGACCTTCCTCACGTTATCGCCGACCAGGACGACGCCGGTCATGAAAATCTGAACTTCGTGGCCGGTGACATGTTTCAGTCCATTCCAAAAGCGGATGCTGTCGTACTCAGGGTATCCGGATCACCGAACATTCATCGTTTTCCTCAGTTATTCAATTAATGAATGCATACTTCCTAGTATAGTACTCCAGGACGAAGAAGTATTAAATACTAGTACGGAAGATGTAATAAATCATGACTTCTTAGTAGAAAAGATAACGTCGCACACGAGATGGAACAAAACATTAGTGCCTATGGAAAAAATAACATTAGCGGGCATAATAAAATTTGGACCATATAGTTTCTTAGCCCCTGGAACAAACATCACGAGTACCAAAAGAAACGGGAGCAGGACCATGCGGGCAAAGTTTTACAATATGATTAACGAAAAAAACATGACTACAAGCAGAACTGAATTTTGTATCAACTGTAAAATAAAATTTGCTTCTGTGGAGCAAATCACGACTATAGACGAAACAAAAAAGTTGGAACCAAACAAATTGAACACACATGAAACATGCCTTGATCATAAGCGGAACAAAAAAAGGATCCAAATTGAAACCATAGAACAAATATTGAAATGTAAAATGACGAAAACGGTTTTTCTAGAAAATCATGAAATAGAATACAAATTTATCTTTAGGAAACTAAATAAATTAAGAAAGACAAACAAAAGGAATGAACAAGGAAAATGAATAGGAAAACAAAGAAGAAATGAAGAAGAAAATCCAAATTAAAATTAAAAGAAAATTTAAACATACTAAGATGGAGAACTGGTTAACCAACGAAACTGCTTACAATCGTGATGTCCTACCATTGTCACCGCATGTCCGCCTCTGGAAAAAGGATGTGCCTTGGGCCGGCATTGTTTCGTACTGTTGATGACACAATTTGTCTCGTGGCAACACCTACCATCATCGGATGATACGGAGCATTTTCTTCTTTCTCTTGTATCGCCAACGAAGCAATTTTCCATTGCTGTTGCGAAAATAAAAAGTCACAGGGATGATCTAGTTATCAGGATGACATCCGAAGTGAGGATGGTGCACGGGAGGCACGTTGGATCAGAATTTGGGTTTTTGGGTGGATGCTTGGTCCATCATTTTAGCCTTAGTCAACACATATGGTCTTAGAGCTCGTCTCCTGAATGTTCTAGGTCCAAATAACTAATGGCATAAAAAATCATCGCCTATGACATTTCTATGTAAATCTGCCAATTGTGGGTTTTCATCACTAACTTCTGTTTTATTCACTCATTACTTATGACCATTTAAGTAATACCCAAACTTATGAGTATTAATAACGTACGAGTGGATATTTTCTTTGCTCATCGACTATGAGTTACTTCTGGAAAACACATTAGTGCCTTATAGTGCATTCATTCTTTCATCAATCAACAATTCTTACATTTTTCTTCATATTCTTTTTACATATTTTTCTAGAACATTTTACATGATTGGGGTCATGACGACTGTGTCAAGATACTTAAACGCTGCAAGGAAGCCATCCCTGCCAGAAATGCGGGAGGAAAGGTGATAATCATAGATATGGTAAGAGGATTAGCACACGACGAGAAGAAAGTAACCGAGATGGAAGCCATACAGAACCTGTTCATGATGTACATCAACGGGGTGGAGCGAAACGAAAACGAGTGGAAGGAGATCTTTTCCGACGCTGGTTTCAGCGATGATTACAAGATCATGCTGGTACTGGGTCCCTATTCAGTAATCGAGATCTACCCTTGAAATCTCGGCTGAGCTACCAACGTTAATGGACAGAATAAGGTGCACATACCTGATCTCCCACGGGTTTGTTTGTATGTGTGTTGTTAATAAGCAGGCTACCTTGTCCACCTGCCTGGTTCGGTATTTTACCAGTTATTACTGTATATGTTATGTCAAGCATAGTTCCTTCTGGAATATGTAAAATTGTAATGTATTTTAAGAAACTATTTATGATTTTGTGATCGATGAGTTCGATTTTCTTTGTTTGAAGCATACCATAATCTTGTATTTGATATTTTCAGTATTATTATTGTTTTCCTGATACTAATTGTCGGAAATCTGCTTGGCGAGGTATAAAATCCTCCAAGGAGTTGAGCAACAATCACGGCAGACCGTAGGTCTGCTTGCTCTGAGTTCTGACCACAGCTTACTACAGGAGAGAGCACTCGGACTGCTGCCGCGGGGCCAACGTGGTCGGATCTGATGCTGTCGCCGCGGCCGTGTTCACCGGTCTCCTCGGCCTCAAGGCGCCGCCCTACACCGTGGCCATCGACTCCGTTTCCGGCCTCGACGGCGGCAACTCAATTACCATAGCAGGGCCGCTCTTCGACGTCACTGTCCGCGTCGCCACCAGGGGCTTCCTCCGCCGGAACAGCGTCGCGCCTGGCTCGGTCGTCGAGGTGTCCTATGCCGGCGGCCCGGCGTCCCAGTCGCCACCGGGCGCGCGCGGCCGCCGCGGCGGCCATGCGCTAGGCAGGGGACGTCCGAGGGGTAGCGCGTCTTGGCCTGGGGCCTGGACGTGGGCGTCCCGGGGTTCGCGCCCGACGGGCTCGCGACAGACGCGCGGCGCGGGGTGCAGACGTAAGACGTTTGACGTGGCTGCCTGCCGTCGACCCACGACGGCGACCACGAGATGAAGCTGGTGCCGTGCGCCGTGTCGTATGTCTGACACAGCCATGCCGGTGTCCAGCGACGTCCACTGCGGCGGTGTGAGTATTCCAGATCCGCTGCTCGACGATATACTTTGCAGTGGGCGATATGTTTAGCACACTTTCCCCTCCCCTTCTCTGCTACAGTGGAGAAGGGCGATTTTTCTGGATCCGCCTGGTCGCCGCGCTCTCGCCGTCGCTGGCCCGTGGGATCTCTCTCCCCCCGTCCGCTCCGGCGGCGGGTGGGTGGGGGATCCCCGGACCTCTTCGTGTACATAGAGTAGGGGTGAGTGGGTTCCCGCCGGCGGCGCTGTGGAGGCGGTGGTGCGGTCGGGGTGGTGTTTTGTGTCGGCGACCGTCCTCTCCGGCGGTGGAGCTCCGGTGGTGCTTCGTCGCGTGGTCGTCGACCTCGTCGTGCTCGCGGGTCCTCGGATCTGCCGTGCGCGGCCCTTCCTCTCCGGCTGCCGTGGTGCGGCGGCGCTGGAGTCGTGATGCTGGAGGTGGGAAGGGAGGTTTCGAAGCAGCGGCTTCGCAGGTAAGTGGAAAGAAGGTGGTGGATTTGGAGCTCTGGCTCCAGATCCGGTGCAGTTGGAGCTCGGGGGCCGCCCCCGGCCGATGCTTGTGCTTCGTCGTCAGGTTCAGCTTCTCGGAGTTGAAGTTTGTTGCGGCTCATCAACGCCTTTGGGCTAGGGGCTCTGCTGCTCTTCGGGGGATCGCTTCTGGCGGCGGTTTCCTTCATCGCCTCGGCGGTGCGGGGTTCCGGCGTTCGTCGATCTTGAGGTTGCGTTTGGAGTGTGCAAGTTTCGCTGTTCTTCGTTTTCTCTGGCTTCCTTCTTCGTCTGTACTTGTCTGTACTTTCTTCTTCTTCCTGAATGAATACAAGTATGTACATTAGCAAAAAAAGCAAGTGGCTGAACACATTGTTTTACCTGCACAGTCAAGAATAAACATTTGTTTTACCTGCTGCTGAATGTGTCTCACATTTTTGTCCACTGTTTCCACTTTCCAAATCTGCCATTCAGCAATGACATGTAACAATTTTCTGCAGGACTTGAAAAGAAGGGAAAAAAGACCAACTATTTGAATATATATTCTAGCTCTTGGCAAATAATATAATAAAAACATCTGCCGTAACAGAAGAATTTTACCGAGGGCTGCTGCTTTTGAATCACACTGAATTAGGACACCATTCGAAATTAATGTTGTTCGCCGACCGAATCCAAGAATTGCTTGAAGTTCTGGAACTACCGGTTGTTTAATTAGTACAACTAATCCTTACTTGTTTGTGAAACCTGCAAGGACTCAAATCAGGCCCGCCAAGTCAGACCGTGGGCTTGTTCATTTTCTTCTTGTTTGAAATGTTCATCGATGATTTCTCTTCTAGTCTTCCTGTAGATCATCTGTTCTTCCTGTTGGAAATGACTATTTTTTCCTTGTCCACTTCCCATCTATGGTTGCATACTGAGAGGCGCAACTAACAGTTCAGTTGGTTCGAATCATGCATCATATCACAATTAAAAGGGAATTTGTGTTCCATGCGACACCACATTGTTGATTATAAGATTTGTTGACACTGAACCAAAGAAACAGAGAACACCAGCAACAGCTGAATGCTGGGTTCAAATCACTCCGTCGCATTCCTGAACGACAATATTGTGAACAAATAGTTTGCATCAGTATATGTCCAACTCTCTCCAAAAAAAACACAACCACGGAAAATAGCTCCAAAACACTAGATGAAGTACTGTTGGCAACCCAGAAACACCAGACGTTCATCCATTTTACGGCCTGCATTATCATTACAAAATAGCTCCAAGATAAACCAAGTCTGCAACATCTACCCAGTCTGATTGAGCTCTTACTAGCTACAACAAATATCACCACGAGCTAATGACCAATGCGGAAGAGCCTATCTTTATCAGGAATTCATCCGACGACCATTGGCATCCACATCACTGGGCACCAGGAGGTCGGAGGTGCAGATGGAGTATGCCAGCACCACACATCTCTGGGAACAGAGGCTGGCCGTCCTCAAGTAGGTCTCCGCAAAACAAGAGGCGCTGCTCGTCGGGCGGAATGCCCAACTCAGCATAGATCCTCGCCTTGACATCATCGACCGTATCTGAGCGCATAAACGCATGTTCGATGATGCTCTTGCCAGTCCGCGTCACAACGGAGACGTGCAGCCTCTCCAAGGGGAAGTGGAATTCAGCATGAAGGACAGAATCATTTTGTATGTTGTAATCAGCCAAGGTGCAGCCGTCTTCCAGCAGCCTATCATCAAAGAAGAGGCGCTGCCCGGCTGGGGGCATACATGTCTGATCGAAAATCTTTGCCTTCACACTGTGAATTGTGTCTGAGCTCTCAACCTCAAGAGTCGTGCTCTTGCCAAACCGCATCTTGGCAATGATATGCATGCCTCTGAACACAACGTCAAGTATGTCCTCCTCCTGGATGTTCTGGTCCTTCAGGGTGCGGCTGCCAACTAGCAGCCTGTTGACATACATGAGTCTCAAATGACCTGCAGGGATGCCCTCCTTGTCTTGAATCTTAGCCTTCACACTGTTGATCGTATCTGAATCTGCAACATCGAGAGAGATGGTCTTGCCATCGTGGATCTTGACAAAGATGTGCATCTGTCAATCAAGTGCACCAAACATGAGCATCCTAGACAGAAGGTTTTCATTAAAGCCAGCCATCAAACAGTAAATCAAAGAACAGTAACGATTCCAACAGAGAGTAGAACCAGAAACAGTAATATGCATGTTAACTGCAACAAAATCAACAGGTTCCATGGTAATAACGTGTTACTCCCTCCGTTCCATAATACTTGACTTCGCTTTGTCCAAATATGAATGTATCTACACACTAAAACATGTCTAGATACATCCATATTTAGACAAAGCAAAGCCAAGTATTTTGGAACGGAGGGAGTACTATACAGTACACAGTCCATAGCAGAAACACTGAATGACAATTATAAACATTAGGAGTAGGAATACCTTTGTGTCATGCTCTCAGTCCTTCATTATTCTAAATTTTGTCAAATAAACTCTCTAATTATGATTTTAAATATTGCCCTATAAGTTCATCATTGGCAATTGAAGTGTCAATAATTTGGCCAGTCTAGTATGTGGCAATGTTAAGTACTAAAAACGTGGCAGGAAGATTTTCAGGTCATATAATTGTCGAAGGCTGATCATAGCTATAACTTATTCCGCTAAACATATTTTAACTTCATATAGAAGTTTACCGCATCAGTGAATGTGGCAACCAAGTGGGGTCCACTTAGATGAAAAAACATAAATCAGTTTGTGCAGAAGAAATCACAGAATCACATATAACAATCATCGAGACTTAAATCTGCTCAATTCTGAGAAAGATGACACTCCAAAATTTCTTAGCAGCAAGTTAAGTAGTGAAATTAACTATATCATGAGGAGATCAGCAAGAAATGGTGAATCTCAGAACTACCGAGCAAAGATGGAGTGGGCAGAAAGAAAAGGTGAGTGAAGGGAGACTCGCCTTGGAATAAAGTCTTTGTCGCTTGTTGCTAGCCTCCTGTTATAAAACAAACACTGGTTATTAGACCTCCCTAGAAGGGGATAGTCCTATATAGATATAAGATATCGTAGAAAGCAACCTGATACCTAACTCTATTGTTGGTCTGTGTTTCCAGTAACACAAGACTCATTTGTGCAGGCTATCAAGATTCAGGAATCAGGATGCTTATACCTTTTGAGCAGAGAAAATATCATGCGGCGCACAAGGAAATGTGATTCTTAACTAATAAAGGAAAACTCTGATTATTCACCTATGCATACCAGTGAAATCAAATTTTCAAATACCATGAGGTGATCAATCAAATTATGAATGCTGAATCTGAACAAACATCAAATTTATCAATGTTACAATTAATCGAGCAGGTTTACTTATAAAAATGACTTTGACTATATCTATGTACAACAAGACAGGTCTGTTGTGGATGCGCCACACCATAAGTGGGTCAGTAGACAAACATGGAAGGAAAACAATGTCCATCTACAAGTGCGGAAATGGATACTTCTGATAAGAAGTGCATTTTCATTTTGGAATCTCATTTTGCCCGTCTTTGTGTTTTCAGATTTCATCATTTTTCTTCTTAGTTAAAGAGTACATTTTTAGCAGCGCACCTTGTTTTCTGCTCTCAATCTCCCAATCTCGGTATCCTTGTTCCGTACTGCCACTTCCAGCTCCTCTATCTTCTGTTGAAGCTTCTCCGCTGCTTCAGTAGCGTGTGTTGCCTCCGCTTCTTTTATCTTTAGGAGTCCCGCGTTGTCCTTGTCCATTGTCCTCAATTGGTTCCACAGAAAATCTTTTACTGCACGTAACGCTGAAACTTCCTTATCCTTGTTTGAGGTCAAGGTCTTACAAGACTGCTTCAATTTTCTTAGCTCGGCTCTTAAATCCCTTGCAATGTCATCATGAGCCGCATTGTTTTGACTAATCTCTACACAATTCCAAGCCTCCTTTGGTTGTATCTAGCATTATTAACAAAACAACCATTGATGTAAAACAATGATTAAAGAAAAGAATCCGTTTATGTTAATATGTTATGGAACTGATGTTTCAGTAAGTACCTGCAGCTGAGAATTTTCAACGTCAAAAAGAGCATCAAAGGTTCTGGGATCCTCTAAGTCACTGTCTTGAAGTTCTGCATTGAACACAAAGGCAATGGTATCAGTACAAACAAAATTTCATCGCAAAATTTCATCGGATCGGGTGCCAAAAGAGATCGAGCCAAAACGAAAAATGATGCCAAAGTTTTCCACCCAAATCATCCGACATAGGCATCAAAAGGGTTAGGCCCGTACATCAAGCACCACTCTCGGCCTGGTTGAATTCCTTTTAGTTTGCTCTTTTTTTTGTCCTTTTCTAGCTCTTGTGAATATCATGTACTAGTAATTTTTCTACAGTGGACTTATTTTTCTCTTTGGAGCTCTTAGTATAAAATATACTGTAGGAGTTTCCCCAACGATTTCATGGTAAAAAAGAAAACATAGGCATCAAATTTTGGCCGAAATATCCTCATAATATGAGAGATCGAGATTACCAGCGAGCTTGGGATTAGAACCAGAAGGCAGATCAATGTAGGCCGCCTTCCACCTCCTCCTGCTCGCCTCCGCCTACCGCGCCAACACAATACCCAGCATCAGTGTCAGATACGGACATGCCCAAACAAAACCCTAGAACGAAGGAACTCGTGGGTCACCTGGAGGAGGCGGGCCTCAAGGATGTTCTCACGGGCTCCCGACAGCTCGCTCTGGGCCTTGTTCGCTGCCTCCAGGCGAGCGCGGTCGGCGGCGAGGTCCTCGACCTGCGGCAGCAGAGCCTCGACGCGGCCGTACACGTGCCGCCACTCGGCGGTCCCGTACTCCCCAGGGGATCCCTCCGGCGAGGCCGTACCCGAGCCGCCGTTCATGGAGACGAACTCAATTCTGTCTCCCAGACTTGGATCAATGTGAAGCCCGGGAAACGGGGAATCCTGTGCGCTGATACAGGTCGGGGGATTTGGGTTTAGGGAGACGATTTGGATAAGAGAAGTTCACACATCCATGGCGGCTGGCGGCTGGCGGATGGCGGCCTGGTTTGTGCGCGGAAGCGGTGGTGGAGAAGAGAATGGATTATTATTGCCCAAACTTTGACTCCTTGACTGTCTTTTTTTTTCTCTTTTTCTTTTTCTCTACAAGGATTTTTTGCGAAAATTCCACCGATTTATTAATAATCACCAACAACAGTACAAAGAGCCCTAAAAGTAATAAAAAATAAATTGCTTTTGAATAAAAATTTATTGTGACCAAAGCATCTGCATTTTGTTGGTGAGTTGAAGCGAACTGTCGTCATAATTCCTGCGGATTTATTTTCCCAAAAGATCTGGATCTATTCCATGAGTTCACAAGAAACACAAATCACCTCAAATAAAATAAAATTACAACGAGGTCCTTGGACCACCAAACGACAACTACTGCCGCCAGAGCGTGCCACTGACGCGTCGTGTCGCCGCTCCCTTGGAGCACCAGCAATGGGGGCTATAAAAAGCGGTAGCTTAATGGCGTCACCGCGTTCAGGAGAGAGCATGGGGCAGTCACCCTACAACGCGAGCTTGCAAAACGGCTGCCTCCTTGTGGTCCCT
Source organism: Poa pratensis (assembly GCA_947311845.1). Classification (NCBI taxonomy): domain Eukaryota; kingdom Viridiplantae; phylum Streptophyta; class Magnoliopsida; order Poales; family Poaceae; genus Poa; species Poa pratensis. The sequence goes on along the minus strand of CAMZMU010000096.1, from coordinate 53,782,989 downwards.
GTTATTCTCTTTCTTCACGAGCAGAGTCATCTTCTTCCTCTCCTCTCCTTCTTCTCTCTCCTTCCTTTCTCCCTTTTACTTCCTTTTTCACGCGGAGCGGCGGTCTCTTCTGCAAGCAACTCTGACACTATACGAAGCTAGTTTTCTGACAATCCGAGCCTAAAAAGCCTGTAGGGCAGTGGGCTGAGGCGACGCGTTGGCCATGCCCTTATAGGAGTCGGCTTGACATTGTCGATGGGAAAGTCTTCATGCACGTGCCCCTACGGACCAGCGCCCAGAGCTGAAGTCGTCGCCATTGAATTCTTGAATTGATCTGAATCTTCTAACAACATACCTATCACACGCTTAGACTGGACGAGATCCACCACTCCATGGAAGCGGCAACCAGACGAATCTCCGCCCTCCTCAACGCTACCAGCGAGATCGCCGCTGATGAGGTGGACGAAGAGGCGGCTATAAGGTATTTTGTCCTGCACAACGCCACCATAACAACCATAACATCGATCCAAGTTGACCAAACTCTAACTTTACGGACCTTCTACATCGCCACAGGAGTGGCAAGCAGAGGAGGCAGGGACCCGTCGATTCCCGGTCATAGACAGAGAGGACGAGGCAGATGGCGGCGCTAGGATGGAACCCTAATTGTCGCCTCTTTTTTTAGGAGGAGAGAGACATGTGGCTAGAGATCTGATGTCGGAATTCATGAGAATAATCGACGATATTACTTTAGTGCTTACTTTTTCATATTTTCACTAAAATGTAGTCCATTATGGGTGGGAGTGGCAACTATAAATTTCCATAATTCTCTTGAACAGGGGGTGATGTTTGGTGGTAAAGGGTAATATTTGAAGGGTTGCACTTCTAGTACTACTCCTATCCTATTTAGTTATCGCAGGTTTAGGAAAAACTTCGCTTAAAACTTACCTAAATCTGTGACAGTTAAATCGGATCGGAATCTTCCCTTTCTCCTTAAGAAACGTTTACAAAATTATTTTCAAAAATTCCACGATGTATTAATAATCATTAACAAATAGAAAAAGAGCCCACAATGTATTAAAATTTATAAATTGGTCCTTAGACCACCTAGCGATGACAATAGATACTAGCACGAGCCAAAGGCGCGTCGCTGTCCTCGCCCCTCTATCACTGAAGCAGGGCAAAGCTTATCGTAGTAGAGCTTATTGTAGTAGATGACAGGAATTCATCGTGCTAAGACCCCAAAGGATCAGCGCACAAGAGCAGCAACTGTAACATCCCAGGATTTCAGGCTAGAAAAAGAGAGGACACATGTATGTGCATTGTATTCATGCATAAGAAAATCCGAAGAATTTTCGCGCAAAAGTTTAAAACACAAGGAGATTTGAGTTCCTCTCGTTTCGATGAATTAGGGTTTAGTTCATGAAAGATGAGTGCTATGAATTTCGACATGACCTTTGTTGAATTCTTGTGTTTTGGGAGGAAATATTCAATTTTGAATATTAAAATGATATATATTTGAATTCAAAACAAAAGGAAATTGAATTCTAAAGAATAAAATAATTTCATAAAGGAAATATAATTACAAATAAACATAGGTATTCTTTATATTACATAAATAGAAGTACAAATGTTTACAAGTAGGAATAAAAGGAAAAGAAATAAACTTTATTAATTAAACACAATAATACAAAGTCTTTACAATATTCAGGAATTAAAAGAATATTACAAAAGAATAGGAAATGAAATATACTAAACTAAATCCTATCTAATTCTTTATCTTTTCTAGCTTCATTACTTTATTCTTCATTCCTGCAAAACAAATCAAAAGACAACAAAAGAAAATAAATAAAGGAGGGATTAGTGTGTTAGTTTACTCTCAGAATTTACAGTGAGGTGCACTGTTTAGATTTCATCATTGAGTATATAAAAGGGGTCACTGTAATATCCATTCTTATTAGTATATTTTTGCCTCAGCCTTTTGCATCACAGGCTGAGACAAAAATCCATTTGGCAACATGAAAAAGAAAGCCAAACCAACACAATATCTAACCAGCCGAGCCCATCAACAAGTGAGAACAAAGAGAGCATAAGGACCTGAGTCCATAGGACCCACATGTAAGCAGCTTACACTACACATGCAAATGTGTGTGTTGAACACTCCACAGCTCAAGGCAGTACACCAGGGGTAGCAGCGTAGGAAGTAAGCAACTAGACCACCACATCCATTTCTCCACACTAGCTACAACGCTCACACACCCATATCCATCAGACCACCCACATCAGTTCATCTCAGAACATCAAGAACAGCCACCATGTTCATTTAGTGAGATCCAGAAGAAAGATCAATAGGGAGGAGCAGCAGCAATAGGAGATTCACAGAGAAGCCAGTACAAGGAGTAGATCATGAGCAAGATCAAAGGCTAGGAGGAAGAGACATGGAGAAGGCTAGCAGCAGCTGAATCAGATCCACCACAAGCATATTTAGCACTGATCAAGATCAGCCACAAGATCTCAAGCATATTAAACCAAATCACTTTTCCACTCTGCAATAACAGGTTAACCCCAAAATCATTTCTCAGCTTATGTTCTTATCAGTTTTGTGAGAAAGGATATTTTGGGGAGGGAGTACTCTCTGCATAGAATATGCTAGATTCATCCTAGAGTTTTTTTAAAAGGCAATAAATATCTGATCTTATGCAAAAATCCCAGCCTCAGCCTTTTTGCATCACTGGCTGGCCAAACTTAATCCCTAGCAGCAAAGACAGCAGCAGATCATGCCATTTGATTATACCACTGTGTACACTCCAATTGAGGCATCACAATGGCATACTCAATAGCAGAAGCCACCAAAATTATTTGCTAGGATTACCAAATAATCTATTTCCAACTAATCATTCAGAGAAGCATCTTCAAGTAATTCCTAAAAGGAGTCAAATCATTTCCCTAGCTAAACTGCTAGGAATCATTTTCAATTTCAACCACTGTCAAGTTTGACAGACACATAATCAGTATATACATTATAGGATCCAAGCTTGAGTCAAGCCAACAGCCCATACAAAGAGCACAAGGATCTCTGCAAATATGCAGGACATCTATTTTCCAAATCATTTTCCTAGTTAAAAATAACTAGGAATCATTTTTATTTTCCACTGCCATGTTGACAGTATCATGTCTATAGTCAAAACTTCAGGAAAGTAATCTAATCAATCAAATCATTTTCCAAGTAAATTCACTAGGAATCATATTTAGGACAAGAACTCTAGTAAGATTATAGCTCAACATCATCACTGAGAGTATCCGCTGATTAAACACAACAGGATACCATTAGAGCCAGTTCTGGGAGAGGCCCCACAGTAATTGAATTCAAATCAGCTACACATCACCATATTATGAGAGCAAAATTAAACCATGATGAACACAGTAGGACTAGACCAAGATAAGGCACTAGCAGATGATCTCATATATCAGGAACCATTAGAAACATTTAGCCTAAAAATTATTTGAGCAAGACATGCTCAACTTCAATCAGTAGCAAAGTTACTGTGAGCTACACAAGCGCATGAACTGAGAGGGGACAACCCTAAGTAAATAGGTTCCTATAAGAGGCAGGGAGCACGAGAGACCGGGCTCGAGCTAGCTATCAAACAGCACGAGAGAGAGATGGAGGAGGAGAAGCTCACTGAGGGTGCCCAACACCTGGAGCGGTGGCGTGACGTGGACATGGCGCAGCACCTGGAGTGGTCGAGGGCGACGCCGGGGTTGCAGCCCAAGCTGCCGTCCCGCCGGCGTCCAGTCGAAGGGCGCAGCCAGGGTTGGGGCAGCAAGGACTCGAGGAAGGAGTCAGGTCGGTTCCGGCGAGGGCTGGGACTGGCTAGAGCAGCATCATGCGCGGCGAGGCAGTGAAGTCCCCGAACCCTAGAGCCACAGAAACGGGATGGGGGCGAGCGAAGTAGAGCGCCATCCACACATCGATTTGGGTGGAGGTGACCGCCAGAGGACGGCGGAGCTTCGGCCACGGGCGGCGGCGGCCGCAGCAGTCGGTGCTCGCCGGGATCGAGCGGGCGGCGGCGCTAAGCGGGCGGAGGTGAACGAGCCCGTGTGCGTGTGTGCGTGTGTCGCCTGTGTGCGTTGCGTGAGAGTGAGAGAGAGATGGGCCGGGGTCAGGGTGACCCCGAGCCAGGCCTGTTGGGCTGGGCCGGCCAAGAAGGCCAGGCCAAGCTGGACAGGTCGATGGGCCAGTCAAACTGGTCCAGTTGGACCAGTTAGACCCTGTCCATTTGAACATTTTTTTCTTTTCTCTCTTTACCAAAAGATTAAAAGATACATCAAAACAAATTATTCAAGACAAATACATAAATAAAAAACCATATTGTTGTATTATTACTATTCTAGTATTTTACAAAATACTAACTTTAATGTTTAAGGTATGTGTATCTTGAAATTTTTAAAACTTAACAAAGTCAAATCAAACAATTGTTGTATCATAAATAAAAGAAACAAATAATGAATTAAAAATCATTTGAAAATAAAGAAAATTACTTTTATTCTATGAAACCCTTATATTGATTTTTCAACCCAAATCAATTGGTTGTATTGCTAATGTGTTATCATGTTGTACTATTAGTGCTTAAGACTTTATACTTGTATTATAAGGTTTGAGCTCATAGTTAAGATTAGTGAGACATGTGTTGAGGTAAACAAGTTATCATAAGCCATCCTATTAAACCTATCCTAGGAATCAACCGTATCCTATACCTCAAATCATCCAATAGTAAACCCTGACCTTAGGATCATGATAGCCAACCAAGTCTTGAACCATGAGTCATATCAATGATAAACCCTCATCATAGAATTTTGATATCAACCCGAGTTATCTTAGGACATCATCTCTCTATAGATTCAACTAAAGTTGTTACCACTTAGGAGGATGATATCCGTATACTTTATACTTAAGACCATAACCACATCTTATGACAAACCTAAGTGTGTGTCCTTAATCAAGTAGTACTCATCCATAATCCTACCCATTTGTAAGTCAAGGACTTACAAGTTGAACTTACTACATCATTCACTCACTTTGGGAGTGAATGGTCTCACAACCTTAGCCATACTTAGTAAAACCCTAGAACTTGATAGTACTATAATTAAACCACATCTTGAGTTCACTAATACCTTGTAGCTAACTTTAGTCTTGTATTCTACCTATAATAGACATGCTAGTTCCAGACTCGTAGAGCTATGTCAATACCTATGAATTACATCTTTCTAACCTATAGAGATTCTTAACTTAGTATAAGAAACACTTTCTTCAAAAGTTATTATTTTCGCCACATCAAACAAAACCATTACATTATTACTTTTAAGTCTTAACAACTTAAAACATGACATTTCATAAGGATTGAAATCAATCAACATTAAGCACCCATTGTTACCATGCTTTACTTGTGTGCCTTGTGTGTTAACTTTTAAATTCTTAGATATACTTATGATTGTGAAGTAAACTTGAAGACAAACAAAATCTTTAAGAAATCACCCAAACTCAACCCACACACAACATCGGGGATTACTTCGGGGTTTTACAAACTGCATAGCATATCTTATGCATAATAGCATGTTGCTTCTTTAAACATTAGTCCTTATATTGCCGGACCAATGATGCTATTTCAGATTATTGGAGTTTATATTATCTCGAAGACCGTGATTGCATAATCTTGCAATCACAAAGGCAAGTTCATCCTTGCTCATGTCCTTTGAAATATGTCTTAAGAAACTATTTGCAAATTACTATTGTATTATCACTTGCATTTCAAAAAAGGCAGAAAACCTATTTTCATAATAACTTGACTATATGGTTATCGACCCGACTGGTGGTAATCTAACTATGGCTGGCAAATGGAACCACGGTATGATTGTTGTGGTGGAGGTTCCATTTGCAAGGGAAAGTATCACCTAGGATCTAATAACAAATGTCGCCAGTGATTCTTGCGCCGTAAATTACGCGTTAACCATAAGACTTGGAACGGGACGGGAAAGTCATCTGGATCTTCTTCCTTTCGCATGTCAACGGACGACCGGGCCGTTGCTGTGATTCTCGGGGAGAATACACAGCCCAAGGGTGGGATCCCTCAACGTCACACGGCATCTGGTGTCTACGATGGATTGTACGTGTCAGGCCGTAATCGGAAACAAGTTTTGTCCTGGGTCTGGCGTGCAAAAGGGTGGGCATGCGGGGTTGTGGAGAAGGACAGCGAATGGCTTGGATCATCTACTGGGCCACATACCTCGGAAGTGTGGACGGGAAAGATCGCCCGGTTGTGCAACAATGATTTGATCTCTTATGGATAAAGCAACGCACCTCTGCAGAGTGTACAAAAATGTGACATGTTACTCCCTGTTCCGGGAAGGAGCTGCGAACGCTGCAGGAAAGGAGCTCCATGAAGCTCTAGCCACCTGTGAAGACTGACGGGCATAGTTTTCAGAATAAAACTAACCTTTTGAAGAAATGTTTACGAAAACTTGCATTATATTAGCCTATGACTGCCTTTGAGTCTATGGCTATAGATAGTGCATCAAACTTCACATCTTTACATAATGAACTTACTGAGTAACGCTGTTACTCACCCTTGCCCCTTGAACCCCTGCTTAGATTGGAGAACCAGGACGAGACTATATTCTACACAACTGAAGAGCAACTAGAAGACTACTACGAAGTACTAAAGCTGGACAGTGAAGACGAGAAGACAACATTGATTATAGAGAATTAGGACAAGCCATAGGAAGGGAGACAATCCCTATACTATAGTTCCTACATCTGTAGAACCTTGCTTTAGCAGCAACTAAAAGCCAATTAGTTAGAGGTAGCTCTACTCGTAGTTGATTTGCCGTTGTTTCATTTGGATCTTTACTTATTCAAACTTCCCTCCTTATCTAGAGGAAGTTCTGAAGATTGTTTGTAAGAGTCGAGTTTATAACTCTTTTGTAACTTTTGGACCTGCGATGTTCTGTTGTACCACTCTGAGGGATGTAATACTGGTGGAACAGTGTTTCATTGGTGTTATGTCAACGACTATAGTATACTACATCATGCAGTGGTATGCTGGGTCACCGCAGCAACCATCACCAACATTGATCGAAAGTGACGGATATGAAACCGACCCCTCCGCCGCAATTTCCTCTCGTCCGCCACACCACCCTGCTTTCTCCGATGAGCAATTAGATAGGATTGGAGATGAGTGCCCCACCGAAATTCAGCGACGTGGCGGATCCAACGGCGGCTGCGGCCGTGATGGTCCCTCACAGGACGCGGAGCCAGGGGCTCTGTCTCGGCGAGGAGATCGCCGCGGGCACGGGACATCGGACCTGTCTCCTGGACTACCGGGCGTTCCTTCGGGTGGGACGTCCTTAGGGAAGTCATCCTGCCGAAAATAATGCGCCAGCAGGAGATCAAGGAGGCTCACTTGGTTTGCATCCTCGAGGTGCGCGCGAACCCTGACGACGCGACCGCGCCCGCCTTGACAGAGCTCAGGAGGAGCTCGACTTGCAGAAGGCAATCATCAACTCCCTGGAGGAGGACTGGGGCCTTGTTAAGACGCTGCACCCGCTTAACGAGGTAGCATTCCGCGACCTCCACATATGCGAGGAGGACAACTCCGGTGAGGAGCTCTTCGGCCCACTGCGCACATGCCTTGACGAACTGCGCCGCCGATCTAGGTCTAAGTGTTAGGGTTATTAGAACTAGTAGTTACACCCACTAGTTTGCTTCAGTATTGTATAATTACTCCTCTATGAATGTCTAATTTCATGTATACAGAATGTTGTTCTAGTATTTGTTCTTGGATTTCACGGCGCGAATCAAGTTGTTTACATATCCAGTTCATTTTGGAGTATCTGTTCTGCGCCGTTTGTTTCTCGTACTGCATACGTTTATCCAGCGCCACCAATCCGAGTTTTCCTGGTTTGGCTTATCCGGGATCTGTTAGAGATGCTTTTATCTCTGGTGATGTCCAGACTAGACCCCAAGAGGCAGTCTCACTCACTCGCAGATGAGTAATTGTGAATTAGCGAGAGACGAAAAGACGATGCCGCTACTTATGGTGGGATTCTAAGGTGCTAGAGGTTAAAACAAGTATTCTCCGTCCCGAATAACTTGTCACGGATTTGTCTAGATGCACGTGTCTAGGCAAATCTTTGACGATAATTCGGGACGGAGGGAGTCTTTTTTTTTAGATTGGCGGAGGGAGTCTTAAGTTGCTACTTCTCTTCGTGATGGAGCATTTCATCGTATTTTATTTTGCAGCATCTGCAAAATGATGCTCTATAAAACATAGGGACCAACAAAATTGTTGATCGTGCATCGCGTGAGTGAACTACAAAAGGACCATTATTTGATCATCGTGTTTCGAAGACAGCTTGGCTATTTGTCACCCGGTTGTCTTCCAATTCGAGAAGGATCAAGTTTGAGATTCGCGCAGCTTGTTGTTTCCTTTCTGTCTCCATTTATCTTTTTTTTCAGTATTTTTTTACTTTTTTTTTTCTGTCGCGCGACGGAAAACTGTGAGCTTTTTTTGGGCTGGGCCTTTCTGGTTCCCCGTTCCCCCCTGCCAGTACGGGGAATTTTTATCATTGTGTTCAAACAGGAGCTGAGAAACAGAGAGGAAAAGTCGAGAAGAAGAGGGAAGAGCGAAGGAGGACGCAGAGATCTCGCCGCCGGCGCTCAGGGCTGGGGTGGGAGGACGCCGTGCTGCGCGCGGGGCCGAGTCCGCTCCACGCCTGCACGGGTTTGCTGCAGGCGACGCGAGGCAGGGCTAGGTCTCATCGTCTCTAGATGTGGAATACGAGTTCGCGGGTAATCTAATCGACTTGCTTGAATATGTCTTCACGGTGCCTCTAGATGTAGAATTTGTTGCTTTTGCTATATCGTTTTTGTGATGTGTGGATTTTCCAATCGACCTATCCATACTACCTATATATAAAGGGGTGACGCGTTCCGGCCACTGTAGCTCTACAGTGCGATTCCACTGTAGCGTGCTACAGTAGCTACAGTGCGCCGACGATCTGGTTCTGCAGTAGCTACAGTAGTTTTTTTTTTTTGCCGAAACTTCCAGAAAATATATACACGAAAAAAATTCGCGCCGACGATCTGGTTCCATTCCCGTAATCGGTTTCGATTTTTGGTCAATTCTAGAATAATAACTACTTACGTCCTAATTCAAACATATTTGAATATTTTAATTCAGTGAATATTTTGAGAAAATCACTACTGTACATAATGTCCCCCCAGAATAAAACACGCGTTTCTTCACCGCGTAATTTTTCCAAAACTAATTTTATTAACATTATTTTTATCAGCACGATCTATATTGCACTACATATTTTTTTTGAAACTTCCAGAAAATATATACACGAATTTTTTTTTCGCCGACGAGTAGGTTCCATTCCCGTAATCGGTTTCGATTTTTGGTCGACTCTAGAATAATAACTACTTATGTCCTAATTCAAACATATTTGAAGATTTTAATTCAGTGAATATTTTGAAAAAAACACTACTGTACATAATGTCCCACCAGAATAAAACATACGTTTCTTCACCGCATAACTTTTCTAAAACTAATTTTATTAACATTATTTTTATCAGCACGATCTATATTGCACTACAACATTATTTTCTCAATTTATTTCCCATATAAACTAATTCACCAACGGAAAATACCAACGTAGAATAATAGTAACACCGCAGAATTTTACATAAATTTTCAAACAATTCATAACTAATTCATAGTCCATGAGAAAAAATATTGAACATACCTAAATGCTTTCTAAAAAATAAATCCTACTTAGTTATATCGAATTCACGAATGCTCGAAAAAATTAACCATGGTTATTTGACACAACAAAATTAAACAACTCTTAAACATACTTAAAATACCGAAACTTCCCCCTAATTCACAATGTATTTTTTTATTTTTTATAATTCAAACGTATATGAGTATATTTCCGTACTTCTACGAGTTACAAAATATTCAAATATATATGACTACTTCCCAAACTTACACATATTACAAAAAAAAAAAATTCACCAACGAAAAATAATAGTAATACCACATAATTTTAGATTAATTTTCAACAATCTGTAGCTATACCAAACTTATTTTCCAAATAAACATAGTTGAATCAACAAACAAAATTTGAAATAGAACATGTTCCAAACAATTTAAAACACTTTACAAATATTGTTTTAGGGTATTTATACAATTTCCAAAATCTACTAAATGCTGCAAAATCAATAACTTAAACTATATCCATCAACAAAATATGAAAAAAATATGTTGAATAAACAAAAAAAATGCTGACTATTTATGGCGTATGATTAATTTTCAATTTTAGATATTTTAAACTTTTAAATATCTTCCAAATCTGACCACCTTGCAAAAGTAAACAGAAATCAAATATATAAAACACCCCAACTTGAACAATTTTCAAAAACTAAACAATTTCAGAACGCAAACTTTTCCAAACTTTAAAAAATTTCTAAACCTACACAATTTCTAAATGCGCACATTACCAAAATTTAAATTTTATTTACCACACGGGCACGGCATTGCCGCGTTAAGTTCCCTAGTGAGGATTAACGAGGCGGGGTGTCCTCTGGTACTGTAGTAGGCAATTTCTAGGGGTTTCCATCGGGAACGAGCGGAGGTGTACCTCAGTCCTCAGGTACTAGTACTAGCGTTTCGATTGGCTATATTGAACACTAACGGTTAATGTTCCTGTAATTTCAGCCTAGTTCTACCCGATTTGCCACGAATTCCTTTTATGATGTGGCTAGAGGCTTGTTTTTTGAGAAAAGTATACTGACTATTCAAGCAGTTTATTATGTTTTACTGTGCACATCAGTAGATCCAAGGTAGTTTTATCTGATTAACATATACCCATCAAGCTTTTTTGAACCAGCTTACTGAATGTATGTGTTTATCCTAAACCATTTACTGTTTGTTCCTTTTCTGATATTTTGCATTCTAACAGAAAAAGTATACATGTAAGACAGTATGATACATATCTCTGTTGTCTCATTTTTATTCAGTAGAATGGGTACTATACAGAAGTCACACCATGCTAGGTTACCTAGGTGCATTAGACCCGAGTCCGATGGCTTCAACGATGATTGTGATTTACTCGGTACTATGATTGATGATACAAGCAACGAGTCATCAGATGTATATCTCTGTCCATGTTCAATGATAATTATTTTTTCTTCTTACTGTGGTTTAGTCATTTGATTTTTATGTGGATTTCATTATGTATCTACAGGATCATCTATTGAAAGATCACAAGTTTGATAAAGACTTGATCCAGTTCTACATGAAAGACGTAGGTTTAAATTTTATGTTGGTTTAAAAGACCACCTTGCTCTTTTGCTGGTTTATTAATTTTTCCCTAGTTGTGACTCAAATGATGGAATGTACATTTTTTTCTGATTTTGCTCAGAAACTGAAAAGCCTGAAACGGAAAATCAGTTCTAACAGAACGCACGAGGTTTCTGCAAACAAATTTCATCAGGTACATTTGAATATGCACTAGTTTGTGTACACGTGTGAATTACTATGTACGTACTAGGGCTATATATTTATTTTTCAGTACTCATATTTGGAGATTAAGCAGCACATACTTCATAGTTTTTTCAATATATATACACTTTGCAATCTTACTAGTAAGCAGTACATGCTTCAGTGCTTGCTTACCACTTACACACCTGGGCATAGGTAATTTTCAATGTATATACACATGTAAATTCACACCAATAGTATATACAATGGATATTTGTATCAGTGTACGTTGAGTTTTTTAGTACGATCTAATTTTTTAGGATGTCTTCACAAAGATGCACATCCGTCGATCAAGTGCACCAAACATCAGCATCTTAGACAAAGGGCTTTCATTAAAGCCAGCCATCAAACGGTAAATGAAAGAACAGTAACAATTGCAACAGATAGTAGGACTGGTTTAAATATTAGTTTTGAGAAAATCAACTCCCTAATTATGATTTTGAATGCTGCCCTATAAGTTCATCATTGGCCAGTGAAGTGTGACTAATTTGGCCAGTGTAGTGTGTGGCAATGTTAAGTATTGAAAACGTGGCAGGAAGAGTTTCAGGTGATATAATTGTCGAAGGCTAATCATAGCTATAACTGAATCCTCTAAAAATATTATAACCCTATAGAAGTTTACCCCATCAGTGAATGTTGCAACAAGGTGGGACCCACTTAGATGAAAATAGATAAATCAGTTTGTGCAGAAGAAACCCCAGAATAACATATAACAATCATCAAGACTTAATTCTGCCAAAGTCTAAAAAAGTTTGACACTGCAAAATTGCTTAGCAGCAAGCTGAGTAGTAAAATCGACTATATCTTGAGCCGATCAGTAAGAAGAATGGTGGATCTCAGAATCACCGAGGAAAGATGGAGTGGGCAGAAAGAAAAGGTTTGTGAAGGGAGACTCACCTTGGAATAAAATCGTGGTCCTTATTGCTAGTCTCCTGTTACAAAACAAACTCTGGCCAATTTAGACCTCCCCAGAAGCGGATAGTCCTGTATATATAAGATACCATAGAAAGCAACCTAATACCTAACTCTATTGGTTGTTCGTGTTTCCAGTAACACAAGACTCATTCGTGCAGCCTATCAAGAATCAGGACGCTTATACCTTTTGAGCAGAGTAAATAATCCTGTGGTGCACAAGGAAATGTGATTCTTAACTAATTCTTCCTAGAAATTCCTCGCTTGCACTCTTAAAATTATTCCGATGCATTCATACAACCAAAATATCTGAAATATGTTGACCGAAGGTGATTATTTTAGCTCCTACTTAAATTACTGAATTTTGGTGCATTTCGTCGGAATCTCGGTGACCGTGTGTATGTGTGTCGTGCACCACTATATACCCAGCTTAATTGTTGCCATGGCTATGAAAGGTGTGAGGTCTTTATAACTAAGTTTATAACAACCCATGTAAAATGCATACTCTATTTCCTAATATTGTATATTCTGGCAAACTAAAGTAGTTTGCTAAAATATACTGCATTATTAAAAAGGGGGAGTACGAGGATAGGTAGGAGGAGAGAAGGAAATAACAGGGTCTAGACGTCTAGCAGGGTAGAACCTTTGTCTGGGCATCCCATTCCTTGTGCGTGCATGGAGAGGCAGGCATGAAGGCAGACAGGAGCGAATACTCAGCAACATACGCATAGGTTGTCCTTTATACTATTATTATTAGGTACGATGTGTAAGCAACGTGTGCCTTTTGATGATTCGTTTCCAAAAGTCGTGGTCGCTTGTTGCTAGTCTCCTGTTACAAAACAAACTCTGGTCTATTAGACCTCCCCAGAAGCGGACAGTCATATATAGATAATATACAATAGAAAGCAACCTAATACCTAATTCTATTCTTGCTCGGTGTTTCCCGTAAAACAAGACTCATTTTTGCAGCCTATCAAGAATCAGGATGCTTATACCTTTTGAGCAGAGAAAATATCGTGTGGTGCACAAGGAAATGTGATTCTTAACTAATTCCTCCCAGAAATTCCTCACTTACACTCCTAAAATTATTCCGATGCATTCGTACAACCGAAATATCTGAATATGTTGACCGAAGGTGATTATCTTAGCTCCTACTTAAATTACTGATTTTTGGTGCATTTCGTCGGAATCTCGGTGACAGTGAGTATCAGAGTATGTGTGGCGTGCACCACTATATACCCAGCTTAATTGTTGCCATGGCCATGAAAGGTGTGAGGTCTTTTTCTTTAATAAATTAGAGGCTTTTCTTGACCCTAAAGGGCGCATACATACGAACTAAGTTTATAACCGGCATATGCATAACTAAGATGCAAACAACCCATGTAAAAACATCCTATATTTCATAATATTGTATATTTTGGCAAACTAAATTAGTCTGCTAAAATATACTGCATTATTAAAAAGAGGGAGTACGAGATTAGGTAGGAGGAGAGATGGAAATAACAGGGTCTAGACGTCTAGTAGGGTATAACTTTTGTCTGAGCATCCCATTTCCTTATGCGTGCATGGAGAGGCAGGAATGAAGGCAGACATGAGCGAATACTCAGCAACATACGCATAGGTTGTCCTTTATACTATTATTATTTGGTACGATGTGTAAGCAACGTGTGCCTTTTGATGATTCGTTTCCTAGAGAGAAGCCGCCTACGACGGGCACTCAATCTCCGTGATATGATTCCCTCCCTCAACCAACACAGCACAGGCTGATGGACCGGAACAGTGTATATATGTACACCTGCGCCGCTCGTGTATAATACTCCACCGCCGCGTGCTGTGTTCCCTGCCGGAGTCATGGCGAGGGTGGAGCAACAGGAGCAGAAGAAGGTGGAGCAACAGGAGCAGGAGAAGGAGCAGAAGAAAGACATCAAGTTCCTATGGAAGTGGCGCAAGTACCTGCTGCTGCTCGCCACGCTGGTGGCCAGCGTCACCTACGCGGCCGGCCTCAACCCGCCTGGCGGCGTGAAGTCCGAGGAGGGAGGGAACAACGCTCGAGGGCAGCACATCGGCATCAACCCCTCGGGTGTGTACCTGAACCGCGTTGGCGGCGTCGACCCGCCGGCGGCCTACCCAAACCGAGTCGGCGACCCGGTGCTCGAGTCCACCTACTCGCGCCGTTACAACGCCTTCTTCTACTGCAACGCCGCCGCCTTTGTGTCCTCCCTGGTCGTCATCATGTTCCTGCTTGACCGGCGCATCAGCAACAACTCCGCTGGCCTCAAGGTACTCCGCTTCGCCATGTTGCTGGACCTGCTTGCCCTCATGGCCGCCTTCGCTGCCGGGAGCTGCCGCGACATCGTCGCGTCCATCTACGTCTCCGTGCTCTTCGTCCTTGTCTTCGCCTACGTCAAACTCCAGGTCAGCATCGAGAAGAAACAGGCGGCATTGGTGGTGCACCGGAAGCCGGAACCAGCGGCGACGGTGGAGCACCAGGAGCCGGCACCAGCGGTGACTGTGGAGAACCTGGAGCCGGAACCAGCGGCGACCGTGGAGGTGGAGCACCGGGATCCGGACGCGGAGGAGGAGAGGCGCAAGCTGAAAGACCGGCGCAAGTACATGCTGCTGCTGGCCACCTTCGCGACGCCGCTGACGTACGCGGCTGGGTTGGTGCCGCCGGGAGGGTTCTGGAGCAAGACTGAGTCCGGGCACAGCGCAGGCGCCCCGCTGTTGCACGACGGGCGCTTCAAGATCCGGTACGACGCCTTCTTCTACGCCAACGCCAACTCCTTCGTGGCGTCGCTCGCCATCATCATGATGCTCATGAGCAGGACGGTGAGCAAGCGCCTCGCCAAGTCGTACGCGCTGCCGGTGTGCGTCCTGTTGGAGCTGCTCGGCCTCATGGCTGCCTTCGCCGCCGGGAGCTGCAGATGGATCACCACGACCGTGTACATTGTCTGCCTCGTCGGCGTCGTGCTCCTCTACATTGTGCTGCAGATGGCAGTCGCGGTGTTCGCCATGGAAAAGTTCAAGAAATGGCATGAAAGAGTCTGTAGCATACTCACATGCAGAGGCAAACAAGCACACAGGTACGCAACTCATTATCGTCACACACCCGGTAACCCGCCCGTTAATTAATTTACATACAATTAATTGAGCTAACTGATATCACTTGGATATACAGGAATACTCAAGAAGAAAAAGAACAAGCAGGAGGAGGAGGAGGTGGCGGCGAAGGCGAAAGGACAATCGACATTGGAAATGGCGAGGCTGCAAAGAAGAATGTGGAAGAGTCGCGGGCGCTTCTGCTGCTGCTGGCCACGCTTGCCGCGACGGTGACCTACCAAGCAGGTCTGAGCCCGCCGGGTGGCGTCTGGCCGGACGAGAACGACCAAGAGAACCTACTTCACACCCCGGGGAACCCGATTCTCCACGAGATGCACCCCAGGAGGTACATGGCTTTCTACCACTGCAACACGGCGGCCTTCGTGGCTTCGGTGGTCATCATCATCATCGTCCAGAGCAGGGAGCTTAGCTCTGCCGCCGTCATCACGCGCGCCGCGCTCAAGACGGCCATGATACTCGACTTGTTCGGCCTCATGGGCGCATACGTCGCGGGGAGCAGCCACGACACCACCTCCACCATCTACGTCTGCGCCCTGGCCGTCGTTGTCTTTGTCTACGCCATTGCCAAGGTGGTGAAGTACACGTACAAGGCTCATCATGTACAGACGAACAACCAGCCCAGGCCCGATAATCTTGCAGAGCAGAACCAGCAGACCCAAGCCAGGTCCGAGACTGGTGTCGACGATCCTCTCATTCTCAAGAAGCTGATCGAGAAGGAGAGGAAGCGCAAGTTCATGCTGCAGCTCGCCATCCTCGCCGCCACCGTCACGTACCAGTCCGGACTGAACCCGCCGGGCGGGTTCTGGCAAGAGAGCAAGGGGGAAAGATCGCTTACCGCCGGCGACCCGGTCCTGCTCGACTACTACGGGATCAGGTACCAGGTGTTCTTCTATTGCAATGCCACAGGGTTCATGGCGTCCGTCGCCGTCATCCTTCTGCTGGTGAACCAGATGCTTTACAAGCTGCATGGCATCCGGAGCCACGCGCTCCACGTGTGCGTCGTGGTCGGGCTGCTGGGCCTCATGGGCGCCTATGCCGCAGGCAGCTCCCGGCAACTGCGCACCTCAATCTATGTCTTCGCGCTCGTGGCTGCGGTGGTCGCCTCCCTCGTCCTTCAGTTCCTTTTCTTTCTGTTCGCGGACAGCCGCCATCTGTCGGAGCAGGAATGGCTTCCAAAATGTCTGAAGGTGCTTGTGAAGCCGCTGACGTCGGGGCCGGACGGCGAGGACAAACAGGCAAGGACGAAGTGTCCGAGCAACAACAAGAACACCTCGAGAAGCATAAAAAGAGCAAGTACCTGATGCTGCTGGGCATCCTAGCAGCGAGCGTGACGTACCAGGCGGGTCTTGCGCCTCCTGGTGGCACGTGGGGCGATGACGATGATACTGCATCCTCGTTGTCGCCCTCGCCGTCGCCATCCCTATCCCCATCGCCGTCAGGAGTCGCCGGCAACCCTATCCTGCTGGACAGCAACCCCAAACGGTACCAGGCCTTCTTTTACTGCAACGCGACGTCGTTCGTGGCCTCCATTGTGGTGATCATGCTACTGCTCCAGCACACCATGAAGAAGAAGAGGGCCACCGAGCGGCGGGGCGTGCTGCTGTGGACGGTGCAGACCGCCGTGGTGCTGGACCTGCTCGGCCTTCTGGGCGCATACGCCGCCGGCAGCTGTAGGGGCTGGGAGACGTCCGTGTACGTCATCGCGCTGGTTGCCGCTGTGGGCGTCTTCATCACGATGTCTGTGCTGCTATCATTGGGGAAGCCAATGATTTTTTCTCTTTGTCTGAACAAAACCCAGGATGAAACCAGTGCTGAACAAGGCCATGAAGTTCAAGTTGTCCAACTACTTGGAGGAAGCAATGATGATGATGATGATGCCAGCCGCTACGAGCATGTTCCTTGATTTGCACTTTATTGTTTGAGATTGCATTCCCTTGATTTGCAGCGTTGCTGATCGCTGTTGGAATATAATGTTTGCGTCCGAGTGTGGGCTGCAAATTAGGATTCATCTTGCTTGTCTTGCATACGAACTACCTTGTAATTTTGATTCAGTTAAAACCAATTCAATTGTTTGCTTTATTTCAATATTGCCTTCCATTTTTATTAAAAGTTTATTTGTTATCGTGCAATCTGGTTTTTCTGAAAAAAACCAGAAGAGAAAGTTAAAAGCAGACCGTACCAAGAGAAGAGTCAACCAAAGGTTTGAAACTTGAAATAAAGCTTTGTCAAGTAAAACCATTGTCCACTACTTGACCCTGTCATTGACTTTCGTTGAAATATAGGCTCTGCCACTAAAATTCTCTCAATTGGGCGCTGTTGGCGTTAAGTATTTATATTTGCTTCAGTATTTATTTGATGATAATTTGAAGCATATTGAACCCTTCATGTTTTCAGTACATGATCACATCCTCATGACCATTCTTGGGTTTGACCATGAATCTTCACTTTGGTCATCATTTGACCCCTCTTCGCGCCCTATCACAAAGATATATAATATTCTTCACCCGAGTACTGGCTTCAAGACTTGGTTTGCCATGGCTCAACCCATGTGAGCTCACCGGTACCTTGTCTTGAAACAATATCTTGAATGATTGTTCTCTCAAGACTTGATCCTTCATGGCTGAACTCATAATTCAAAACATGAGTACCTTTGAGTTGCTCAAGTGAACGCTATATTTGCCATTGCTCTATCTTCAACTAAAATTCAACATGATTGTATTGGGTTGAATCCTTGAACACAATCTCCATGCCTTGATGATCTCATTACTTTCATAAAATATATTCATCTCTTCAACTCAATGATCTTGGTTGCATTAATAAATCTCAATGCATATTTGACTAATTGCATAAGACAGTTATCGACCCCTGAAAAGTGAAAAGAGAGAAGATGGTTTACCAAGAGAGAAGACGGTTTTCCTATGATTTATTTGAGTCATAGGAAAACCGTACTATCAAGAGGGATTCCATTTAGGAAGGTATGGGCGGAATCAAATCACGTACACATAGCATATATATATTGCACCCAAAATACATTCATATTTTGGTGTGAGAGAGGCCCTCTAAAATCCATCCTTTGGAGCAATTTGTTGCTGCAGGCTGAAGCTTCAGTACCCCGCAAGTTTCGGTGGCCGAAATTTCTGGCCAACCTCTGGCGCCAACATCCGACCATATAATTTGAGTTGCCATAAGTGGTGCAACTCTCTGTAGGTCCGGATTGTGTGGAACTTCTGGGCACTTACCCTGAAACTTTCGGACTCCAAATCTGCCAAGGTTAGATTTTTTAGGCCACCTATAAAAGAGGTTCTTCTTCCCTAAGAGGAGACTGCCCTTCTTAGTATCTCTCCTCCAATAGTAAAAAAATTCATTTTATTAATTAGATATAGAAAACTTAATGCCCTTCTAGGTTTTGGTTGAGAATTAAGACCTAGACTTACCATTCCACGAAGGGAAATTAGTATGATCTGGAGAATTTATATTTCAAGTTATCTGTAAATTGATAAATAAAAAAAATTGGTAGTCACTTATTCACCCCCCCCCCCCCCCCCCCAGGCGACCATACCGATTCTTTGAAATTGTTATTTTTCTTTTCAACTCAAACAAAGAGAAAAGTACCTCTATTTACTTATGTTCCATTTCATTGAGCCCAATGCACAAATAGTGTCACAAAAATAATGAGGAGTGAATTCCACTTTTTACCTTACACTTGTACTTTTGTGACATGTATTATCCCATTTAGTGAAAATTCTACCAAACATTCTATCTAGACTTTAGACATGGTTTTAACCCTGTTGCACTTTGCTTGTATTTGTTAGATAGGACAAACATGTTACACCGATGTGGCGACACAAAATATGTAAAGACTGGAGGTCGTCATCGACGATCATACTGAGACTTGTCTTATCCACTTGTTCCATTACTCCTCCTCGTCTTGATATTTTCGAACCCTGGTCATCACCTCACAGCTTGCCTAATTGACACGCATAAAAAAGATAGCCCAAAGCTTATGAATGGCAATTTAGACGAATTATCATTCAACGGTTAGTTAATGTCACAATTTTATATTGGACAATAAAAAGCGAAAATCACTCAATAATTAAATAAAGAAGCGTCTATGTTCATGTGTGTTTTCTTCGCCTTCGAGAGGCCCCAAGGTTTGAAAAGAAATTCAAATGCAAGTGCGGCATTGAGTGCATCGTTTGCATCGTTTTGTAGCTCAAGCTAGCGTGTAGCTTGTTTATTTTAAAAACTAAAAATATCATTTTGAAGTTTGAAAAAATATGGAAAAGTTCTAGACGTAGACAATGAATTATTATGTCAACACGTCCAATCTCAACTAAAAATACCTTATAGTTTAGGTTTTACAAAAATGACAGAAGTCAGAATATGAAAGAGTGAACCGTTCAAACTTTGAAACTTCCAAAAATTATTATATTTTTCCACTTTAGTGTGGCGAAAAGTACACGGTGTTTCGACTTTCGAATTGAGACTTCGTATGTTGGTATGCATCATTATAAACATCTAGGATTTTTTGTCAGAATTTTTAAAACTTTGAAATGTCGTTTCAGTCTTTTTGTTTTCAAAAGAATCTAACATATAGCGCGAGCTCCACTTGCAGTTTCTGATTCAAAGGCTGATACACCCAATATTATTCGATTTTCCCCGCAAAAAAAAAAATCGTTTTGACTAGAACCGGTCGCCATACAGATGAGTCCATCGTGCTTCCCCGGAACACGATACTGAAACTGTACAAGGACCGATGCGCAAAAAGACCGTCCCGTTCCCGGAGGAAGGAAGACTCGATCCGATAAATAGCAAGTCTCCTTCCCCTCGCCGAGTCAAACCTGCCATTCCCCACAGCAAAATTTCCCCACCAACACGACAGCAGCATCCTCCGATCCCCCCAAATCCGCCGCCGTCGCCGACGCCATGGCCGCCGCAGCCCTGTCAGGACCCGTCGCTCGTGCCCTGCCTGTAGCTGCTCCGACAACGGCCCAGATGCCTCAATACCGCGTCATCTACATCCAACGGCTCCGGACCGTCTCGCTGACAGTGGTGTTAAGTTAATTCAGTGTTAAGTGAACTCTTAAGTGTAATAAAGGATTGTAATGAACAATTAGCGTGACCCTTCTCTGTTATATAAAGAGTTGGGGTGGGAGGTTGGGAGGCACGCTACCGAACCCTAAAAATAATTCTTCCAATTCATTTGGTTCATCTCCTGTTCATCTAGCTTTCTTGTAGTTTTGTCTGTTTCCTTTTTATCGGAGTTATCAGGGTTTCGACCCAAATCTCTTCTTCCTCCAGATACAACCTTCAGAGCCGAGTCGAGGCCTGACAGTGGTATCAGAGCAGTCGGCCCCGAGCGCCGCTGTCCCTCCCTTCCCAACCCTCAATTTCTTCCCGCTGCGGCGTCCACCCCTCCGTGGTTGCTGGATCCTCCCGGATTCGGTGGAAAAATTCCTCTCCGCCGAGCTCTCTACTCCACCATGGCACCAGGAAGGAAGCTGAGATCGCGGTCCGCGTCGCGAGAGCGCGCCGCCGCGGCCGGGAAAGGCGTCGACTTGCCCGTCGACGAGAACGAGAAGACGGCGGAGGTGCAAGATCCGTTCGCGGTACCAGATGATGGTGAGGTACCGGAGCACGAGCTGGAGGCCCGCATCAGCGCCACCCTCCCAAGGACGGTCATGGAGATTGGTCGCCGTCTCGATCAGCACCAAACGGAGACGGCGAACGCCCTCTACAACATCCAAGGTGATGTAGCCAAACTCACTTCGATTATGGCGAACATGTCGTCCACTCTTGCGCGTCAGCGTCCAGATCCACCGCCGGAGCCACCCAAAACTTCCCGCTTTGCCACGCCGCCGCCACTCCAAAACCACAGCCTTTCCCCCATTTCGGAACAACCCACTCCTCATTCATCACCCACGCCTTCATTCCCGCCGCAATTTGGCAAGCTTCGCCCCGACCAGTTACCCCACCCTCCTACACCCAATTTCCCTACAGAAACCTCAAATCAAGCCTACTTCCGCACCACACCCACTACCTCCGCGCCAATTGTCACCATCCCTCACTACACACAGCAAACAAGCCCAGTCACTCAACCACAATACTACTCTTCCCAGAACAATTCACCTCGCACCACACCTGCCTACACTCAGCCTCCACCACAAGAACATTCCAACCACACACAACACCACAATCCCTATGAACCTCACATCCGTGCGCCCCACGTCGAGATACCGACGTTCCATGGCGAAAACGCTCGTGCCTGGCTGTTGGAATGCGAAGACGTGTTCAATCTTGTCAAGATCCCTCAGGACAGCAGAGTGCAGTGGGGTATCGCACACATTCGTGGTCAGGCCAAAACATGGTTAAGTAGTTCTGGCTTGCAGCTGAGTAGCATGTCTTGGTTAGAATTGGGCCGAGCCTTGATGGAAAGGTTCCCAGACAACACCACAATGGACCCAATGGAACAGTTGCAGACACTGAAGCAAACCACAACTGTCAACAACTACATTGATACATATGAGCAATGGATGACCTTGATGAAGCGAGACAAATCATATCTGCAGGCAGATTTCTTTGTTGACAGGTTTATCAGCGGGCTCAAAGAGGGTATTCGACACACTGTCCTGGGTCAGAAACCAGACTCCCTAATGTCTGCTTACTGGTATGCTCGTCTGTATGAAAAAGCTTACCTGGCAAACTCCAGAAGACCAGCTACGCAAATACCACAGCAGAGACCCAACAACGTTGGTGCTCAAAGGCCGCTGGTTCCAAGAGACAACAGGGTCCGCAACAACCCTCCACGCAAATGCTGGTACTGTCCTGAAAATTGGACAATTGGACACAAATGCCAACAGATGCAGCTAGCACTGAACATCATGGAAATGCAGGGTAATGTTATGGAAGAAATGCAAGAAGAGGAGCGAGCTCCTTTACCTGAGGAACAACCACAAGTCCCACAAGTTGCTCAACTAGTTTTACCACCAGTTCCACAAGCAGTAATCAACCCAGTGGCTCCAGTTCCAAATGAAAATTGCAATGCTATGAGCATCTCTGCAGCAACTTATAATGGATGTCCATCAGACGATACTCTGTCTTTTCTCTTGAAGTTCAAGAACAGTCAAGCTCTGGCTCTAGCTGACACAGGGAGTACAAACACCTTCATGGACAGAACATTTGCTTTGAAAAACAACATTGCCCTGACTGCTGCTCCACCTAGAACTGTAACAGTGGCCGGTGGTGGCACTCTTTCATCAACTGCAGTAGCTAGCAGCTGTACCTTCTCCATACAAGGACTTAAGTTCCAGGGAGATTTTCGTATTCTGGACCTCAAAGGTGCTGATATTATCTTAGGAGTAAACTGGTTTAAACTGTACAATCCAGTCACCTTCGATTTCATCAACAGAACCATGACCTTGCCAATAGATGGTGTCCTGAAAACATTTGCTGACCATCTGTTCCCCAAAGAGAAGTTTGTAATATCCTCTGAAGACTGCAGTCTTCTGATTGCTCAAGGAGCACAGGGATACATGTTATATACAACAGATGATAATGAGGATACTAACAACACATCAGATATACCTGAGGATATCAATGATCTACTGCATCAGTTCCAGGACATTTTCAAGGATCCAGAGGGCTTACCTCCACAACGAGATTGTGATCACCAAATTCCTCTGAACCCTGGGGTCAAACCACCAAACATTCGTCCATATAGAATGTCACATAGTCAGAAAACAGCAGTGGAACTCCTGATTAAGGAAATGATCAAGAATGGTGAAATTCGCCCAAGTCACAGTCCTTTTTCATCCCCTGCAATCCTGGTACGCAAGAAGGATAAATCCTGGAGGTTATGTGTTGATTTCAGAGGTCTAAATGAACTGACAGTGAAGAACAAGTTTCCAATACCTGTAATTGAAGATCTATTGGATGAGCTGCATGGTGCAACTGTCTTTTCAAAATTCGACTTGAGGTCGGGTTACCATCAAATCCGAATGAGGGAAGATGATATACACAAAACAGCATTCTCCACACATCTTGGCCACTACGAGTATGTAGTCATGCCCTTTGGATTATGCAACGCCCCAGCCACCTTCCAAGAGTTGATGAATACCTTATTTGCTCCTTTCTTGCGCAAGTTCGTTCTGGTTTTCTTCGATGACATATTAGTCTACAGCAAGTCTCAATCAGAACACAAACATCATCTGAAGCTTGTGCTTGAAGTCTTTCGCCAGCATTCCTTGAAAGCAAAGATGTCAAAGTGTAAATTTGTGCAACCTCAAGTAGAATACCTGGGTCACATAATATCTGGTGATGGAGTCCAGACAGATCCCAAGAAAATTACTGCTATAACTGAGTGGAGAACTCCCACAACACTGAAACAACTGAGGAGAATCCTTGGCATGTCAGGGTACTACAGGAGGTTTATCCAGCACTATGCCACAATCTGCAGTCCTTTGTATGCTATGTTGAAGAAGGACTCATTCAGTTGGGGACCTGACCAAGATGCTGCATTTGCCAAGCTGAAACAAGTGATGTCATCTCCTCCTTTACTAGCTCTACCTGACTTCTCAGTCCCTTTCACCTTGGAAACAGATGCTTGTGCTTCTGGTCTAGGAGCAGTGTTGATGCAGACTGGTAAACCTATTGCTTACTTCAGCAAAACTCTTGGTCCCAACAATAGCACCAAGTCGATATATGAGAAAGAAGCCATGGCTATCTTGGAAGCTTTGAAGAAGTGGCGACACTATTTCCTTGGCAACATGATTATCATCAAAACTGACCAAAGCAGTCTCAAATACCTCTCAAGCCAACGTTTAATCGAAGGAATTCAGCATAAACTAATGCTCAAGTTGCTGGAATTCGATTACAAGATAGAGTACAAAAAAGGGGTTGAAAACAAAGTTGCCGATGCACTATCCAGGCAACACCTTGAGGCGTCAGATAACACTCAAGAAGAAGAAGAATGCATGGCCACATCTGTTGCAATCCCTGCTTGGACAATTGATGTCACAGAATCATATGATGGAGATGCTCACTGCCTAAAGCTTCTACAAGAACTAGCACTTGACAAGAATGCTCACCCACAGTTTTCCATGCAGTCTGGCATCCTGAGGTATAAAGGAAGGATTTACATTGGGCAGAATAGTGATTTGAAAGCAAAAATATTCAACTCTTTTCACTCTTCCATCTTCGGTGGGCATTCAGGTACTAGAGTAACCTACCACCGCATCAAGCAGCTATTCTATTGGCCCGGTTTGAAAAAGTACACAGAAAACCAAGTAGCTCAATGCCCAGTATGCCAAATATCTAAAACTGAAAGAGTTCCATACCCAGGTCTGTTAGACCCTCTGCCAATCCCTAAGAGCAAATGGTCCGAAATAAGTATGGATTTCATTGAAGGACTTCCTAAAGCTCAGGGCAAGGATGTTATTCTGGTGATTGTTGACAGATTAACTAAATATGCTCATTTTATCCCTTTGTCTCATCCCTATACGGTACAGAAGGTAGCACAGCTGGTTATGAACAACATCATCAAACTTCATGGGCCTCCTTCAGTGATTACCAGTGACAGGGATAGAATTTTTACCAGCAAGCTGTGGCAAGAAATCTTCTCTGCCTTGAAGATATCACTTCATTTCTCCACAGCATACCATCCAGAGTCGGATGGTCAGACAGAACGTGTGAATCAATGTCTGGAGCAGTACTTAAGATGCATGTGTTTCTCTGCCCCTAAGAAATGGGTCGAGTGGTTATCTGCTGCAGAGTGGTGGTACAACAGTTCTTATCATACCAGCATCAAAATGTCCCCATTTGAAGCCTTGTACGAGTACCCTCCACCACTGCTGTCTCAGCTCCTTACTCCAGCTGATGTGACTACTGAAACTCAGCAGACTGTGCTGGAACACAATACAATGACAGCAGTTTTACAGCATAATTTGGCAATAGCACAGAAGGCTATGAAGTCCCAGGCTGACAAGAACATAACTGCTCGCTCTTTCAACATTGGTGACATGGTATATCTTAAAATGCAACCTTACCGTGAACATGCTCTTGGTTCTGGCAATCCTCTGAAATTATGCTCCAAGTGGTATGGTCCCTTTAAGGTTATGAAGGAAGTTGGGAACAGAGCCTACAAACTGCAGCTTCCTGAAGGTACTCAACTCCATGATGTTTTCCACGTGAACCAACTCAAGAAGCATCTCGGTACTCAAGCTGTTCCAAATGCTAAACTTCCTCTGGTCACAGCATCGGGTAAGCTCAAACTGTATCCTGTAGCTGTTCTAGAACGACGTCAGGTTCCTCGTTCTGCAGGTACATTTGATGTAGCAGTCCCTCAGTGGCTTGTGCATTGGGAATCCATGACGCCTGAAGAAGCCACCTGGGAGGATGCCGAGTTCGTCACATCGACATTTCCACAGTTCAAGCCATGATGTCTTGAGTTGGGCGGGGAGTACTGTCAGGACCCGTCGCTCGTGCCCTGCCTGTAGCTGCTCCGACAACGGCCCAGATGCCTCAATACCGCGTCATCTACATCCAACGGCTCCGGACCGTCTCGCTGACAGTGGTGTTAAGTTAATTCAGTGTTAAGTGAACTCTTAAGTGTAATAAAGGATTGTAATGAACAATTAGCATGACCCTTCTCTGTTATATAAAGAGTTGGGGACGCTACCGAACCCTAAAAATAATTCTTCCAATTCATTTGGTTCATCTCCTGTTCATCTAGCTTTCTTGTAGTTTTGTCTGTTTCCTTTTTATCGGAGTTATCAGAGTTTCGACCCAAATCTCTTCTTCCTCCAGATACAACCTTCAGAGCCGAGTCGAGGCCTGACAAGCCCGTCTCCTGTTCCTCCTCGCCGCGGTGTGCCTCCTCGCGGCGGCGTCCCCGGCGGCCTCGGCGCGCCCGTGCGGTCACGCGCAGACGCTCCTCATCTCCTTCTCCTCCTTCTCCAGGCCCAACCCCGACCCGGCCAACCCGTCCCCGCTCACCACCACCGTCGTCACCGTCCTCCGCGTCCGCCGCCTCGGCCCGCACCTCCAGATCCGCCGCCCCGCCGAGCCGCTCCCAGCCGCCGCCGTCGCCGCATCGTCCGCCGACACCGCCAACGCCGCCACCTCGTCCTTCCAGGAGCGCGCCAAGGACATCCTCGTCGTCGTCTCCGGCCTGCTCTTCGGCTTCGGCTGCGGCGCCCTCACCGCCGCCTCCATGTACCTCGTCTGGTCCCTCCTCGCCTCCACCGGCGCCTCCCCCTACGCCGAGGTCTACAGCGACGACGAGGAGGAGGACGTGTCCGACTCCGAGAGCCCCAAGAAGGCCGGCTACGTCATCATCCACGACGCCGAGGATTTCGTCGGTGGTAAGAACTAAGATCAGTCTTGCCGACGGCAAGTGGACGATTTCGTGATGCATGATTACATGGAAAACTGTGGAGTATATATAGTACTGTTCGCATCTATCTAATATGTGTGTGCTGCGCCTGTCTGACTCTCTCTACGTGTATGGTTGGGGAATCAAATTATGATGAATGGGCTTTCTATCTGTTATCATCAATCTGAAACATGCATATTTATCAATCCTGAAACATGGAACTTGTTGATTTCTGCTGTTTACCAAAAAGTGCAACATGTTTATAACCTGTGGTGAATTGCAGTAAGCTGTTTGTGTCCTTCTGGTCACCAATATGCAGAATTTGGAGGCCTTAGCGTTGGTTCATGAGTCCATTTTCGCGGGATTGGGGCCTGATGTAGGTCAGTCTGGAGTGATCAGTCATTTGTCTGCATTAGTGACACCTCATGTTTGTTTCATTTGTCACTACATAAAACTTGTCCTGCGAGTGTGACTCTCGAACCTCCTTGGCAGTATCCATGACTTTAGGCAAGATTTAGGTGCAGTGCATGTGAAGCTAGCATCCTAACACTAAGCTTGCTAGTAACAAACTGAATTTTGATGTCCTATTGAGTTTCTACATGCCTCTACGTATGCTTGTGCTTACTGCTGAGATGGGTTTTTTGTGAAACTTGGACTCTTGAATGGTTTCAAATACTCTCTTTACCCCTGAGGCCCTGACCCATACTATATCTGACATTTGCTTTACTGAAACAGTCTACTTCACCTTACTGCACCAATCCATGTGTAGATGTTTGGGTTTGGTATATTGCCCTGCCTCAGTGATCCAAAATTTGTGCACTTGCTCTCTGCGTCATCATCCACGACGCCGAGGATTTTGTCGGTGGTAAGAACTAAGATCGGTCTTGCCGACGGCAAGTGGACGATTTCGTGATGCATGATTACATGGAAAACTGTGGAGTATATATAGTACTGTTCCCATCTATCTAATATGTGTGTGCTGCGCCTGTCTGACTCTCTCTACGTGTATGGTTGGGGAAATCAAATTATGATTATGCTTTCTATATGTTATCATCAATCTGAAACATGCAGATTTATTGATCCTGAAACATGGAACTTGTTGAATTCTGCTGTTTAGCAAAAAGTGCTATATGTTTACAATCTGTGGTGAATTGCAGTAAACTGCTTGCGCCCTTCTGGTCACCAATATGCAGAATTTTCAGCCCTTATCGTTGGGTCATATGTCCATTTTCGCGGGATTGGGGCCTGGTGTAGTTCAGTCTGGAGTGATCACTCATTTGTCTGCATTAGTGACACCTCATGTTTGTATCATTTGTCACTATATAAAACTTGTCCTGCGAGTGTGACTCTTGAACCTTCTTGGCAGTAACATGACTTTGTGCTAGGCAAGATTAGGCACTAAGCTTGCTAGTAACAAACTGAATTTTGATGTCCCATTGAGTTTCTACATGCCTCTACGTATTATCGTGCTTACTGCTGAGATGGAATTTTGGGAAACTTGGACTCTTGAATGGTTTCAAATACTCTCTTTACCCCTGAGGCCCTGACCCATACTATGTCCTAACATTTGCTTTACTGAAACAGTCTACTTCACCTTACTGCACTAACCCATGATTGGGTTTTGTATATATTTCCCTGCCTCAGTGATCCAAATTTTGTACACTTGCTTTCTGCCTTATTTCTGGTTGTCCTTACGAGATAGGAACTTACTGTACGTTGCTTTTTTTTAAGCTTTAGGTCAAGCTGTTCATTTTTGTTGGAGTATGCATATTTTGTTCTGATGTGGTAGGTTCTTGCTGATCAAAATCGATTGGTCTTTCAATATATATTGTTCTTGTCTTAATCTGCACATTTCCTATGTATAGAACTAGCATTGGGCTTGACAGGGCCAAGCAAATTTGTGATACATGACTCCCATGGATTGTGGATATGTACTTTTTGTACTTAATATGTGTCAGTTTTCATGTCTTCTATATGTAACAACCACTATCTTTTCAATGAAATGGAATGCAAAGCCTATTTGCATTTTCTCTCAAAATTCAGTTTTCATGTCTTCTATATGTATGGTTGGGGAAACTTTTGAGTTCTTACATTGCCAAAGTGAAACACATGATTCTTTATTGATCATGACCATATTGCTTTTCGCTATTCAGCTAAATTGAATACATTACAACCTCTGATGAATTGTATTAAGTTGTTTGTGGTTGCAATCAGTAGAATGCAGGATAGTAAGTTTGTGCATTCTTGATCAATGAATATGCTGGATGCCTCTTTGACAGTATGCATGACTCTGTTAGGCAAGGTTAGATGCAGTGCATGTGAAACAGACAAGATAACACTAAGGTTGCTAGTGACAAACTGAATTCTGACGATCCCTTGAATTTGTACATGCCTTAGTTTATCAGCTTTCTTACTGCTGAGATAGAATTTTGTGAAACTTTGAACTCTTGAATGGTAAAGCTTTCTATTTACCCCTAAGGCCCTGACCCACACTAACAACTCAATGTCCTAACATTTGCTTTACTGAAACAAGCTACTTCACCTTACTGCACCCCAAGCCATGTGGCAGAGGATTGGATTTGGTAAATTTCCTTGCCTCAGTGATCCAAATTAATTGCACTTACTTTTACCTTATTTATTGGCTGTCCTTAGGAGCCAAAAACTTGAACAAACTGTAGCTTGCATTTTCTAGGCATTAGGTGAAGCAGTTGATTTCTGTTGGAGTACACAAATTCTGTTTCATTGCGGTAGGTTCTTGCTGATCAAAATCTGATGGTGTTCCAGTATATGCTTCTCGCCTTAATCTGCACACGGTTCTCTGTTTCCTATGCACGATTACATTGATTGTTGAGTATAGACTAGTTGTCCTATACATGTATTGAGCTTGGGCATTAACTTTTTCTTGTGGGGGATTTTTTGATTGTGGGACATGGACCACACTGGTTTCCGCTGTTCAGTAAAATCAAACATGTGGCCGATTTCTGATGAAATTGTACCGAGTTGTTTTTGCAGTTGCAATCAATAGATATGCAGAACATTAAGTTGTTTGTATAGTTGTGATCACTGAACGTGACAAACTTTCTTCCTTAGTGGGGCCATTTGTGTGGTAGTCTGTCTATTTTGTTGGAATGAGTTGCGTTGTGATCCGGATTGTTCATTGGTTTGCATGTGACATCTGATGTTTGTATTATTTCTTACCGAAACTCTCCTGAATATGACCCGACATCTCTTTTCTAGCATACACGGTGTTGATTTTGACAGTTTAGCGGTTTCATTGGCTTAACGCATCTGTAAAATTTCCCAAATAGCAAATACGGAGTAGAACTTTTCCTAACGCTGTCACATTCTCACAAATTGCTGGATGTCTTTTGTCCAACTCTTCGTGTTACTAGGTACAAAATTATCATGCTATTACCTTATTTTTTGTTTGTCCTTAAGAATTAGGAACTCGAACAAAATGTAGCTTTTGCCTTATCTACCTTACTATCGTACCGTCCTTTTTGGTGGTTCGTGTGAGTTAGGGGGTTGGACATACTGTAGATTGCAACTTCTGAACATTAGGTGAAGCAGTTGTTTTCGTCTGAGTAATGGTGTCCTTTATTGTAGTAGTATTAAGAGCATCTCCAGCAGTGACTCTATTTTGGCGCGCTATATTTGCTTTGCAGCGCGCTGCGCCAGTTTAGAGCGCGTGGCCGCGCTCTACCTCCGCCAGAGGCTTTATTTTGTAGCACGCGCCAAGCAGCGGAAAACGGCCCTCCACTAGGTGCTGCAAAATAGAGCTCCACAAACTTGTGTCTTCAACATATATGCCACAATCAAGTCCCTGAATTTTACAATCTAGACCCTATAACTTTTTTGGGAGGAGCAATCGAGTCCTCCACCTCTCCGTGTCTGCTGTACGCGAGCGCACGAAGTAATCCATCGAAGCTCAATTGATTGGCACGAGAGCTAGCTAGGTGAGGCAGCTAAATGGATTGGCGATGCGCTAGCTGAACAACATGTGCGGGCAGCCGGATGCGCGGGCGGCGGAGCTCCGGGATGCGCGACGGGCGGAGCTCCGGATGCGCTGGGAGCCAGCGGCGAAGCGGGAGGTGGAGCTCTAGTTGGCCGCGGCGCGCGAGGAGCGGCCAGCGACGGGTGGAGCTCCGGGATGCGGGGGCAAGGCGGGGCCGGCGGAGGGCGCGCGCGTCGGGAGGGAAGGGAGCAGCAACAGCCTTGGCGGGGCTCGGCCAGCTGCGAGGCGGAGCTCCGGGGCGCAGTGGCCAGCGGCGAGGCGGAGCTCGAGCCCGCGGCGGTTGCCCGATGCAGGCGCGCGAGGGAGCTCTGGGGCGCAGCGGCCAGCGACGGGCGGAGCTGACGGAGGTTAGCGGAGCTCCAGGCGGCGGGCCAGGTGCGGGGCCGTGGAGGGCTAGGCCGGCGGTTGGGGAGAGGGCAGACGCGCGGGTGAAACTTCGAGGTGGTTGGACTCGCGCGTTTTGTCCAGTTGTTGCAACGCGCTGTAGTCGGAGCGGCATATATTCCGCTCAGGATAGCGCAATCGAGCGCGCGCTAATTTTTTTTGGGCGTGCTCTAGTTTGCAACGCCTGCTGGAGCGCCGTTTTTTGCCTCCCGCGCGCTATTTCGACGGTTTTTTTTTAGCGCAGCGCCAGTTTAGAGTGACTGCTGGAGATGCTCTAGGATCCAGCTAGTTCCGTGTCCGTGTTTCTTTGTGCATGAAGATTCTGATCTGCTCTTGTCCTCTTGATATGGACAGAACACATGTTAGTTAATACTCTGTTATCATTCTGCCAGATTTACATTATGTCAGATTTACAGTTCATTGGCATCAATGTCAAATTTCTATAATCTTTGGCATCATTGTCAGAGTTCGGGATCAGCAGATCGGAAGCGGAGATGGGAGAAGCATGAGTAAAGAGCACGTACAAAGCAGAATTCGGGATCAGCAGATCGGCAGATAGGCGATCGATCGAGACAACCGGTTTTTGGAGATAAAAAAAATTTAGACGAAGAAATACGGGGGAGAGAGCCGGCGTCTCTGGGAAAACGAACTGACGTCGCGTCCGGCAACTGGCCACTCTCGCCAGCCCAGCAGCGATCGGAGATCGATTCATTGTCCGGCTCCGTCTCCCATCTCCAGCGTAAGGCCCAGTCCAGATAAGGCCGGCCTCTTTTGCCTTTTCAATTCCTCTTTCCAAATCCCAGCGTCTACGGGCCAGATTCTCTGTCCACTTTTTTTTTCGGTCATATACATATATAGGCCTGTATCAGAATTTTGTGCCCCCAAAAATTTTCGGCCCTGTTCGCCCGAAAATTCGGCAGGCCTAACTCCTGCAGGCTCGGGCCTGATTCTGGGTATTAAGGTTTGTCGTTTTTTTATGTGCGGGCAAGGTTTGTCTCAATTAGCTGTGGTGATTAATGTATGATGGAACATGAAGCCTTTCACGTAATATGCTGATGCTGTTATTTTTTTTGCTAAATTTTCTACGAGAACTGTACTACGTGAACGAAGGGAGCCTGGTCTTAACTTGTGACTTTTGGTAGCTGGGAGAATGAGAGCTGCGACATGCAGTGAAACTGGGAGTCTTGTTTGTGGCAGTGTTGCGCGTGACACGACGCAGGCGCCCTTTGCAACAGGGGCTCATTGTGCCTGCGCCATGAACGCCTTGCGTCTCACCATGCGCATGATGCATGGGTCGCTCAGCCTCTTCTCCTCGTGTTGTTCCATGCCGTGCAGCCACCGGTGCATTTGAGAATGTTTGAATGCAGCGCCTCAGCCAATGCTTTATAAAGAAGAAATTCAGGACATTGACGCGAACATAAAGCTCGAAGCTCGGCGAGCTAAGCAGATGGCTCGCGAGTATATCATGAGCTGCTCGTAAATTCATATCCCATCTAACTGACTAATTAAGTTGACTGATATAGCTAGAACCAACTAGACTAGCCGAGCTCTACCCATGTAATCGAATACAACTATACAAGAACACCTAATCTTTTCCTAAATCCTAACTTCTCGAACAGATCGATGATGCATGTATGCTTTGTCTACTTTGAGGGAAAGCACACAGCTTTATTACGAAACAGTCTAGGCAGAGTCGCCCATTACAGCACTACTGGCGCACTCAGGCACCTTCTCCATTATGTCCCTTGACATAATGGAGTTCACATTACATTTCAAACCGTGCTGAGCTAGCTCATGAGCAGCAGTATTTGTAGATCGCTTACTATACCTGATTGCACATGAGGAAAACCACGTTCTACCTTGGATCTTAAGATCCTCAATGATGGATGATTCAGTTGAGAAGTCTGCCTTTGGGTTGTTTAACGCCATGGCCAGCAGCTGTGCGTCTGTCTCAAATTCGGCTCTGATCACGCCTAACAAGGATTCTTGCTCGTTATTCTTAACGAGAATAACGATTTGAACTTAACGAGCCGAACAACTCCCACTTTATTCCTGCCCCAGACGCGATGGTATTCAATCAGTTTTACAGAGCAGCCACAGATCGATCGTGATGTAAAAGAAAATCCTAACCAGTAAAGAAACATCTAAACCTTGCGGTCAAAAATATGAACACGAAGCTACCCCTTGCCTAAAACATAGATGAATTTATCGATGACAAGAAAATCTCTGCTTATCGTCGGCGCAGCTATCTGCCATGACCCGTACAACCTAAAGTCTAGCTCGTTCCGCCGTCCGTGACGCCGGGCCTGGGCCGCGACATGACGGTGTGGGCATCAGAAGCGGCGCAAGGAGATCCCAAGGCGGCGGCATCCCCGGGCTTTAGACCCCTGCACGACACCAGCGTCCAGTGCATCCAGACCGCGACGTCGAAGGCCTGCTCCCCGCGCCGCGCATCCATTGCTCGCTCCATCAGCTCGTGCTACGTCTATTAAATCTGACCGAAAATCTGGTCATTAGTAAAAGAGTACCTACTTCTTTTCAGAACCCTAGCCGCGTATAACTTCTTTTCTTTTTTTGCGAAAGGGATGATATATTAATTCTCCGAACTTACAGAAAGGTCTAGAAACAAAGAAAAAATTACAAGGAAGCCCTCTGGATCCCGACGACGACGACGAGCCGGAGCTGACGATGGCGCGCCGCTGCTGAAGCTCCCCAAACATTGGATCGCCGGAGCCCACCACACCGCAGACGGGAAGTCACCGAGCACCGCCTCCGAAGAGACTACTGCCGGGAACGCCGGCGCCGCCGCGAAGAACCTCTGTATCATCCTCTTATTGAACTGCATCCAGATCCACCGCATACCTGGATCTGGCCGTGGTGCAGGGAAAATCGCGCGCAGGTCGGTGAAGCCCCAGGGAACTCCACCGCCGGAGGGGATCTGCGCGGACAACGAACGAACCAACAGCACCTCCGCCTCCGAAGCGCCGCCGGCCGGACACCTGCCAAGCCCTACCATGAATACACGCCGTGAGACGGGCTTCCCCCACCCTCCCGCCGCCGGAGCAGCCGACGGAGGGGAGGGAACCCACGCCTCACCGGCGGAAGAGGTGGACCGGCGGTGGACTCTCAAAATCGCCTCTCAGATCTGTATCGGGGAGAGGAAAGGAAGGGCGACGCTCACATATAACTTCTTTTCAGATCTGCTCCCCTTTGTGTTCTGCCATCGCTGCGGACCTGCGGTGATGTGGGATGGATATGAGAGGATCTTGTCTCTCATACGCTTTAGTTAAGGAGATTTCTGACATTTGGATTTCATGTCGCGGTGGCGTGGCACGTTACCTCGAATAAAAACCTCCAGTTCCATCTCGCCTTGGTGATGCTTGTAAAAACTTCATATTTCAAAATTTGTTCAAATCTGAAAATTGTTCAATTTGGACTCATTCAAATTTGAAAAATTGTCTAGATTTGAAAAATGTTCAAAATTGAATTGTTTTTGATGTAAAGTTGTTCAAATTTAGAAATGTTTAGATTACTAAAAAAAAGAAAACCCGGAAGACCAAAAAACAATAAAACAGAAAAACCCAGACCAGACTGGAATATCCCGAACCTTCCCAAAAACCGGGAAAAACCCGGAATTCCTAGTGGGCCGACCTGCTACGAAAATTAGCTATGGGAGGGTATGTGTCCCGGCCATAACCGTTGCTTAATGCGTTGTATAGGAATCACCGAGCTCTATAGAGGAGCGTCCAGCATCACCTATATATGCGGGTTCTAAAAGAGTTTATGTGGAATAGAGCCGTTGAGGCCAGCGGCCTCACTACATTTGCACTTGTTGAGTTACATACTGAATTGTATGTCAAAACTCCTTTTAGATGGCGTTGGTATCTGTCCGCGTCCTATCTACAGTCCATGTTGCTTTGAGATTGGTGTGACAGTTTGTTTTTCTATTTATACAAACCTACTTTTGAAACATAAGTGAAACTTTGATGAAACAATACAGAATCATGGGTGAAGTTGTGAAACATTTGGGAACATTTTTTGTAAAGTAGAAGATGTTTGATAAGTTTCAGTTATGATAAACAAGTTTTATTTTTGTTTCACAAAATTCTCAGAGTTTTGGTCAGCACATGGACGTAATGCTGACGTTAGGCTAACGTGATACTTCGTTGCATACCGTTCCCTTTAAAATCACAGTCTCGAATTGTGTGCTAGGATCTGACAGGTTCACCGGCAATGCCACAAGATCTGATCAACTCGCAAGATCTGACAGGTTCAGGAAGAAAGGCTGATGCAGTGGAGTAGCTACACAAGGATCGTTATGTTTCGGGCTCTCGGGACTCCCAGACGATTGCGTGTCCCCACCGCCACCACCACCACCACCACCACCACTGCCCCCGACCTCTCATCACCGGTGAGGGATGGAGAGACGAGAGGAGGCTCAAGAGACCGGAGGGTGGACGGTGTGGAGCAGCGGCGCAGGGAGGCGGAGGAGCGGATAGATCTCGTGATCGAGCAACTTCTGGAGCAGCGCCACCGGGAGGAGATGGAGGAGGAAGCGAGGGCGACGGCGGAGGCCGCATCGTGGGAAGAGGAGCGGCGCAGATGCGCTTGGAAGCAGAGGAAGCGGAGGTAGCTCACGCCAAGCTGCTGCAGGAGTGGACGATTCTGTGGTGGGCGATGGCCTCGAAAATGGAGCGGATGGCGATGGCGGGGCCGAGCGGGGTGATGCCGGTGCACTCGCCAGAGATCGACAGTCGGGTTCATATCAAGGAGTTCCAAGCGAAACTCGTCGCGCGGAAGTTGCAGCAAGGCATGGAGGGGCAGAGCTCAAATTCAAATGTGGAGGAGGTGCGAGATCGCCATTTCGATGGTGCTTGAGGGATTTGGACTTCCAGGTTGCGCCGGTCTCTGTGGAGCATCACGCTGTTGCAAAGGTGGTGCAGTCTGAGAAGGGCAGGGTTGTGGATGGGGTTAGTCGCCATGAATCTGAAGCTAGTTGGGCCCGTGAATCAGTTGAGGAACAGAGCAAGGGTTTGGAGATTGGGGATTTCTGGTGATGTGAATCACCAGCTTCAAACTCTGGAGGCAGTGCTGTCATGGATGACCGCTTGGCGAGGACTCCTGTTCATTTGCTGGCGCCATTTCCGGTTGCGCCGAGGGCGAGGGCAGTGAGAAGCTTGTGGCGGCCGAACAAGCTGATGCCCGGTGCAGTGGTGGCTGAGCCGTGTTGCACACCTTCGCCATTCAGGAGGCTGGATTGGGTCAGGGCGGAGCCAGTACCTGAACCACCGTCAATCGGGGAGGTGGTGGTGCAAGCCATGGCGAGGAGGGGAAATTTTGAGGTGCGAGGTGGTGCGAGGAAGGAGACAGAGAAGGAGAGGTGGGTTGGGCCGAGCTGTGCTGCTTTTGCTAGCCCCAGCCCGCTTAGGCCAGACCCACCATAGAGCCTGTTAAATATTCTACAAGGGGTCTGGTTGGGGCAAGTCGAGTCTAGGTTTGTATACAATTCCCCTTCTTTTGCGGAGGCGACGGCAGCAGAGCTGTCTGAGGAACAAGTCGTTTTCATGGCGGGCGGCAATGGTAGAGGTGATTTGCGTGGCAATAGGGGTGGAGGATATGGAGGAGGTAGATGGGGAGGCCGGGAGCCGTGGATGGAAGGACGTGGGCGTGGTTTCGGTGGCCAAGGAGAGGTACCTTTCAACCAATTCTAGGAGCAAGGCTTCAACAACAATTTCAACCTTCAGAGTTACAATCAGCAAGGGTTCGAACAACAGCAGTTCGCTCATGCAAGTGGTCCTTTCTCGGCTGTAGATAATCAGTGGAGGCCCAATTTCCAGCCGGGGCAGCAGCAGTTTGGGAACAGTGGGGGGGGGGGGGGGGGGGCTGGTGATGTCAGTGGCGGGCAGATGGGTGGTGGTCGTGGATTTCAGCCAAGACCAGAGTTCAGAGCTCAGGGTGCGGGTGGATCCATAGGCCACCAAATCTGAATGCCTTGAAATCCAATAGCGCGGGTTCTTCGGGGAGTGCATCCATGGCCAAGGCACAGGAAGGAGTTGCCGCTGGCAAGGAGCAGGCAGATTCGGCCGTCTCAAAACCCATGATTTGCTTCAGATGTAATTTGGCTGGGCATGTGATTAAAGAGTGCAAGACTAAGTTGTTCTACATCAACTGTGGTAAACATGATCTGCATGTCTCAGAGAGGTGTCCTATGTTGAACAAGCCGTACCCTTCATTCAAGCTGATGGGCTGTGGTGCTAATGGGTTACAGTTGTTGGTTGCTCAGTCTGCCACAAGGAGTGAGGGGGGGGGGGGGGGGGGGATTGTGCAAGCTATTGGCCTGATAAGTGTTTTGGAGGGTGAGATTAATGTGGCTCAGCTGACAGAGGCTTTCAAGATATAGTTTCCTAGGGGGGTGTGGGGGTGGGAGTGGAAGATCAAGACTTTTGGAGATAAAGCATTCTTGGTGAAATTCCCCTCTATGGCAAGATTCCAAGAAATGGCAGAATACCCACAGTTTGGGCTGAAGGGCTCAAGAACTCTCATCAAGATTTCCAAGTGGACAGCAGCTTTAGTGCTAGGTACAAGCTATACTCAGTTTGGGTCAAGATCACTGGCATTCCAGAAACTATGCATCATAGGCATGGTTTTTGTGAAATTGCTTCTATGTTAGGGACTGTGCAAGAGGTGGACATGGAGGGGTTTTGGAAGAATGAGGTTGTCAGAGTAAAATGTGGGGTGAGGAACCCTAGAAAGATTCCAGAGTGTGTTGAACTGGCTGATGATCCCTTTATTTAGTACATCTACTTTGATATTGAAGAAATTGTGGAGCA
Organism: Poa pratensis; assembly: GCA_947311845.1. Lineage (NCBI taxonomy): Eukaryota > Viridiplantae > Streptophyta > Magnoliopsida > Poales > Poaceae > Poa > Poa pratensis. Next base: position 53,744,775 of record CAMZMU010000096.1, on the reverse strand, counting down.
GGGTGGTTATTTGCATGATGGGGTGGTAATTAGGGGTGCTGATCCTGTTGGTAGCAAGACTCTTGAGAGAGAGAGTGCCAATACCAAAAGAATGAGGGAACTGTCTGTAAGTGAGGGCCAGGGACAAGCTTTGGGAAACAAGAGTCCAAGAACTAAAACTGGAAGACAGGGTGTAAATGCAGATGAGCTGAGCAGGGAAGAATTGCAAAAAGAAATTGATATGAGGACTGCTTTGCTAGCAAAACAGATCATTGAGGAAGACAGAAATGCAGCTGCTAGCAAGAAAGGAGTTGCAGAGGTAAATGAGTTGTACAAGAAGGATTCTGACTTGATGGACTTGGCAACCAATGGTGAAGAGGATGCTGAACAACTGGATTACAGTGGTGATGACAAGATTGGGGAGGATGGGTCAGATGTTGAGTTTGGACCACAGACACAGAAAGTGAGAGATGAGATGGAAAGAAATTGTTTGAATGGTGTACCTTACTACTTAATGTCTATGTTTGAGTTGCCTAAAAAACCTAGCAAGAAGTTTAATTTCTTTATGAAAATACTGCTCTGGCAAGAAGAGGAAGGCTTGAAGAAATACTATCTAGTTAGTTGGGATAAAGTTTGTATGCCAAAAGAACATGGGGGTTTGGGTGTGATTGATTTAGAGACCATGAATAAATGTCTTTTGAGTAAATGGTTATGGAAATTAGAGAATAGTGAGGGGCTTTGGAAGAGAGTGTTGAGAGGAAAGTATGTTAAGAATGGATTGTTGTCTATGTGTCAGAGTAGGCCTGTCCAATCTCATTTTTGGCAGGGTTTAATGAAAGTAAAAGACATCTTCTTTAGTTTCTGTAGGAAAAAAGTGGGAAATGGAGAGAGAACTTGATTCTGGGAAGATGTGTGGGTTGGAGACATTTCCTTTATGCAGAAATATCCTAGATTGTATAGCTTAACTTTTAGTCAAAATTTCAGTGTAGCTAAAGTTTTTGAAGAAGGCTGGGGTTGTATTAGATTTAGAAAAACTCCGTGGGGGGAAACTGCTGCTATGTGATTACAATTGCAAATAGATTGTATCAATGTTAGCCTGTCTGAGGAGGGGGATAGATTAGTGTGGACTTTGACCAAATCTAGAGTTTTTTCAGTTCAGTCTATGTATCTAGCTATCAAGATAAGTCAAGTTAAATGGCCTCACAGAAAACTCTGGTATATTAGGGTTCCTTTAAAGATTAAGATTTTTTTATGGTTGGCTGCTCATAAAAGTATTCTGACTAGAGATGTTCTCATTCATAGAGGCTGGAGGGGTAATGAATCCAAGTGTTGTTTTTGTGAGAAAGCTGAGACAATTGACCACTTAGTTTTTGAATGTGCCTTAGCAAGATATCTGTGGGGGATTATTAGGTGTACTTTTGGATTAGGAAGTGTACCTGTCAAGTTTGATGATGTGGGGGTGTGGGTCTGGAACTTCCCAGCTGCAGTTAGGTCGATGTTGGCAGCTGGGATAGCTGCTCTAATCTGGACCATTTGGAAGACTAGGAATTATGTAGTTTTTTATGAAGTGTACCCTAAGGACCCTTGCAGTATTGTGTGCAAGTTATCATATTGGATCTCACACTGGGCTCGTTTGCAGAAACAAAACGTGCGTCAACCTCAACAAGCCGCAACACAGCTGTTAACTAAGGTGGCGGTCGAGGTGTTTGGAGCAAGCCATGGGTGGGCGCCATGGAGAAAAAGAATTGGACAAGGGTGAAGATGTTGCAACTGGAAGACTGTTTGAGTGTATTTTCTGGTTTCTGCTGGTAGAGTTTGTGGTGTTGAGCTTAGTTGCAGTAGTTGGATGTTGTCTGTTAAGCTTGGTGTGGCCTGTAATAAGCTTCTGAGTATTAGGGACCTGGTGAGGGTGTGTGGTTTCGCATGTGTGGGCTCTGTAACAAAACGCTGTTTTATCGGTTTCATTTTCAATAAAATCGGGGGCTATGAGCTCCTCGATTCGAAAAAAAAAAACTCGCAAACATATATCAATGGATAATCGATATATTACTTCTGCCTACCCAAATCATTGATTTATACCTAAAATCCATTTGATTAACAAACAATACATTTCAACACGTCAACGGGAAAACACGCAAAATTTTCTTGTACTAATATTTTTGCAAAGCTCAATAGGTGTGGCCAGTAGCGTCACAAAAGCAATCTAATCTCATGTCTCAACAAATGACCGATCTACAAGGATTGCATTGTGATGCTAACGATCAACCTCGGAAACAGAAAACGAGAAATTTGTAGCCAACACGTAGACGCCCTAGTGAATATTAGCTCGCGCTGCCGGGCCAGGGCCGCCGTGAGACGACGCGGCAAGCAGGGCGCGGAGATCCCAAGGCCGTGGCGTCGCAGACTTGCAGGTCCCTAAACGAGACCAGCGTCCCAGACGACTCAGATGACCCAGCCACGTTCCAGACCCTCACGTCGAACAGCTGCACACCGAAGCCACGACGTGCTGGTCCTTGTATCCCTGGGCCTGTGGCCCGGTGGCGAGCGAGACGCCGGCGTAGGTCACCTCCACCGTGGAGCTGGCCCACACGCACGTCGGGGTCATTATGCCCCGGAGAAGACGCGGACGGTGAGGTTGAAGACCGGGTCTAGATGAGTGGTGTTGCGGCCCAGGTCGCCGTCGTCGAGGCCTGAGACGGCGTCGATGGCGGCCGCGTAGTACAACTTCATGTAGCCTAGTTGATCGACCCACACGACAGCGGTGACTACGACGAGCGCCACGGTGAACACCACCAGGGCCCAGCCGTTCGTGCTGGATATATAACCATTCGCGAACTTCACCTGAGACGGATAACGACTCGTGCTTTGGACTTGACGGTTGGCGACGCCATGGCCCAACCGTCCGTGTTGCGTCCTGAAACTTTGACGATTTTCCAGGAACAAGTTAGGGATGCTATCGCACGTTCACACGATGACATGCTACTCCTCAGGCATCTCTTTACATTGAGCAGCCACTATATGAACCTCAGGACGGTACTATCTGAGAAATGTACAAATGGTGTCTAGCTATATATTAATTAACTTGTGTGAAATTGTTGAGAATGTGATTGAAACAGACGCGAAATTGTGCGAAACATACCGAAATTTCGAAATCAAGCAAAATTTGTGTGAGATAACTCTGGCATGTTTTGTGGAGCAGCGTAATGGAAACATTTTTCTGAAATACTGCTGAAACATGTTTAAAATTAGCAGATTTGTGAAAAAAATCACATTGAGTCATATTGGAAAAACAACCAAAAAAATGTTGAACTTGTGAATTTTATTTGAAGCACTTTTCGTATCCTGCCGGCCTGATATCGTCGGATTGTCATGTTGAAAAAACCTGAAGAAGTTGGGAGATGCCTGAAGTGGTCGACCTATACCGAGGCAAGTGAGTAAATTGCATAAACATGACCTATACGATGAAAATGTTGAGTTATACCAAGGCATTTTGAAAGCCCTCCATATTTTGGGCATTATGGATAAAACTCCCTACCCTGTTCTATCTAATTTTACAACTACCTTGGATACTAAGGGTACTACTTTGCCCCTGCAACGCAACGACATCGACAGCTGAATCTCTAACATCTTGGTTTACTTGTTGGATTTGTTGGAGAAAAAAGGCGTTAACTCCTTTTCCCTTGGCGAACTTTGTAGAGTATTTGCATTTCATCGTATTTTTTGGATTCTTGAGATGTTCTAGAACTTCTTTTAATGCAGTAGGTGATGTAGCGAAATCCTCTAAGACTTTTGTAATAATGATCTGCACGTTCATAAGCTACAGTATCATGTTTCTCTTCGGCATAAACTTCATGATAAATTTTTTCACGTTACTTAAGATGGCAAGTGCATAGATTTGCTTATC
>CAMZMU010000096.1:53495068-53723173 GCA_947311845.1 Poa pratensis | reverse complement strand
GACCCAGGTATCCCCACCGTGGGGTAGTCGAAGAGTGACCCCGACAGAGTAGCAATATGCAAGATAGTTTATGAAGTGATATCAAGTATTCAATGCAAGGATGTGCAATGATAATTCACAAAGTGTAACATAAGAGAAGAAGTACTATGGACCACATGTATGCATAATAATAAGTAATAACATCCTACAATGGTCATAGAGTATTGGTGAAAATCTGAATATAAAAGGTGGACACTTTGGAAAGATATATATGAGTAGAGGTAAAACATGAATAAATTTCATCTAACTTCTGAACTTCTCTACTCAAGTCAATGATTGTAATATGGTAATCCTTGGTGTCAAGCTCTCATTCCCTATCATAGCATCTTCAATGATTAAGTTTAAAGTGAAAGCAATACGAGTAGTCACTAGTACAGAACGACACATCGGATACCCCTCTATGGAAACGGCAGGCATTAGGCGACGGAGAATCGCGCTTTCCGCGTGGCCAGTGCGTACAAACCTGACCTGGGCCGCGGCTGGCCCGTCAACATAGGTAACGGAGAAATATTAACTCCGTTACCCATAGTTATTGGCAACGGTCTTAATTCTGGCTCCGTTTCCGATATGTGCCTCTATAGCAACGGAGACTTTTGGGTGTCCGTTTCCAATGTGGACACGTTCCATCTTGGAATTCGAAGCGAGGTGAGTAAATGCCATGGCGTAGTGGCACCACCCACTACTCCTTGAAAACCCCAATCCTTGCTAGCTCAAGACGCCACCGAATCTGCTCTCTCTCTCTCTCTCTCTCGCTCGCTCGCTCCCTCACTGATTAGCGAAGATGCCTCGCAGCAACGACACACAGGAGCACACTGAGTCGCCGCGGGACAGTCCCCCTGTCAGCGGCGAGTCCGTTGAAGGACCGACGCCGGAGACGAGCGACGATGAATACGCCAACTTCCATGATCCCACCTTGATGCTGGGCCCGCTGAAGGTTGATTCTGATGACGAGTCAACCGAAGAGGAGAGGAGGAGGAGGAGGACGAGGCGGAGGCGCCGGTCCCGAAGAAGGGAGCCCCGACGACGGAGAAGAAAGCCGCCGCCACCGCCTCCGATATGTTGCCGCCGCGCTGCCGCCACCACCTCCAATGGCCCCAATAAGCGAGGCCGTGAGAAGGACGAGGATTGCGCGGAAGCAGGGCGCAAGAAAAACAAGAAGTAGCTAGTAGTAGTTCTATAAGTTCTCCAACTGTAATTTAATTTATTATTATTAATATGTACTGCGTATGTAATGTAGTAATCACTAATATTAATATAAGTATCCTATAAGTGGTTTTCTCCATATAGTAGATTAGGAAAATATTATTCCAGAGAGTAGAAAATTCCACAGAGTGGGCGCGTAGGTACCCACACCTCAGTGGAAGAAACACAAAGGAAACGGTCCTTCTAAAGAACCGTTTCCTATGTTTTACCTATATATGGGCGTACAGAGCAAACCTAACACTCGTTTCCTCACTCTGTCCCAGTATGCTAGATCTGTTCGTGGCGGCGCTTGGCGTTGCGGCCATCGCCGGCGCCGTGGCGGCGCCGTCTCGCCCAGACGACGGCTATCACGGCGAGGTCTTCGCCATCTCCCCCGACACGGCGAGGTGTTCGCCATGTCCCCCGACACGGCGAGGTCTTCGCCATCTCGCCCGACACGGCGAGGTCGTCGCTCTGTCCGCTTCCTCTGCCTCCACCACTTCCGGATCTGCTAGATCGATCCAACGGCGACGTCAAGAAGGTATCAGATCCACATCCGGTAGTTCTATCTAGATCATTTCTTGATGTAGTTAATTGCCTATTGTGCACTTGCAACTAGTTGTAGTTTAGCTTACGTGTTGATAGTAGTTCAGTTCACATCCGGTAGTTCTATCTAGATCATTTCTTGATGTAGTTAACTTGCCTATTGTGCACTTGCAACTAGTTGTAGTTTAGCTAACTTGTTGAAAGTAGTTCAGTTCACATCCGGTAGTTCTATCTAGATCATTTCTTGATGTAGTTAACTTGCCTATTGTGCACTTGCAACTAGTTGTAGTTTAGCTAACTTGTTGAAACTAGTTCAGTTCACATCCGGTAGTTCTATCTAGATCATTTCTTGATGTAGTTAACTTGCCTATTGTGCACTTGCAACTAGTTGTAGTTTAGCTAACTTGTTGAAAGTAGTTCAATTCACATCCGGTAGTTCTATCTAGATCATTTCTTGATGTAGTTAACTTGCTTATTGTGCACTTGCAACTAGTTGTAGTTTAGCTAACTTGTTGAAAGTAGTTCAGTTCACATCCGGTAGTTCTATCTAGACCATTTCTTGATGCAGTTAACTTGCCTATTGTGCACTTGCAACCGGTTGTAGTTTAGCTAACTAGTCCATGTGAAAACAAGAGTCTATTTCGGTGACACTGCATAAAAAAGTCGGAGACACAGAACAAACAACGAACATTACTCAAGAGAGTAGTGTTTTTAACTTTTCCATAATGGCCTCCAATTATATACACAGGTCAGTACACACTATATACTACTGTATACTTCATATTATTGTGTTAAATTGTTTGTTCTATCTAGTAGTGTCAGAACTAACATAAATCCTTATTTACATTTAGGGATATCAAGCTGTTCCCTTTCAAACTCCACCATACATATCCACCGTCGCTATTGTGACGTTTTGGTACACTTCATAAAATACTTTTTTAAGTAAGAGTGTTTTATACAGTGTCGCCGAAATGTCACATCGATGACGTATTAGATTAGATTTCGGTGACACTGCATAAAAAATCTAGAGCCGGTGGTGGCCTCCATGGAAAGGATGATCGTTGTCAGGCATCCTATGAAGCTGCTGACATCGCAATATCTTGTTGACAAGCCGTGTGTTGGCTACTCCGGTTCATCAATAAGAGCCACCTCAAGACATAGGTAAGCTATCGTTTCAGTTTGCTTAAATTCATAGTGTATTTGTTTTAGCATATGTATTTAACAATTGTAACTCTATTTACTAATGTATAGGGTCCAAATATTCAACATCCTTCTCTCAAGAAGCTGAGATAAGAAGAGATAGCTAGAGTGACACCTGCGAGGATTGTGGAAAAGGATGTAGGAAGAAATCATATATTCTTTCCGTCCTTTGACATGATAGGCTTAGTATAGATGAAATTGTTATCGTTTTACCTCTTATGTTTGTCACATCTTGTGATGCAATTGTAAAGGTGAAATTGTGCTGGAAATGTAAAGTTACATTGTGATATGAATGAAATCTGTTACCGTTTTAGTATTTGAGCTTGTGCTGTGAGATGATTTTAAGTATCTAGTGGGCATTTGTAAACGTGGCATCCTGTAACCGAAATATGAGAAATGCTCAATGCAAACGGGTGGATGGAAAACTCCGTCTCTGATGAAGGAAAACTAAGGAAACGGAGGTCTGCGCACAACCGTTGCCAAATGGAGACCTCATCGGAAACGGTTTTTGGCCTCCGTTACCGATGAAGGCCTTCACATCAGTGACAGAGGCGGGGACACGGACCCTTTCTCCGTTGCCGAAGGGGTTTTTGGCCCGTTTCCGATGTGTCGTTCTGTACTAGTAGTGTGCTTGACAAAGTACAGGTTGAAAGTCTCATGCCCCTTGAATACAAGTACCTACTCCATGTGTTACTCAACTTGGAAAACAAAGCAAGTTCAAGTTAAATATCATTGTAAGTAATAATAGTATCATTAAGAGCGTCAACTGGGGTACCTCTTGTCCCAGGATATGGAACAAGCCCATATCAAAATGACAAGACAAACAAACATAATGAACAATCTCAACACCCTTTTTATTTACCATTGGATAGCTTTTTATTGTAAGGTGTATCACAGAAGGTTCACCATAGCATGTAAGTAAATTTCCACCATGAATGATGCATGGCTTAGATTAGCGGCCCAGGCGTCTCTCTAACCATTTATACAAACTCATTTAAACTCACTTCATTTCCTCATTTATTTCACCCATGGTAAGCATCCATAAACAAAAGTACATGATATCAACTAAATGAGATGTGCAATGTTGAAAGCTTGCCATGTGACAGCACATATGAGCTAACTCTCAACCAAAGACATTTGTCAAGTCCACAACTTCATAATTTTAATCACAATGGGTCATATTTTATTTATGCAATGAAAGTAAAGTGTGCATCAAGTTCGAGAGAGCTATATAACCAACTTTTCCACAACAATTAACAACATAAGCATTTTCATTCAGAGGTATAGATAACACAAATATCATGATAAACATACTCGGAATAGCATAAAGCTAATAGGTAGATATGGTGGACTCACTGGAAAAACTTTGGTTGAAGGTGTTGGAAACAAGTTTTTGCTTGTTGGAATTTTTGGGCTAGCAAGAGGGAGAAAGTTGACCATCTAAATGCATGCATGAGTGTCCATAGAACTAACTAATCCATGTTAAAACAAGGTAGAATAACATTTAGCATCAAAACATGAATAAAAGATAGCTCTTGATAAAATATTTGCAAATTATTACTCATTAACAAGCTCATGAATCATGCAATTATATGTATCTTTTAAAATTAACTTCTCATCCCTTTTCCCAATCTTATAATAGCATCCAACATAATTCAACCCAAATTTCCAGTAGCTCTCTCATATATAATGATAGTGTGGTGGTCTCACAAAATAAAAATCTAACCTAAACAAACAAAAAGACGCTCCAAGTTTATGCGATAAAGTGTTTCGATCGAAAAACAGAAGTTAGACGTGTGCAAACCGAGAGTGTGTAGGTCCAGTGGGGTTGTCTTCACATCCCCAAGCTTATGGTCTTCACCATCCTTGGATAGCTCTTGGTGCATCTCCTCTAATCCCTGTGAAAAAACTTCAAAACACCGTTTCTCCCATTTCTTTTTCTGTGGGGCACATTAGTAGTGATAAACAAATAGATTTCTTGCTGCATATAATCCTTAGACAAAAATTCATATGTTCCAGAACATGTATAATGTTGTATGCCTACTCATAAACTCAATTGGATCAAAAAGATTCAAGTTAAAAGTTCTAAGCATGCATCAAACAAAATGGGACAGAATCTGTCCAGAAAAACAGCAGCAGCTAAACGTATTTTTCTACCCTACTTAACTTTGTCGGAAAATTCCGAAAAATTCATGCATACAGAGGATGAAAAGTTGCACTACAGTTTAAATATGAGCTCATTCGGAGTTACAGAATAATAATTAAAAATCATACCGTGCACAGATTCGTGCAGGAATAATATCTCCGAACGCTATAAGCAACTTTTCATACCAAAATGAGTAAAACTTGGCACTTTATTAAAAATTCCAGAAACTAAACTAAACACTAAGTCTCTTGTTACAGCAAGAGGACACAAAGAAAATCACAAATAAAAACAACCGGGTTGCCTCCCGTAAAGCGCTTTCTTTATAGCCATATAGCTAGGCTTCTTACTTGATGTTTATTGTGGACGAAGCTCATGAGGGAGCTTGAATGATGTGCCCTCTTCCTTGGGAAGTGTTCCATACATTTCTTGTGTGGAAACTGAAACTTCACATTCCCTTCTTTTGAATCAATGATAGCACCTGTAGTACGAAGAAAAGGTCTTCCAAGAATAATTGGACTAGAGGTTTTATTCCCCATATCCATGATTAGAAAATCAACACAAATGTCATATGTAACTCTACCAAACATCACTTACTTTTCCTAAAGCATGTTTAATGGAATCATCAGCAAGTGCAAGTTCAATAGAGCATTTTTCAAGATTTTTCAATTCAAGTACTTCATATAGTTCTTTAGATAAAACAGAGACACTAGATCCTAGATCAAGTATAGCATGGTGTGTCTCTTTTCCAATGGTTACTAGGACTTTGGGAATCCATACATCCCCAAGCTTAGGTGGTATCATAGCCTCTTGGTTGTACCTAGCAATCTTTTCTTTTAAACATGATTAGCAATATAAGAACCAAAACCAGCTTGGTTATAGTTGATGGAAGGATCACTTGCAAATTTTTGTAAGATAGATATTAAGTCATGCAAGCTACAATTCCCTAAGTCAAACAATGGTTTCTTGACTTCACTAAGCATTTTAACTTCCTCAATCCAAACAAAATTCTCATTTCTCTCTTTAAAGCAGCATTCAAGGCTATTTGGAGATCATCCTCTTTTTCAACATAATTCTTAATATCCTTGTCTAAAGGTCCCAACATAGAAGATATTCTTTCATTTAATTCCCTAGTCAACTTCTTTTTAGACTTGGCATAATTCAATATAGTTTCCATTTTCAAAGAAATTCCCGAAATAGTGTTGTTTGTCTTCTTCATACTAGATTTTGTATGAAGGATAAATGAATGCATCTCATTTTTAGTAGGATAATCTTCCATATAAGTTTGTAGACATAATATTGACCTATCCATAGAAACTTTTAGTTGTTTGATCATAATTTCATCTTTTGATTCTATAGAATTCCCAAATAGATTTTCCATTAATTATTAGCATGTGAGGGATTTCCAGAGGCAAATCTTCCACTAGTCAATGAGTCTAGAAAACATTTTGACCACCCATCTAGACCATTATAAAAGTTTCTTATCAAAGTAGCAGGGGTATATTTGTTGGCACCATTTTTACTAATGCCCTTAATTCTAAACCAAGCATCCATTAACGACTCTCCATAGTATTGACCAAAGTTGTTCATTTCAACACTAGAAGCCATTTTAATAAAGTTTTTATGTGTTTTTTAATTTTTTATGCAAAACTGAAAATAAATATGCAAGACAATGACAAAACAAGATAAATTGCTTTGAAGGTAAAGATGGATAAGATGATGCTCACGTAGGTGCAACCTCCCCAAGCTTAGGTGTTAGCACAAGTTGGTGATGAAGTTGACTTGGTGAGATATCCTTGGATAAACCTTTCAGCAATGATTCCCCAACGGCGCCAGAAAACAGTCTTGATGCTTATACGGGCGGTAGTTGACGAGGAATCTTGATGCGGTGTTGCTATCTCCCCGGCAACGGCGCCAGAAAACAGTCTTGATGGCCCTTCACGTAGTTACCTGCGTGAAAAGTAAATGGGTTAGGTTGAGACTCCAAGTGCAGAGTGTGTAGTAAGTGGAAGACGTGTTTTCCCCACGAGGGTGACTCGAGGGTTTAATATCGAACTCTCGGGGAATCAGTAGTGAAGATTTATCTTTCCTATCCTTCTTTTGGTTACCTACAAAACAAAGTAAATGTTTTGGTCCTCAACCTCACCTAGTGGTTGTCAAGCACAAGGTGTGAGAATGATATCAAGATAATATGCAATGCAAACAAGAAATAAATATGCAATGGTGGTAAATAAATATGCAAGGATGGTGGTAGCAATGATAAATGATATTTTTGGTTTTATATGATGAATGCAAGATGTAAAAGTGTTTTTGTATTTTCGATTTTTAATGGCAGAAAATGGAAAAGTGGTAAAAGTGGTTGGAAAGGTGTTTCTTATGATTAAAAATGGACCGGGGTTCATGGTTTCACAAATGCACTCTCTCTTTAATAAAGTGGTAGACAATGGAACACTAGAGTTGACATATGAGATTGCAACACAATAGTTTAATGACAAGTTATAATTATATGGGCATCACGTCCTAACATAGAGACCTTTTGGTTATTAGTCTCTCTTATACTCCACCAAGATGCGAACTAAATCATAACACCTCAGTAATTAAGATAACTCAGAGTATAGCAATAAGTATCATGACATGAAGTTAAAATAAGAACATGCTAGATCTAGTCATGGAGTAGTGGCAATGGTCACACCCACATCTCCGGTAGCATGGTATTTCTTTTTATCCCTAGTGAGGCAACAAAGTAAGGTAAAACACCCAAGTGGATCGCAGAACTTTCTCTCACGTTCACTGCACTAGCCACCCCCTTACTCCAACTAATGCACACGTTCCCCCTCACACGCTCTCATAAACATGCTTGATCATAACAAGTAAATAAGAACGGGGTACATAATATGCATCTACTTTCATAACTGAAACAAAACCATTGCAATCTCAAACATATATTAACTCATAAAAAGATCCACCACAAAGGTATTACATAGATGACCGTAATCATGTTCAGCAGCTCATACGGTACTAATTAGTGAAGCTCGAGAGAGAGAGATACATAAGTTACTTCCACAAACCCATAGTCCAGAGGTGGACTACTCCCTCTTCATCATGGAGACGGTGGAGAAGTCGTTGGAGAAGATGGAGACCACGCCGGCAGCGCCCCGCCGGAGTTTTCCCCTCCAATCTGCAGCTCCAGGTCTCTGTTTCGGTGTTTCTGTGTTTCTGCGGCGCTCCTTCAGAGAACGTCGGGGACTATTTTTATAGGCGTTTTTAGGTCAAAACGGAGTCGGTGGAGGAAAGATCGACGGCAACGGAGCTCGAGGCCCAATTGAGGTCCCACGCGGCCAGGTACAGGGGCCGCGTGGGCCCACCTCTTTTGGCCCTCGGGCTCCGCTTGTTCGCTTCCTTCGCCCCCAAGTCTTCTTCCTTCCAATATGACGCTCGTAAATTTGCAGGTCATTTGGACGTCGTTTGGGTCCCTGAAACATTAAAGGAAAGAAATAGGTTTTCTGCCTGCGCAGGGTTAATTCCATAAAAAATAGGAAAATGTCAAATATTCCCAAAATCATTATAAAACAGTGATATAACCCTTATATGATGCAAATATGACTGGAATATAAGTAAAATAATGCAAAGTTCATGTATGCATTTTACATGCATCAGTTGGCAGTTTCGATTGCTTCAGGAATTTCTTGTTGCACTTCTAAATTTGGAGTTTTAGAGCTCTGTTTTAAATATTAAAAGGAAAAATAAAAATTAATATAGCATCAATAGAAGCCACAAAAATACACAAAAAACCCGACCCTCAAAAAAGATAAAGACTACTAAAAACATGTAGAAAGGAACAATTACTGATGGTTGTCTCATTTGTGAAACTAAAATCTTCCCATCATCCTGGATTAGATTCTTATTCAGATCCATAGATACCTCCTTCTCATGACCTGTAGGAAAGCAAAGTAAATAATCATACCCAGAAAAAATCTGAACCTACCAAAGAAAAGGACTCAAACAGTCCAACCAAAAAGCAACAAAATAAAATTTACTGGAATAAAAACACTAACAAAAAGAAATGCCGATGAATTATAAAACTATCTATTACTCACATGATGCTTTTCCTCTGGATGTGATTTTACTGGAATCATATGCTCTAAGCTCAGTGATGGTCTCATTGTTGGAATTGCAGATGCTCAGCATTCATATATTTGCTTCTGACATTGAATGTTGCGAGGTAAGAACAGGTTCTTCACAACTTCTTACGCGATGTATTAGATGTGCATCTATGAGTTTGGAAAAAGGTACAAAGCATGAATTAAATTGCGCTTAAAAAAATGAGATTACAGGAACTCACAGGCTATATAAACACCAACAAAAAACAGAACTAAAAGTCCAATAAAACGAACAAACATGGAAGTGAGCAAAATGTAAATCAATACCATCCACATTGTCGTCTATGTGTTGATTATCATTATTCCGTACAACTGTTCTCTCCCTGATTCTGTGCAGTTTGGTATGATTCACCATCTTCTTGAGAGCATGGTAATACAAATGTATCCTCTGACAGAACATCACTTGATAAGAACGCATGAACTATGTGAAGTAGAAGCTGCTGAACTACAAGCTGTGTAGCTTTGCTCTGGTTCTTCATGCAGATTCGAATGCAGTTGATATATTGTCTTTCAACTAAAGAAGAAACGAAGAAAAAACAAAAAACATAATAAATACAACATAACAGAATCATGGCAACTTAGTTAATGAATTGAATAAAATAACTTCAAAACAACCATATATCCTGTACATTGGATGATACCAGATCACCAATTATTGTTTCTATTGATGCTTTCATAGATTCATCAGGTGAATTGCTTCCTTCGGGTTGATTAGAATCTTTACTGTAACAAGTTTGAGCCAACTCCTTAATCTGTTCACCCCAGATTAGATGAATTCCATAGTTAGGTGTGGAAAAGAACATATAGCAAAACATAGTATAACTGACTAGAAACAAACACATGTAACCAAAATTCACACGAAACATACTGACGCTGCAAAAAGCTTTGGTTATATTAGTTTGAACTTACAGGATATGCACCATACATTCCATTTGTCCAATAAACATCTCACTGAACATTTCTGATGAGATTTCCTTTCCAAACCTTTATCCTAGGCAATGTGGGGTCACCCCGGGCATAAAAAACCGAAACCGAAACCCGAACCCCGAAATAACCGGGACCGAACCCGAAATACGGGTAGTTCGGTCTTCGGTCATCTCTTCGGTCATGAGAATGAACTGACCGAATTAATCCCGCTGTTCGGTCCTAGCTGCTGTTAGACCGAATCGACCGTAATGCCCGAACTAATCCTTCGCGAGCAAATTAGAGCATACATCTCACTGATTCTCAATCCCAGCGGCCAACGCGATGGAATCCCTCCATTCCCAAATCTTTTCGTGACCTAGAAAGAGCAGGATCTAGCCCAGCCGCCAGGACGGCCGGACGGGATCGAGCGCCGCCGCCACATCTCCACTCCAGCCCGGCCGTCGGCACCTCCACGGCTCCACCGTGGCCTCCACACGACCACACCACATCTCCAGTCGCCGGCTCACCTCCATCCTCACCTCGCCTCCCGCATCTCCGCCCCGCCTCTGCTCGCTCCGCCCGGCCGCTCCCCCGGCCTCCGCTCGTCTCCGCCCCGGCCGCTGCGCGTCTCCGTCGCCCTGGCCGCCGTCTCCGCCTCTGCCGCATCTCCACCCCGTCCTCCGCGCGTCTCCGCACCGACCGGCGTCAGCAGCTTGTCCACCCCGCCCACGGCTTCAACCAGCTGCAGCTGCGCATCTCTGACTCGGGACTTAATGTTGGCTATATTTGTGACATTTTACTTTGTGAGTGTGAGACAGTAACGTATGGATATATGCTTTGGATTTCAACTATTATTTTGCTAGATTGTGCTATCATTCAACCACCGTGAGGTGTTTGCTGCCTTTTTGCTATATATTTGTGCAAATATGCTGGTTTGTGTTGTATTGCTGCCACATAAATGTATTTGTGCTGCCATTTTTTGGGCTGGCATTGTTGTACATATGAGCGCAAGTTGTGTTGCCATTTTGTTCTCTTTTCAGCTACCACCGTAATATGTTGTGCTGCCAATTTTTGTGTTGCCATTTCTAATTTGGTCTATATGGTCATGACCGAACACCGGACCGAACAGACCGAACACCAAATACAGAAAGACCGAAAAGACCGCCGTAATTCGGGTAGCGTTTCTAGATGACCGAAATATTGGATGACCGAAAAGACCGGACCGACAAACCGAACAGACCGAACGCCCGGGTGAATGTGGGGGGTAATTGAATTGGTCCAAAATCAACAAAATCAAGAAGCGAACCTGATAAACCAGAGAATGTGTGTTAAAAAGATTACATCAGAACAACAAGCACAAAACACAAAGTGACAAACCATAATTTTTTTGATGAAATAGACAGACTGATATAAAAAGGTTTTCAAACAATTACCGCAAGATGATAAATACATCCACCAAGAGTATGGTATGTTCTCTTCTCTTTCAATGGCTCTTTCAGGAATTTCTTGATGTACTCAATCATCCACTGATGTACAAACTTGGACCAATTCCTATCCTTGATGTTTTCAACAACAATAAGAGCCCCATATATTTGCTTAGCTTTGTGTTTGAATTTGGACAAAGGAAGCAAGCAAGAGCAACAGCCATAAAGCACCTGCAAAACATATCATCTGACAACAGATCTTTCCGCAAAATCAACTTGCCAATATGTCTGAATGTGGGTACTTCAGTGACACCAAAAATTCCGAGAAATGCAGCCTTTCCAGCAACTTCATCGCTTTCAACAATCATTTCACCACTGGGAGTTCCTAAAGTATCTGCCACTGCTTTAGCTATAACTCAATAACCCTTGAACCAATCCTTATAATCTCTTCTTCTGTGATTACTTTCCCAGCAACCCACATGACAAAACCTCTCGGCACAATGCAATCATCAAGCTCAAGCAAGTCTCCAAAACCCGTCCACTTCACAAGCCAGACGTACTGCTCGACTGATTTGACTCTCCTTTAGAACTTTCACAAGAAGGATATGGTGCATCTACTATATGCATTGTTTTCATCATCAGCATCGCTACCATTTGCAGCAGTCTTGTTCAAACAACTCCTCTGGAAAAGAAATACAAGAACAACCAAGCAAACAATCATTTAAGACATTTTACTGCACACTCAGCCGCAACAATGAAGACAAAAAAAACAAAAATCTTCAGAACTAACCTTTCTCTTTCTACCACTTTTACGCCTATCCTTTACTTCAACACTTCTCACAATCTGAAAAACAGAAAGAAAACTATAGCCATCAGATATAGCTCCAAACCCACAATACTAACAACCAAAAACAAAGGAAGCAAGCATATGCATTTGAAAAAATCAAGGCAATGGAAACTTACAATCCTTAATAACTCCTCTGCCCTTTGGTTGTCACTATTGCTGTGATAGTGTTGTTTATCATCTTCAGGCGTGTTAAGTCCAGAAGGATCATCAGTTACCTTGGCATTGGATGCCATCCTAGAACACAACACACTATGAGATTCAACAACAAAATTAGGATACAAAATCAACAGCAATAGGTCACTGAATTTCACAAAAAAATCCCCAACAGTTCAATAAAACTTAAGCTCTACGTTAGGTGCCTGATTCTCACTATTTACATTGCATGACGACGGATACTACACGTAAACTGGAACTGAAAAGTACAAAAACACGTGCTATTGCTGAATAATGACTACAAAACTCAGAAAAACAAAAGTACTGATTCAAACAGATCAGCAAATCAGGGTACATAGTTAAAGCTACACGATAGATGTGTTCGAACAAACAACAAAATTCAAACCTCCGTGTATCTGATCAATCTCTGACGGTGGTCCCTGGTTCCAAACACTCTGCCTCTTCCCTGAAAACGCAAATCGCGCTTCACTGAAATAACTAGTACAAAACAAACAAACGAAACTACAACAAAAGGTAATTGAGGAAGCGACTCGCACCCCCATGATTCACCTTCAACGCAGGGACTGAGAAGAACAATTAGAGATTCCTGAGCACGAATTAGCTCTCCGACTTGGTGTTAACCACTAATTCCTATCGCTCACGACGAACTACAAGGAGATGGATCCGGGTTAGCAAGGACGAAATTCACACCTCAAACTCTTCGTGGTACACAGCCCCGCACATCCTACTACTCTACGCCGATGAGATCAAACTCTGTGCAGATAGGAAATACAACACGAACACCCTACCCGGTTTTACCTCACAAACTGGCAGATCCAGGCGACATAAGTCGTAGCCGCTCCCGCGACGGCGACCTGCCGCCGGCCAGCCCTCCCCGTCGGGCGACTGCTCTCCCCTCCGGGCAGCCCCTCCTCCTCGCTCTCTTCTCTCTTGTCTCTCTCCTCTGCTTCATGTCTCCTTCTGGTTCAAAACATGTGGACGGGAAGAGGCTGGAAAATTCACAGAGAGAGAGGGAACTTGTGGGTAAGACTGCCGCTTACATAACGGGCCCACCATGTTAGACACACGGTGGGTGTGACCAACATCAAAACTTTACCGAATTTTTGAATAAAGAGAAAAGACATTCACTCTTCTCCTTTATGTGGGGTCTAGTGAGTTACACGTACAAACAAAAACAAAACTGTAAAACAAATAAAAATAAAAAACACATAAATGGAGTTGAAACCTAGCTAGAAAAAAGAAAAAAGTGATTTTAAATAATAATAAATGTCAGATTGCAAGTGCAGTTGAAACTAGGTAACGAATTAAAAAGAAAAAAAAGTCAGTTGCAACTGGAGTTGAAACTAACTACAAAAAATAAAAAATTATATAAAAAAATTAAATTGCAAAATGCATTTGAAATTAGCTAGAAAAAAAATAAAAAACCACATTTAAAATTAAAAAAAGAGGCAATTGCAATTGCAGTTGAAAAGTAGCTGAAAAAATGATTGATTTAAAAAGGGTCTCTCTAGCGCTTAATCGAATGAGAATTATCTTAATTCTCATTCACATGACGTCATCAATTTCTGTTGCAAGTGAAGATGCAAGTCATGAAAATGAGCAAAAAACGATTTAAAAAGATCAAAGAGTCGGTTGCAAGTGCAGTTGAAACTAGCTAAAACAAAGAAAAATTGATTTAAAAAAAGATTTAGTTGCAAGTGCAGTCGAAACTAGCTAAAACAAACGAAAAAATGTGATTTAAAAAGAACAAAGAGTCAGTTGCAAGTGCAGTTGAAACTAGCTAAAACAAAGAAAAAAATTATTTGAAAAGAAAAAAGAGTCAGTTGCAAGTGCTGTTGAAACTAGCTAAAAGAAGAAAAAAATTGATTTAAAAAAGAACAAAGAGTCAGTTGCAAGTGCAGTTGAAACTAACTAAAACAAGAAAAAATTGATTTAAAAAAAAGTCAGTTGCAAGTGCAGTTGAAACTAGCTAAAACGAAGAAGAAAAAAGTGATTTAAAAAGAAAAAAGTCAATTGCAAATGCAGTTGAAACTAGCTAAAAACAAAGAAAAAAATTGCTATGAAAAGAAAAAAGAGTCAGTTGCAAGTGTAGTCTAAACTAGCTAAAACAAGCAAAATATTGATATGAAATGAAAAAGAGTCAGTTGAAAGTGTAGTTGAAACTAGCTAAAAAAAGTGACTTAAAAAGAAGAAAAAGAGTCAATTGCAAGTGCAGTTGATACTAGCTAAAACAAAGAAAAAATTGATTTGAAAAGAAAAAACAGCCAGTTGCAAGTGCAGTTGAAACTAGCTAAAAAGAAAAAAAAAGTCAGTTGCAAGTGCAGCTGAAACTGCTAAAACAAAGAAGAAAAAAGTGATTTAAAAAGAAAAAGAGTCAGTTGCAAGTGCGTTGAAACTAACTAAAACAAACGAAAAAATGTGATTTAAAAAGAAAAAAGAGTCAGTTGCAAGTGCAGCTGAAACTTGCTAAAACAAAGAAGAAAAAATTGATTTAAAAGAAAGATTCAGTTGCAAGTGCAGTCGAAACTAGCTAAAACAAACGAAAAAAATGTGATTTAAAAAGAAAAAAGAGGCAATTGCAAGTGCAGTTGAAACTGGCTAAAACAAAGAAAAAATTGATTTGAAAAGAAAAAAGAGTCAGTTGCAAGTGCAGTTGAAACTAGCTAAAAGAAAAAAAAAGTCAGTTGCAAGTGCAGCTGAAACTAGCTAAAACAAAGAAGAAAACATTGATTTAAAAACAAAATAGAGTCAGTTGCAAGTGCAGTTGAAACTGGCTAAAAAATGATAATGATTGATTTAAAAAGAACGAAGAGTCAGTTGCACTTGCAATTGAAACTAGCTAAAAAACAAAGAAAAAAGGTGATTTAAAAACAAAAAAGAGAGTCAGATGCAAGTGTAGTCGACACTAGCTAAAACAAACGAAAAAATGTGATTCAAAAAGAAAAAAGGTCAGTTGCAATTGAAGTTGAAACTAGCTAAAAAAAAGAAAAAAGGATTTAAAAAGAAAAAAGAGTCAGTTGCAAGTGCAGTTGAAACTACCAAAAACAAGAAAGACGGTTGATTTAGAAAGAAAAAAGAGTCAGTTGCAAATGCAGTTGAAACTAGGTAAAAGAGAGAAAAAGTGATTTTAAAAAAAGATGCAGTTGAAAACTAACTAAAACAACAAAAAGATGATTTAAAAAGAAAACAGAGTCAGTTGCAAGTGCAGTTGAAACTAGCTAAAAAAAGAAGAAAAAAGTGATTTAAAAAGAAAAAATAGCCAGTTGCAAGTGTAGTTGAAACTAGCTAAAAACAGAGAAGAAAAAAGTGATTTTAAAAAAAAGAGTCAGTTGGAAGTGCAATTGAAACTAGCTAAAAAAATGATAATGATCGATTTAAAAAGAAAAAAGAGACAGTTGCACTTGCAGTTGAAACTAGCTAAAAACAAGAAAAAAATGATTTAAAAAAAAAAGAATCAGTTGCAAGTGCAATTGAAACTAGCTAAAAACAAGATAAAAAATTATATAAAAGTAAAAAATTGTCAGTTGCAGGTTAGTTGAAACTAGCTAAAAAAAGTGATTTAAAAACAAAAAAAGAATCAGTTGCAAGTGTAGTTGAAAGTACCTAAAAAAAGAAAACTGGTTGATTTAAAAAGAACAAAGAGTCAGTTGCAAGTGCAGTTAAAACTAACTAAAACAAGAAAAAAATGATTTAAAAAGAAAAAACAGTCAGTTGCAAGTGCAGTTGAAACTAGCTAAAACAAAGAAGAAAAAGGTGATTTAAAAACGAAAAAGAGTCAGTTGCAAGTGCAGTTGAAACTAGCTAAAACAAAGAAAAAAAAGTGATTTCAAAAGAAAAAAGAGTCAGTTGCAAGTGTAGTTGAAACTAGCTAAAACAAAGAAAAAAGTGATTTAAAAAGAAAAAAAAGTAAATTGCAAGTGCAGTTGAAACTAACTAAAAACAAGAAAACGTTTATTTAAAAAGAAAAATGAGTCAGTTGCAAATGTAGTTTCAGTTAAAACTAGCTAAAAAAATAAACACGTGATTTAAAAGAAAGGTCAGTAGCAAATTAAGTTTCAAACTGGATTTCATTTGCAAGTGCAGTTAAAACTACATAAAAACAAGAAAAAAGATTTAAAAAGAAAAAAGAGTCAGTTGCAAGTGCAGTTGAAACTAGATAAAAACAAGAAAAAATTGATATTAAAAAAAAGAGTCAGTTGCAGCTGCAGTTGAAACTAGCTAAAAAACAAAGAAAAAATGATTTAATGCAAAAAAAAGGGTAAATTGTAAGTGCAATTGAAAACAACCTAAAAAAAGAAAAAATGATTTAATAAAAAAATAGTCAGTTGAAAGTGCAATAGAAACTAGCTAAATAAAAAATTAGATCTAGCCAAGTATTAAGAACATGTTCACGTTTAATAAAACCCAACCACTTGGTGCAAAAATAGTGCATAAGTTAAAAGAAGCAAATGTTGAAAAAAAGAGGGAAATAACTTAACAGAGTGTCGCTCTCCTGATTTGAGCATGCAATATTGCAATATATGCATTTATTTTTCATCATGTATTCATGTCTTGTTCATAAAAAAACTTGAATCTACAAATTCTGATTTTATATGCAAAATCGACAGACAGTATATTAGATCAGTTTGATTGGTTATAATTGCGGAGAAGCATGAAAATTGGATCTCACCACTAAATCCAACATGAAGAATGGACATGCAAATTAACAATTGGCCAACCTGAAAGAATGGACATGCAAAAGTCGTCAGGTTCAGACATGTATGACTGATTACAGATGCAACAGCCGGGGTGGTTCTTCTGTACCAAAATCGATCAAACACTGCCAACTAAAGAATAATAACAATAAATTCAGGCTCAAGCACTCGCGGTACACCATCACAATTGAAAAAAGAAATTCATTCCAAAAAAGATCAAAAGACACTGAGAACATCTGCTTCAGATTACTACCTAGCTAGGAAAACGAATGAATAAAGCGATGATGATGAAAAAAAAAATTTTAATAAAAAAAATCAGTTGAAAGTGCAATTCAATCTAGCTAAATATTTTTTTTTAAGTGAACTTAAAAGAAAAAGGCTCAATTGCAACAGCAGTAGCAAGAGGATTACTTCTACGAGAACGAAAATAACATAATATTACGGCCATTTTTCTTTCAGGAGTATATTACAACACTGAAAAATCTACATGGTACCCTTACAAAAGTCACACCAGACTTAAAACATTCAAATACATACAACGAAAAAAGCTCCTCACCAAAAGTACTACACTACTACTTCATACTACTACTCCTTCATCTCCCCCTTGCTTAAGCAAGCTACTCATCTAGGCAGTTGATTTTCTTGTCATCCAGGCTTATCCATCCCACATTGAAAACCAATTTCGCAAGCATCGTAGAACCTTCGTGCAAACGTGCAATGCCACGAAACTCAGACCAGTTGCTGTCGAATACTAGGTGTTCATGATTCTTGTGCTTGTAAGTACCTTCCACCACAAAATCTCCAAAACCTAGCATTGATCTTCCTGTTTTGGGATTTTGAACCCACATCCATAAGCTTCAAATGGAATTTCCTGATTGGATTAATAGACAAATTAACATTCTAATAGTACATCAAACCCAAAATGCAAAAAAAACAACTACCACATTACAAACACTAATACCGTGGATAATAAAAAAGAAAAAGATAACCATTCAGAGCATGCATACACATACACTAGCATTTTCCAAAAACTCATAAAACTTACCAGCTCATACAGAGCATCCCCATCAAGCTTGTGCACATAAAAAAGCGATGCACTATCATCATCCTCATCGTTAACCTCATTGATAAACTGCTGAAGACCGAAATTAATTGCATTCATCTGACTCATGGTGACGTCCATAGCATCTGAGAAAAAAGTCCTCATGAGAGCATCTCTGACAGCATCAGTTGTATCCCACACATCTAATTCAGAGAAACACAACACAAAACAATCAACAAAAATAATATCATACTATTTCAGCAAAAAATAAAATAAAAAGGTAAGCAAAATAATTCATTCTGTTAATAACAATCAAAACCTACTTGGGAAATCAACAATCTGTTTCTTTTCACCAACATATGAAATGACATCAACGTTGAAAACCTTCGCATCTCAGTCAAAATCAAACATCATACTATCTTCCTTCTCTAGTTGATATGCCTGACAGAAAGACCTCCATTCAGGACCACACAATAGAGTCCTCCTCTAAGACCTATCAATCCAAAAATGATGTCTGGTTGTGATGTTGAACTGTGGGGCATCAGGATCCTCACGCCGACCCCTGACTACCATGAAGTTACCGGGGCAAAGAACATCAAGACGACGCCTGAACCCACAAGGTACTTCCTGGACATAAAAACAAAGCACACTCACACAACTACTAACTAAAAAAAGACATACAAAATATGCAATCAATAAGAAAAGGCACTACATACAACGCGACACACGAATGCAGGAGACAAAGGCCTCATGATAAAACCATTTGAAGCCCGCATAGACCGACGACATTCAGGGAAGCACTGACCACACAGAGCGCAAGGAGTGATGTATCTGTCTAAAGGATTCACACCTGAAAAGTGTAAAAATGGATCATAACTCAAAATAAAATACTAATACTATCAGTGTTTGTGAAAGGACATTTTTTGATCCCTTATGTTTTGTGTGTTAGGCAACAACACTTGTGATGATTTAATATGTGAGTTAAGTGATGCAGGTTTTTTAGATGTCTAAATCACCTTTGCATCAAAGCCAAAAAGGGAGTTGAAAAGAGCTAGGCTTTCTGTTCAAAAAGAGTCAGATTTGTGGCTGTCTGGAGGTAGTCGGATTATCCGACCCAGGATGAGTTGGATTATCCGATTCTCAAGGTTTTCGAGAATTCTGCTAAGGACTTAAGGAAACCTGTTTTGTGGCTGTCTGGAGGTAGTCGGATTATCCGATCAAATCTGTAGCGGATTATTCGACTATCGGATTATCCGATGCTCACTTGAATCGGATGATCCGATTCCCCTGTCTGCAACGGCTACTCTTCGAGGAGGGGCATAAATACCCCTCCACCTACCTCCAGCCAGCTAGCTCGCCCAGAATTGAAGTCCACCATTATTGCAAGCTCAAGAATCACTAGATCTCACAATCCCTCCACCCAAACTCGTTGATATTTGAGGATTGAAGGAGAAGGCCCGGATCTACTACTTCACCAAAGCATTCTTCATTTCCCCCTCATTCACTTGAGTGATTCGAGCCTAGGGTTTCCACTAGAAAAACCTAGGCATCTTGTTATACTTACTTGCTTGTTAGTTCTGTGTAGCAGGTGTTGTGGTGCTTGGGAGCCCCCAATCCTTTTGTGGGTTGAGCCTCAAGTTTGTTGTAAGGGCTCCGGATTCCGCCTTGAAGGATTCCGATAGTGGAAGGTGAACCAAGCTTTTAGGCAAGGTTCATCGGAGAATGGGGTGAGGCCATTTGTGGCGTTTGAGTTTGAAACTCACACCCCTCCAACAAGACGTACTCCCCTAAAAAGGAGGAACTCGGGAATACTTCATTGTCTCCGCGTGCTTCCCGTTCGGTTACTCCTTTCTCGCTAGCTCTTACTTGTATCGTGCTTAGTCTAGTGTTAACTTGTCATATAGATAAATTCACCATAGTTGCATATCTAGAGAATTTACCTTTGTGCCAAGCCTAAATTCGAAAAAGAGCTAAAAATTGAGTAGCACCTATTCACCCCCCCCCCTCTAGGTGGCCATATCGATCCTTTCAGTTTGATGCATAAGTTTACCATTTGTTATATCTGGCTTAAAAGGATTCACATTTTCTTTTGAATGAAACAGAGTACTACTGCATTTAAATTTCACTAAAGCAACAAAATAAATTCAATCGCACTCCAAACCTAAAAAACAACTGGAAAAAATTGAAAGAGAGATACCTCCATCTGCCGCCATCAATCCAAAAGCTTCTACCTGCACACAAAAAATATAACGCCGGCACCTACAGGCACAGGAAGAAAACAGAAAGAACTCAGACCAAAAATGTGGACGGATGGATAGATTCAGCAACACCATTATAAGTCAGAAACACAAGGATTTCTGCAAAAACAAATCTCAGGGAGAGACGCCACGGCTAAATAAAAAACCTTGTTCAGAAATAACACACACCCTCAAGAACACACGGAGGATGGATGAGATAAGAACAAATTAGAAAAAAAAGGATACAACAATAATGCATAGAAAACATCAATGGGGGTTGCAATGGAGTGAGACGAGAGAACAAAAATACCTGGCGATGAGTAGAGGACGCCGCTTCATCTTCTTTCTCCCCACCCTGTTTCGATGAATAGAAGCGAGAAAGAACTGACCCGAACTGGCAGTTGCACAATGGATAGCCTACACCAGCGGAGACCTTGAGGAGGAAGCGAATTGCAACATGGCCACGATCGAAGGGCATTGGGCCCACAGTTGCAAAACGTGGCTCAAATCAAGCTGTTTCCAGGCCCACACAAAACAGACAAGCCAAAACAAACAAAACACTTCAGTTGCCTCCTCGTATTCTGCTCACACTACAGCAACCCCATATCTCCAACTTCAAAAAACAATTTCAATCCCCCTTTTGGGTTTTCAAACACATGGGGGGACAAAGATTGTCCCTGTAGTACATAATCTCCATTTTACTACCTACTGGTCAATGATCTGTTTTCACGGTTCATCATTCTGACCTGAAGGCTTCCTTATCTTATTCATTTGAGATTATTCAGATACATAAAACACTTGTACCACATGAAAGCTGCAAAAGATTATTATGACACACAAACTCAAACAAACCCCGGCCCTAACTAACAAAGCACAACAACAATACAGTAATGCCAATCCAACTACAACTAGAACAAACAGAAACTCCTTCTTATCCCTAGCTCTCATTTCAATTCTATGTTCTCTCTTAAGGTCTTCCATGACAAGCTTCAAATATATGATCACATCTTCAAGCTCTTCAATTTTGGTCTGTAGTTTCTCTTCTTCTCCTTGAATTTTCTTCAAACTACGATCAGTACTACCCACAACACTCTACACCACAAAAAACTGCTCTTAACTAGAACAAAAAATTCAACTACAAAAACAACAAAGAACAAAGCTCACAAAATTAACAACTAAAATCAATGATAACACAACTGACACAATCACGTACATACCTTCACAGGCGACTTCACCCGCGCGGCCGTGTTCCAGAAAACTATGGCGGTTTCCTTCGCCCATGGCTCGCCGTCGCCGCCGGTGGACCTCGACAGTCCGTCACTGCTGCCTGCACAATCTCCTGCCCAACGACGGCTACCTCGCGCAGAAGGCATACTACACCACACAACCCCCCCCGCTCGCTCGCTAAAATCTAACCTCACCGCCGCAGGGAGACGTCGCCGGCGAGGACACCTAGGGTTAGAGCTCCCTCGCCGTCGCCGCGGAATGGGGAATTTCTGTCCCTAACAGTGAAACAGACCCTATCCATGATTGTACAAAATACGGGGTGGTTTCTGCAAAAATAAAATTCCGACCAGATGACAAATAAAAAAAAACTTCCTCCAGAAATCAAATGACTAAAACAAGATAGCCCAAAAACGGCCCACAACAAAACCAACTAACTACAGCGCAACAAAACAAAACGGCCCGACCAAAACACCCAGCATCGAACAGGCCAACCCACGAAAACACGAATCACAAAGCACCACAAAATCAAACGGTTCTGCATGCGATTGAGCGCTAATCAAGTTCTCATGTGCATGAGAATTAGCAAAACCAAAAAAATTATCCTTGTTATTAGAACTAAAAAAAATTAATCAGTTTCTTAGTTACCTCGTTTTCCGGATAGTACAAGTACGATGGAATAGACCTTTCACCTGAGGACACCCGACCCCCTCCCTCTCGCGACCCGTGCCGCCGTCTCCCGCCTCCCTTTCCTCCCTCCACTCCTCCCTCCCACCGTCGCCGGTGTCCCGCGCCTAGCCCTTGGCCGGCCGGCGCTGGTGGCGGTGGGCCGACAGCTTCTCCCCTACTGGGTGTTGGGCGGCGCGGGGTGGCTCGACTCCAGGTGGTGCTCCTCGGCAGCATAGGTCCGGCGTGGCATCGGGTTCTCCCGCGTGCTGCACGGATGATGGACGGGGGTGGCGGCGCTGCCCGGCTCGTGACGGGGATGACAGTAAGAACGTCGCGCCTGCTGCAGCGTGACGGCGGGAGCTTCGCGGGCCTCTGGGCCCGGCCGAGCCTATGGAGCCGAATGGAGGGCAGCGGCGGTGGTGGCCTATGTGCAGCAGCATGGCGGCGAGGACTTTACGAGCCCCCCCGAGGCTCGGCCGGGCCTGCTCGGCTTGGTGTGTCCTTGCTGCCGTGTCCGGTCGGCACCCGTCGATGGCGGTGGAGGACGTCCTCCAGGTGGCTGCGCTGCTGCCGCCTCCGGCTCCAATGGCCTGGTGTGCTCTTGTTGTTGCGTCCGGTCGGCTACCGGCTTTCGGTGGAGGCAGTTCCCTCTCACGTGGTTGTCATTCTGTCGGACCTTGTCTATGGTTGCTTCGTCTCGGCCGGTCGGCCCTGCTACGTTTGCCTTGGTGAGACGACGATGGTGACTTCAAACCGTGGTGACGTTTGTTGGTGGGTGGCAAGTTTGGTGGAGCGCTACAGATTGTCCGGGATGTGGTTTTTTTGGGGTCGGGAGAAATCCCTGTCGGTTTGGCACCGACGCGGTGACGCTTGCGTATCACCCTTCCTTCTTGAGGGGCGTCGGGTGTACCTCTTCCCCACTCCTCGGAGCGTACCGGGGAAAACCCTAGGACCAGTTCGGACAGCAGTGTCGTCGTCGTCGCCTTTCTTCTTGGAGGTGTTGTTTGGTACGCGGCGATCTCGAGTCTAGGATCGTGGTGGCAATACGCCGGAGAGGACGCAGCGGTTGCGAGTCACTTTCATTTTTGTTGATCCGCTGGTGTCAGCTTTGTTTTCTCTTTTTTTTTCTCTTTCTTTTCTTTTGGGCTTGGCTGTGCTGTTTGGCCCCAGCAGGGGACTCAAAGTTGTAACGTGTGGTTGCTATATATATAGCGGGGTGAAAGCCTATTTCTTCATAGACCTTTCACCTGATAACGGTTTCTTATTCTTTTGTTATGGAATGATTCTGCTGGCACCTTCAGCTAACAAATGATGTATGTTGATTTTTGTCCTAGTAGGCATCATGGAAAGATCAGTGAACAAAACATGAGAACCTAATCCTCATCTAATTTGGATAGCTCCTAAGTGGCACAATCTTTACTAAAATGCTTAGATACAATTATCTGGAAATTCGACAAAACAAAATCTTGAACAATCCATCCAAGCGAAGCACCCTCTCGTCCGAAAAAACCTCCCGGTCGCTCCCCGTCCGAGCGACTTCGGAGGCGATCCCGATCCAGCCGCCGGTCCCTCCTCTTACGAGACTCCTGGCAGCGCCGACGCCGGCGGCGGTGGCAGCCCCCCTCTAGGCGAAGGACGGAGGGAAGGAGAGGGGTTCGTGGCGGTGGCTTCACGGGCGGTGGTGGGGCGGCCGCGGCGGACCTGGACGGCGCGTCCCTGTCGGGCGGGGCCTGTAGCAGGGGTGGGGATTGGCGGGGCCCGGCGTGAAGCTCCTCTGGATCCTCCGGCGGTGCGGCGGCGGCCATGGATTTGTGCCCGTGTGGCCGATCTGGGCTGCACTTCGCCCATGGACGGATTTTCATGGTGCCTCTGCGGTTGCTTACCCATTTGCTGCTCCGTCCAGCGGTCGTGGGGGCCTGCTGGTGTAACATCCTGAAATTTGGCCTTTCAAAAAATTTCTTTTAAAAATATTGTTATTGGCTTTGGATTTAATTTGCCTTGGTTAAACGACCTTTTCAATTTTTAATCTTTTACAAAACCTTGTCCAAGTCTGGAATCTTGAGTTTTGTGTTCTCTCCCACTTGGTATCTTGATTTCTTGGTCCCAAAACCCCAAAAACATTTTCTGAAAATCCTCTTTCTTTTATAAACCAAAATCCATTTAATTGAGCTTTCCAAAGGAAGTACTTGAAATATTGTTCTAAAAATTCTCCCAAAATCAGGGGATGATCCCTAGGCAATATCTAGCCTATCTATGCAAAAATATTTGAATTGCTCTGGGGGATTTACCTCATATTTTTAATGTCCAAATTCTGCCCTTAAACTTCAAAATTCCAAAAATTCTTATTTTAATTTTTCCAGAGGAGGGCAATGCCATGGATGAGATCACCTTGAATGCCTCTACCTCAGGACAACAAGTTTGGTCCAACCCCATCTCTTTTACTTCTCAAAAACCACTATTTGCTTTTTGGCCAGTGTGGTTTTTCACAAATTCTAGTCGCACCAAGTTTCGAATTTGGGAAAACTTTAGTCAGCAAAGTTGAAGGTTTTTCAATTTGGCGCACAGTGGTGAAAACCTCACTCGATTTGGAGCTCTGAGCTGATAGAAACTTGCTCATGCCGCTTCTGGCATGCTCTGCACAATGGTCACCGCCGGCATGGCCGTGCCAGGCGGCGCCGCCCGTTTCTGGTCGACGCCGTTCTGCTTCCCCTCTCCCCAGACCGTGCCCAATCCACTCCCCTCCACTCTCACCACCTCCTAGCTCCCACGCGTCGCCGGAGAAGCATTTCCCCACGCGCCACCAACGAGTCCCGACGCGCCGTCCAGAACAGCACCACCGTGACCCCGCTTGTCAGCCACTCCGCCGTGCCCCGTGCCTATCCACCCCCTTCCCTGTGAGCTCGTGAGACCCTCCGCCGCCAGCTACGCGCCGCATGAACAGCACCCAAGCCCAGCGCCCGACACCTCGCCGAGCCGTCCATGGCGGCCACCTCCCGGGATGGCTATAAGAAGCCACCCCAGCACCCTCCAAACCTTGCACCACCACTCTCCCTCTCCCAATCTTCCTCCACCAAGGTATCACAACCCGTAGAGCAGCACAGCGCCGGAATCGAGCTCGCCCTAGCCGCTCGGGTTCCGCTCAAAATCCTCACCGTGAGAGCCTCCCCCACCGATTCCTTCCACACACCAACCTCCTGGAGCACGATGGACCTTCCGCCGCCCTCGCCTGGGTGATTGGTGGACGGAGCCGTCGCATCCTTCATCGACAGATCGCCGTCGCCGCGGGAGGAGAGGCTTTGCTCCAACCCGACCTCTCCGTCAACCGTGGGTGCACGAACGAGCTGCGCCACACCTCCCCGAGCCGCCCTGACTCCTCTCCTTCGCCCCAGCCGCCGGAAAACGCCGCCGGAGAGTTCGCCGGAGTAGCACAGTACTCTCCCCTAATTTCATGCGGAATAACGGTTTAAACACTGTGACACTGACTGGTGGGTCCCGCTGTCAGATTTTTAATCATTTCCCGAAACGTTTTCTGTTCTATTTTTCTATTTGAAATTGGCAGAATTTAAATCCATTTAATTGAGCTTTCCAAAGGAAGTACTTGAAATATTGTTCTAAAAATTCTCCAAAAATCAGGGGATGATCCCTAGGCAATATCTAGCCTATCTATGCAAAAATATTTGAATTGCTCTTGGGGATTTACCTCATATTTTTAATGTCCAAATTCTGCACTTAAACTTCAAAATTCCAAAAGTTCTTATTTTAATTTTTCCAGAGGAGGGCAATGCCATGGATGAGATCACCTTGAATGCCTCTACCTCAAGACAGCAAGTTTGGTCCAACCCCATCTCTTTTACTTTTCAAAAACCACTATTTGCTTTTTGGCCAGTGTGGTTTTTCACAAATTCTAGTCGCACCAAGTTTCGAATTTGGGAAAACTTTAGTCAGCAAAGTTGAAGGTTTTTCAATTTGGCGCACAGTGGTGAAAACCTCACTCGATTTGGAGCTCTGAGCTGATAGAAACTTGCTCATGCCGCTTCTGGCATGCTCTGCACAGTGGTCACCGCCGGCATGGCCGTGCCAGGCGGCGCTGCCCGTTTCTGGTCGACGCCGTTCTGCTTCCCCTCTCCCCAGACCGTGCCCAATCCACTCCCCTCCACTCTCACCACCTCCTAGCTCCCACGCGTCGCCGGAGAAGCATTTCCCCACGCGCCACCGACGAGTCCCGACGCGCCGTCCAGAATAGCACCACCGTGACCCTGCTTGTCAGCCACTCCGCCGTGCCCCGTGCCTATCCACCCCCTTCCCTGTGAGCTCGTGAGACCCTCCGCCGCCAGCTACGCGACGCGCCGCATGAACAGCACCCAAGCCCAGCGCCCGACACCTCGCCGAGCCGTCCATGGCGGCCACCTCCCGGGATGGCTATAAGAAGCCACCCCAACACCCTCCAAGCCTCGCACCACCACTCTCCCTCTCCCAATCTTCCTCCTCCAAGGTATCACAACCCGTAGAGCAGCACAGCGCCGGAATCGAGCTCGCCCTAGCCGCTCGGGTTCCGCTCAAAATCCTCACCGTGAGAGCCTCCCCCACCGATTCCTTCCACACACCAACCTCCTGGAGCACGATGGACCTTCCGCCGCCCTCGCCTGGGTGATTGGTGGCCGGAGCCGTCACATCCTTCATCGACAGATCGTCGTCGCCGCGGGAGGAGAGGCTCTGCTCCAACCCGACCTCTCCGTCAACCGTGGGTGCACGAACGAGCTGTGCCACACCTCCCCGAGCCGCCCTGACTCCTCTCTCACCCCTCTCCTTCGCCCCAGCCGCCGGAAAACGCCGCCGGAGAGTTCGCCGGAGTAGCACAGTACTCTCCCCTAATTTCGAGCGGAATAACGGTTTAAACACTGTGCCACTGACTGGTGGTTCCCGCTGTCAGATTTTTAATCATTTCCCGAAACGTTTTCTGTTTTATTTTTCTATTTGAAATTGGCAGAATTTAAATCCAACTTTGAAAGGCCATATCCCCCTAAAAAATGATCAGAAAAATGTGAAACCAATTTTGGTAGCTTTGTTTTGAAAATATCTTTCCAGTGGGACCAAAATGGATTTATTTGGAATTTATTTTTTGGCATTTATTCGATGGATTAAAGAGGGGTTTTTGTTGCATTTTTATTTTCCTTGTTAGATTTAAACCTCTCCAACGAAGTGGAAGTTGTTCCCGAACCATACCCCGCTACTGAAGGCAAGCCGTTAACCCGATCTCAAGCTCGGTCGAACTTTAGGAATTTCCGTGGTTGTTTAAATTGGTTGTTGTTGCATCTCACATGCCATATTGCATTAAATATTGTCGCATTGCTATATATTTGGACTGGGGGAACCGCCACAGTCGAAGGAATGGAGGAACGATACAACTGTGCTTTCTTTTATAGTCAAACGAGATGGCGCTGGTCGGAGGTAGCTCCGCCACAGTCATCCGGTTGACGCTTTCTTTTATAGTCAAACGAGATGGCGCTGGTCGGAGGTAGCTCCGCCACAGTCATCCGGTTGATGCTTTCTTTTCTAGTCAAACGAGAAGGCGCTGGTCGGAGGTAGCTCCGCCACAGTCATCCGGTTGACGCTTTCTTTTCTAGTCAAACGAGAAGGCGCTGGTCGGAGGTAGCTCCGCCACAGTCATCCCGTTGACGCCATTTTCTTTGGCTACGTTTGGACATTGATACGTGGTGGCGCCATAGTTTCCCGGTCGATACGATTTAATTACTGCTGGAATTATTATGAGGATGTGTTGTTTGGATCATGTTGGTGACGAGAATTAAAATTTGACTAAGAAGATAATCATCTCCCTTCACTAGATTGTGTCACATAGTGCCACTCACCAAACACAACCAGCATGGCTAGTCAAACGAGAAGGCGCTGGTCGGAGGTAGCTCCGCCACAGTCATCCCGTTGACGCCATTTTCTTTGGCTACGTTTGGACATTGATACGTGGTGACGCCATAGTTACTGCTGGAATTATTATGAGGATGTGTTGTTTGGATCATGTTGGTGACGAGAATTAAAATTTGACTAAGAAGATAATCACCTCCCTCCACTAGATTGTGTCACATCCACTCACCAAACACAACCAGCACAACCATGCGTCGTTCATATGGGCGGACCATGACCGAGTATTCTATCAAGCCTCCTTTGACGCCACCCTTTTGGCAAGTCTAGTCGGTTACCTTTGTGGTCGGATATAGTCTTGCGAAGGTTCCGGAGCTAGGCGTCGCTCATCTGTTGGGGGCGTGCCGGATTCACTTCGTCATAAGACTTGGTCCCTTGGACGTGTCGGTAGCTACGCAGGGAGTGTCTGGGTAGGATAAACGGTTGTGGAAGTGTTGGTTTGTACTGTCGCCGTGATCGGTTCTAGTACTTCGGTACCGGCGGTACAAGACTAGACTTCAGCGTGTGGATAAAAGTTGCAACCTTTCGAGAGTGTCAATCTAGAATCTAGCCTTGTCCCTAGGTTATGGGACGATGTTTGTGTCAAGTCACGCTATGAGTCAGTCCAGTCGAACTTGGAGAAATAATTAATGAGAAACCCAACGATCACGTGGAAATTTGAGAGTCTAGCCAGAGTTGGCTAAGGACTTGAGAATCGAGAAATAAGCCAGAGTTGGCTAGAGGCTTGAAAGCCTAGTTGTGGTTACGAGTTGTTGAGTGAGAAACGTGATCTCACTTGATAACACGAAATGTCCCTACTAAGGTAAGTAGGTAAGTTAAGTCCAACCGTTAAGCTTGGACTCGCACTTAAATACCCGAACTTATGCCATGCTACTTCCCGAAGTTATGCCATGCCATGCCATGCCATATAGGTAGACCTTGTTAGATTTTAGGCTAATGTCTTGCGAGTACATTCAATGTACTCACCTGGCTTTTCATGTGGCCAGACCCCGCTGCACCCGTCGCCGAGTACCCGCTGTACGAGAACTAGGAACCAGTGTCCCAGGCAGGACCCCGTGGAATAAGGCCGTCGTTGCCACGCTACTACCTACGTACCCGCTGCGATCTCTAATAGAGCCTCGATGTTAGAAAAATAATGTACATACTGTTGTGTGCGCCTGTTGCGCAATCGCTGGAGCCTCACCCCGTGTTGTAATAATGTAACCATCCGAACTCAGAGCCATGAATATATTTGGTTATGTCTTTGTTTATCAAGTTGTCATGTATCCAGTGTTTCTGGGACTGGTATATGGGGTAACTCGATCATCTGGATTGGGGTGCCATAGCTGGTGTGCTCAATAAGGGGGCAGTCCTAGGATTTCTCTCGCGACAAAAAGACGAAGATCTGTGAGACGCCCGTCCTCCTTGATCTGGCCGATGTGTCGAGTTTCGGAAGGCTCCGCCGGCGAACTTCCATGTGCGTTTATGCCTGGAGTTTGCTGGATCGGGTGGGATTCGGTCGTGCCTACGATTCTCCGTTAAGGAGCAAGCGGTATGAAGCTCTGCTATCTGTTGCCATCTTGGATGAAGTCAGAGGCGAAGAATGTCATGAAAGCCGAGATCAGAGGACTAGGAACGGTGATTTGACTCTTGGTGGTGATGAGAAACTTGCTTGGAGCTTCAGGACTCATATGCAGCGGTATGAAAGTAGGGGCGACAGTACCGGTGAAGTTCAAAGTTCTATCTTTCAGGGTGAAAATTCAAGGTCTGGTCTTAATTGGTTGTGCCTGGTAATGGTCTTATAGAAGACATTGTTTTGAGAGCGGGGACTATTTCCAGTGTGAAAACCCAAGATCTCGATCGGGCGACGACAGCGCTTGTGCACTGTTTCCTTATTGAAGGCGTTGCTTTTGGAGAGATTGGACATCAGGTGTTGTTTTGGTAGTGGTTGTGTTGCTGCTACAAGGACTGTAACTCTGTAGCGGGACTTTTCTTTTTTAGTTTCTTCTTATTGTCTTTCGGCTGTGTGCATCCGTAATACCTTCGGTTATTACGTTGTTGAAAAGGCTGGGTGTAATTGGTATCTTCGCGATATTAATATATACTCTTTATCTAAAAAAAAATCTGGAAACTGCCGAGAACTTGGTTACAAGAAAGACTTGCATTGATATCTTTGACCAAGCTATAACCCACAGAAATAAAGGTAAACGAGAGATTCTGTGTGTCAGTTTACCAAGATTGGTAAGCATGTCAGAGTTTTGTGTAATCATAATCTGAGAAGGCTTATGATTCTACCCCCTACTGACAACTTTAGAAGCAGAGTTGCAGAGTTCCACTCTGAAGTCACACCTGAAATTTGATTTTAATGGGCTGAAAAAACTTCCCTGAGAATCGGTTCTGTGCTACCAAACAAGCTTGTGTTGTAGCATGTGCGTAGCTCTCTTATCCATTCTGATTGATGAACATATTTTTATCATCCACAGAAGGATACTTTCTCGGAAACATTTGCGCAAACAGAAAGGTTGGTGCTGGACATGGAGTGGATCAGTATGCACCTGTCGATGATGCATCGACTAATCTACTACGTAGCATTCAGAACGGATGTTTACGTGATCAAAACATACATTGACTTGTTCACTGGACTACCTAATAACCTAGATACATAGACTAATCCACTAACATTCAACTAAAACTGATGTCAAAGTGACCCTAACATACATTTCTTGTCTACTGGACTATCCAGATACCAAGTTTTCATATGGAAAACACTAACGAAGAACTTGGTATGCAAAATACTTTTACTAGTGACTGGGCACATTATCAATGATCAAACATCACTTGATCACAACAAGCCAGACCTTTCTTTCAACGACCTTGAAGGTGCATCGGTCACCTTCTTCTACCTTGTTATCTCGGCAAAACCTCTCCCAACCTTTGCCCTTTATGTAGCCGTAGGTCCTAGTTAAGTTGAAGGCTACTGGCCAAGATCTTTTGCTCCCCATGGATGTTTTAAGTTCGATTTTACAGGCTCCTAGAAGACCAATTGATGAGCAGAAGGTCCCTTTCACATGCTGCATTGTTGCCAGAATTTGAAGAAACGCTTCAGAGTCTGAGAGATATGTATGATTATTTCAACATACTAATAGTTCGCAAAGTGGCAGTAGATGTTTTGCCTTCACACATACTACCTCAAATCCGAAATGCAAGTCATTTTGCCGTTGACATTTATAAAGAATGGGTCATTAACATGTAAATTATCAAATTGATATTAGCAGATTTACGAACACACTATTTTGATTTGCAACGTACAGAGCAAGCCTGCTGGCATTTTACCATTACCAATTTAAGACTCCCCTTAAAGAATACTTTATGCCATGTCATTGTTACCATTTGATTGAAGGCATTATACAGAAACTTCATACAGTACAGAGTTATTGAAGTTGACAGCACAGTTAGTTGTTTGTAATGAAAAGAAAAGGTCACTATTGTAGGTTCAACAGTTTAATGTGATGAAATACTTGGTAAAAAGTTATCTATGACTACTTTCAGAAAGCAGGGGACACCATATAAGGCATTGAGATTAATTTCTAATTCTTCAACATTTATGCCCATACCCAATAACCAAAATATAAAGAGAATAATTTAGTGCTCACAAAGAATTTAGTACGAGAGAGGCTGGTGATGTCCTTCGTGAATGAGCGCCTCGGCAAAATGCCAGCAGGTTTGCTCTGCGTCTGGACCGTTGCAGGTTTGCTCTGCGGCTGGGACGTTGCAGCAATTGCATAAACCACTTGTTTATCGTTCTTCCTTCTGCTGGCAGCTGCAACTACAGGCCGCTTACCACCTGCACAATTACGTTTCACATGACAAAATAAACATCATAAATACTTTTCAAATGTCGTTTAGAACAACAGAAATTCATATGAAAGTTCAAACTCTGGTAAGAATGCACATCGCCTTACTTTGCGGGAGTGCAGTGCTTGGCCCCATTGCAGCATCAGTTGTGCACAGAGGAAGTGTTGTATGGTACTCCTTCAGACATCCGTCCCGTAGGAACACCTCGACTGAAAGCACCATGTTACCTTCATATCTGAACAGCAGGATGTTCCCTTCGGAGAGATCATGCACCATGTTACCTTCTCCGTGCAGCACGTCCGACTGGCCATGATCTAGCTTGATCTGCCAGAACTTGCTGAGAGGGCAGAAGATCATGGCTTTTTGGCTGCTACTCGGGCAACTTCCAGCCTCGGTCAGGTGCTGCTGCACGAACTCATCGGGGATCCTCTGAAGAACATTTAGAGCAGACATGACACATGAAGCAGAGGAACACACGAGAAACAAATGAAATTAGGAGACTAGATTGCTTGCTCACCATCTTCTCCAGGTCATCCGGTTGCAGCAACTTGACGAACCGGGGCCTGTTCTTGCACGTCACGCCTACGCAACCATACACATATCGTTTCAAGAAAATGAACTAAAAAGTTTACTCGTCGTACATACAGATTAATCTTCACCGGTCTTCCCGGAAAAGAAAGGTAAAATGCACCGTGCAGCGTCGAAAGAATCACCTGGGTGTGGTGTGCAGAAGCGCGCGAGGCAGCGGCCCGGGTCGAACGCGCTCAGGGAGGCCACCCCGCGCCGCTCGCGCCGCAGCACGACGGACCACCCGGCGCCGATGCCGTGCGCGGCGGCGAGCTCCGCCCAGCTGCCGCCCAGCCAGCACGCGCCGTCCTGCCAGCGCAGCTCCATGCGCCAGACCTTGCCGACCGGACCCACCACGATCAAATCCCGCTCCTCCTCGCCGGCGGGCTGGAGGCGCGCCGCGAACTCAGCCGGAACGCGCTGCAACGTAGGAACAGAGCCGGTCAGTAATGTGCAAGGGGAGCAGAGGAGGAGGGTAATGGCAGATGTGCTGGGTTTGATAGCGTTACCGACCAGCTTGGTGAGGCAGCTCGGCGACAGTGACATCGCCGCATACTTGTACCGTGGACGGCGGACGGAGTGCGCCATACTAGGTGAGAGCATGACGGACGGACAGACGGAGGTCGGCGGGGTTCGCCGGTTGGAGTCCTCGAGGAGGAGGAACGCTGTGTGGCCGTCGGACACAAGGCTCTCAGGTTAGTTGCCCACCTGTCCTGTTTCTCTTGCTTATACTCGTTCTTGCAGCTCCACGTTAGCACCGTTGTGTCAGCGTTTTTGCAACGCGTCGGCTAAAATGGATGAAATGAGGACACGTAAGTCGGTTCAGGCCTTCAGGGGCAGTGAATGATCGAAGCTGTACGTATGTTCAAGACCGTGTGGACGCCCAAAAAATGCAAACTTTGGAAAAATAGTAGAAAGGTTGCCATTGCTTCGGTTGTCAACATGCGCGACAATCGCAAGGTGGACGCCCTCGCCGTCGACCGCGCCATCCGCAAGGAATTCCGCCTTAGCCACCGTGACATCTCCGTCTGCCCGTACCAGCCGGTGCAGTTCCTCGTCAAGTTTGAGCACAAGGCTCACTGCACGGAGGTGCTCAAGCGCGGCTGTGTCAAGGCCGAGGGCGCCATGGTGCAGATCAGGCCGTGGAGGCCTCTGATGCACGCCTTCGACACAAGCGTGCCCACGGTGGGCTCCGACTTTCTGGCCTCCTCCACGCCACAGCCTGTCCTAGAGGTTCTACAGATCTTGTCGGCGCCCCTGCCATCGGTGCAGCCGCCACCCCGCGCCGAGATCACGGAGGCGGTCGTCCGTGCCATCCTCGCCGACGAGGCCGCGTCCCTACGCGCCGAGCTCCAGGCTTGTCTCGACGCGGCCGTCAAGCCTCTGCTCGCGGAATCGGCGGCGCTGCGCGACTGGACCTCAAGGGCGGCCGCCCTCCTAGACAGGGCTGCGAGGCCTTTCCCGCCAGGTTGGACCCAAGAGCCGAGCTCCACATCTCCGACCCCCGCTGATGCAGGGATTGAAGCCTGGAATGAAGGAGGATCACCGTGCTCGCCATCTACGCCACGACACGCCCCACTCACCATTGCAGCTTCGAGCCCGGCCGCTGGCCAAGTGGCGGTCAACTCTGACCCATGTCCAATGGCACGTGCTCCTCTCGCCGCGCTGGGTCAGCAGGTGACGCTGCTGGACGGCGAGGAGGTGGCGCACGAAGACGGCCTTGACAACAAAGGCGATGTCCGCCCCCGATCGCCTGTGCTGTCCGGGACTGAAGGCTCGACGAGGCTTTGTGCCTGAAGGGGGTGAACTGCTGCAGCTCATCAGCTCCATTGCAGCGCCGGTTAACCTGCTGCTGACTGGACATGACCCGGTGTTGATCTCGCCTGGCGACGCGCTGGATCAGCTTGAGTTGCTACTGGACGGCGAGGAGGTGGCGCACGAAGACGGCCTTGATGACGACGGCGACTTGGCGAGGAGGGAGTTTCAGCTCGTCGCGGACGTCATTGACGCTGACGAGGAGGCTGCTACGATTGGGAACCTCCTCGCTGCCGATATTGATGACGCTCCCTCAGCAGGCATCGCGATACGCTGTGTCGCGGATCTGTTCAGCTTGCCGGCTGTGCCGCTGCTGCCCACGCCTGCTCCGCCAATGCCACGTGCTCATGCGGCCTTGCCCGACCCCGAACGTCGCAGCAGCAGGCTCGCGGCGAAGCCACAACTCCCAACGGTCGGCAAAGCGCAGCGTGTCCTCCACAAGAAAATGGGGCTCGACTTTGGAGATATGCCCCTGGTGGAGGCTACGAAAGAATTCACGAACACCTGCAAGAAGGCTCCGTTCTCTGATTCGGCAATCCCTTGCTGGCCCAGGGGGAAGCGATTTCCCACCACCGACGGCGCTGGACGTCTCCGCCTGATCTGCTTCCCGATCCTTAGATCGCGCCGCGTAGTAGCGTTGTGAAGATATGACGATATATCTTTCTGAGAAATTAGACGGTGTAGGATGAGATCCTTCATCTAGTACGCCCTGTCATGTATGACTTTTTTCTTTTTGGCCTCGGCCGTGTCATGTTTGCTTCTCCTATATCAATATAAAAGGCAAAGCTTTTGCCTCGTTTCAAAAAAAAAAATAGTAGAAAAGCTCTCACTGGTCACAATACTGTTATCTATTAGATCAGAGGTTACAATGCCCTGTTCACAGAAGACTGCAGCAACAGCATGCTACTGCTGTAGCAGAAAAAATAGATTATTGGTATTTTTGGATTGTGACGAAAGTGTATCCTACCAGTTTTTTCAGTCATGGCCAAGAAACTTGTCTTTGTTTGGATTGTTGCCAACTTTTTTGGCATGTCAATGCTACTTAAGCAACTCTAGTTTATCTTTTTAGCCAATAATGGTCCACTCATATGCAAACAAAATCTCAACAAAACAAATTAGCTAGCCAAATATTTGGTATGTCAAACTTGGGTGACAACCAAACACATCTCATAACTTTCTTTGAACACGAGTTCCTCAATAACATTTGCACAAACAGAAGTTGGTGCTGGACAGGGAGTAGATCAGTATGCATTTGGCGCTGATGCATCAACTCATCTACTAGCATTCAACACTGATGTTTCATTAACCAAAACATAGATTAAAACTTGTTGATGTCTAAATATACATAACCTAAATATACATAGGCTAATCTAGCAACATTCAACAAACACCAATGTCAGTGACCCTAACATAGATTTACCCTATCTACTGGACTACCCAAATACCAAGTTTTCCCATGGAAAACACTAACCAAGAACTGTCATTGGCATTGGTAGGCAAAATACTGGTGCTAGTGTTCTGCTCGTACTGACTAGGCATGATCAAACATCACTTGATCACAACAAGCCAGACCTGTTTTTCAACGACCTTAAAGGTGCAGCGGTCACCTTCTTCTACCTCGTTGTCCCGGCAAAACCTTTTCCAACCTTTGCCCCTTATGTAGCCGTAGTCCCTAACAAAGTTGAAGCCTACTGGCCAAGATCTTGTGCTCCCCAGGGATGTTAAAAGTTCGATTGTACATGGTCCTAGAAGACCAACTGATGAGCAAAAGGTCCCTTTCACAGTCTGCATTGTTGCCAGAATTTGAAGAAGCGCTTGTCAGAGTCTAGGAGATATGTATAATTCTTTAAAAAACTAACAGTTCACAACTGGTACATAATAAATGAGGGTTCTATAATAAGACATATCATTTCAGTGAAGTTTCTGTCGTACACTGCAAACTAAGCTTAAAAACATTTCTTGGTTGAAACAAGTGCAAAGTGGCAGTAGATGTTTTGCCTTGATACATACACCTCAAATCCACAATGCAAGTCAATTTATCGTTAACATCTATAAAGAAAGAATTATTGACATCTAAATTATAAATTAGCAGATGTACTAACACATAATTTAGATTTACGGAGCAGAGAAGGACCTGGCTTGGAATGGTTCAAATAATTAGTTTTTAAGACTTCTTAAAATAAGACTTCACGCCAGGCCGTTGTCGCCATTTGATTGACAACATTATACAGGAACTTTATACAGTACCAATTTATTGAAGTTGATAGTGCAGTTTGTTGTTTGTAATGAAAAAGGTCACAATTGTAGGTTTAACAATTTAATGTGATGGAATACCCTGGTACAAAGATGTGCGTGAATACTTTCAGAAAGTAAGGAACATCATAGGGCATAGAGATTAATTTCTAATTCTTCCACACCTGTGCCCATACCAAATAAACCGAAATATAAAGAGAATAAATGTAGTGCTCACAAGGAATCTATTAAGAGATTGACTTGTGATCTCCTTTGTGAATGAGTGCCTCTGCGAAATGCTAGCAGGTTTGCTCTGCGGCTGGGCCGTTGCAGCAATTGAATAAACCACTTGTTTATCGTTCTTCCTTTTCTTGCTGGCAGCTGCTACATCTACAGGCCGCTTGCCACCTGCACAATTACGTTTCACATGACAAAACAAACATCAATACTGTTCAAGTGTCGTTTGGAACAACGGTTCATATGAAAGTAAGCAGGAATTCCACATGAAACAATTCAAATCCGGAAAGAATGTATCGCCTTACTCTGCGGGAGTGCAGTGCTTGCCCCCGTCGCGCCATCAGTCGTGCACAGAGGAAGTGTTGTATGGTACTCCTTCAGACATCCGTCCCGCAGGAACACCTCGACTGAAAGCACCATGTTACCTTCATATCTGAACAGCAGGATGTTTCCTTCTGAGAGATCATGCGCCGTCAGGAACCGTGCCCAACCTTCTCCCTGCAGCACGTCCGACTGTCCATGATCTAGCTTGACTCGCCAGAACTTGCCGAGAGGGCCGAAGATCATGGCGTTTTGGCTGCTACTCGGGCAACTTCCAGCTTCAGTCAAGTGCTGCTGCACAAACTTATCAGGGATCCTCTGAAAGAACATTGAGAGGAAACATGAAGCAGAGGGAACACACATGAGAAGCAAATAAAACTAGGAGGACTAGCTAGCTTGCTTGGTTGCTTGCTCACCATCTTCTCCAGGTCATCCGGTTGAAGCAACTTGACGAACCGGGGCCTGATCTTGCTCGTCACGCCTACGCAACCATGCCATATTGTTGCAAGAAAATGAGCTAAAAAGTTTTCACCTTCCCATAAAAGAAAGGGGCAAAAATAAAATGCACCGTGCGTAAAAGAATCACCTGCGAGTGGGGTGCAGAAGCGCTCGAGGCAGCGGCCCGGGTCGAACGCGCTCAGGGTGGCCAACCCGCGCCGCTCACGCCGCAGCACGACGGACCAGCCGGCGCAGATGCCGTGCGCGGCGAGCTCCGCCCAGGCGCCACCCAGCCAGCACGCGCCGTCCTGCCAGCGCAGCTCCACGCGCCAGACCTTGCCGACCGGGCCAACCACGATCACCTCCCGATCCTCCTCCCCGGCGCCGGGCTGGAGGCGCGCCGCGAACTCAGCCGGAACGCGCTGCAACCACAGGAGCACGTAGGAACATAGCCGGTCAGGAAAGTGACAAAGGAGGAAGGTAATGGCGGGAGTGCCGGGTTTGCAAGCGTTACCGACCAGCTTGGTGAGGCAGCTCGGCGACAGCGACACCGCCGCATACTTGTACCGTGGGGGCCGGGCGGAGCGCGCCATGCTGGGTGAGAGCGCGGCGCGCGTACTCGCCGCAATGCAGCGGCGGACCGGTGGCGTGGTAGTAGCTGTGCTTGCGAAAACTGCAGATTGTTGTTGCGTGGCGGAAAGGCAGAGAAGGAGATTGTTGTTGGAGTCCCCGAGGAGAGGGGACGGACCGGCGGTGAGTGTGAGTCACAAGGCTTGCTCTGTTTCACTGTGGGTTACTCGTTTGTCTCGTCACATCACCGTTCTGCAACGCGTCGGGCAAGATGGATGAAGAGAGGACACGTTAGTACGTTACTCGATAACTAGGAGAAGTAGATGATCGAAGGTGCACGTGGAGACCGAGTGGATGACCAAAATTCTACAGCTTAAAAAGTGTTTGAGAATGAATCTCTGCTTTATTGATCAAGAGTTTGAGGTATATATACAATCTGAAGAGGCGCCTTTGAGGCGGTAAATACAAGGTCGCGTCTGTGCGAAGAGGCACAACGCCTGTACGACGTTTGGCCAAAAAGCAACCGTAGGATCTGAAGAGGCGCCTTTGAGGCGGTAAATACAAGGTCGCGTCTGTGCGAAGAGGCACAACGCCTGTACGACGTTTGGCCAAAAAGCAACCGCCTACGGTTGCTTAGGATCTAAGCTAATCCTATTCTAACACTCCCCCTTGGACAACGTCGTTTCTTCAAAATCCTTGCATTATCTTCGAGATCTTCTTGTACAATCTTGAGGGTACCATTATATACTCTTGATGAAGACTTTGTATGATATTCTCCCCCAAAAACCCTGTGGGAAAAATATGAGGAGAATTGTATTTGATATGTTGTTAAAAACTCCTTTAAACCCTGTGGGAAAAATAAGGAGAAAATAATACAACATATAATGAGTATTGTCTCATTGATAACTCATATGAGAAAACCCTTGATAGGAAAAATCTCATTATTGAGTTTAGAGATCAATAAATATGCCTTATATACTTTCGTTAAAAACCCCGGTGGGGAAAATACAAAAGTATGACATATGATACTGATAATATATTGCCTCATTTAGCATCTTATATGAGAAACTTGAGAGTAAACTCATAAAGTGAAAAGGAGTAAAAATGAGTGCAATACGACGTGCCACTGAAAACTCCTCTAAAACCCAGTGGGGAAAAATATAAGGAGAAAGAAAAATGGCATATCCGAACACATGTATTTATATTGTCTCATTAAAAACCTTTTATGAGAAACCATTAGGGAAAAACTCATCAAGGGAAAAAGAGTACAATATATATGATCTGAAGATCATCGACGGGTTATGATACGGGAGTGTGCTCCCCCTGAACTTTGCAAATCTCCACAATTTTATTTGCAATATTGTTCTCTATATAACCCGTATGCATTTGAGAAATACAAGTGGTATTATCTTGATAGACAATGGTAGTTGATTCTGTTGAATCTTAAACACATAATTTTGTATGTGGTATCATCCTATGAAGCCATATATGTTTTATGATGCTTCGTAGAAAGTGATTATTCCAGAATGATTAGTGATAGTAGACATTAGAGTTTGTTTGGAAGACTTCCCTTAAAGGATGTTCTACTCAATTCAGTCGTCATCGATATGGCAGTTTCGGGATCAGATAATTATAGCCAATATATGTATATCACACAATGGTCAATTCTCTTGATGTTCCTGAGGGATTTAATCAAGATCTATAGTGCCTTTAAGATATCGGAGGATATTACTTACACCAATATTTAGTTGGGGTTAGCACTTTAAATAAATTGTCATAAAAATATTGTCACACATGATGTAGTTTGCAACAATGGTATTGAGATGTGGAACTAGAGGTCCCGATAACACTTAATCATCATACTAAGTATAAATGAGTTTGCATCCATGTTAGGGATAGTATGACCATATGTGTTTTTGATATGATTTATTCACATTTAATTTCTACCATATTTCATGGATATGTGAAGACTGATAGATATGTATTCCTGAAGGGAATATTCTCAAGTTGTGAACTTGAATAGTATTTGGTTTCATCCAAATCTCCGTCTTGATATGATTGCGAGTACCTTTCATGTATTGTATAGACTTCGATGATAAAATCATAGATAGGTCATGTAGAATCCATGAGGGATTTTGTTAATGACTACATGTAAGCAATCTTTATCCAGGTAATCCTTTCGAAGAAAGAACTCTCATAGTCGATTGTACCACACAAATTTTGACTATTGAAGTCATTAAGTGACTTTTGATGTTTTACACAATATATGTTGTGATTTGTTCTTGGACATCCATATAGATATCCGAGATGAGTGATCCATATGAGTATGAAATCACCACGTCTATAACTGCATGGATAGTTTATTTGTACTGCCAATATTATTGATATCGAAACACAATTCCACTTATACCAAGAGGGTATGTTACATCATAATCGATGTCGGGTCTCTGCGTGAACCCTTGTGCTACAAGCCTCGCCATTTCACCACCTCATTGTTTATTATGAGGAGAGTGTATTACTGTGGTAAATACCTCTCTTTTGTTGAGCGAGTGCTATTCTTATTT
Organism: Poa pratensis; assembly: GCA_947311845.1. Classification (NCBI taxonomy): domain Eukaryota; kingdom Viridiplantae; phylum Streptophyta; class Magnoliopsida; order Poales; family Poaceae; genus Poa; species Poa pratensis. The sequence continues at coordinate 53,682,174 of CAMZMU010000096.1, read as the reverse complement.
AATTGCCTCCTTCTAGTTGAACCAATATATGAGTGCATGAGGCACTCTACCATGGATTTTGGTTCAGGGCCCTAAAGGTTTTAGCAATTTAAGAATAAATATTTGTCGACAAATGTAGTCTTTATGTTATATGATTCTGTTGAATCAACAAAAATTGTGGAAATAATATTTACATCTTTTAACTCCTCGTGATTTCCCATAACACTGGAGTCAAGGTGTTTCGATGTCCCAACATTTAAAATTGTGTGCACATTTATGTTGGGTTTGGATGATGAGCATCCCTTATGTGTTATTCAACTTGAGGTTGAATTACATTTACTAGTTGAGGATATAATTTCCTCTATTTCCGCGGATACATATGTGACCATGTTTCTCCCCCTTGTGCTCTCATTTTTGGGAAAATAGTGGTTGCATGAGATACTTCCACTCTGTATGGCACAATGCATGATTTCATGACATCTTTGTCATAAGTAAATGTATGTGGCAGATTTGCAATGTGTTGCAAATATATTGAACTTCATGTTCAGATTTAAAGTACGTGAATATCAGGACTGAATGTATTTGACATTTCTAATTTATCGGTATTGTTTGTGGTACGAATATCCCCCAATGCCGAAAATGTCCTTATTTTAAAGTGTAATCAGCGTACGGGCTATAATCAATTCCCTTGATAGGGCTTGATATATTTATAATTGACGGATAAATTAATAGTAATACCTCACATAGATCCCAAATTTAATGTGAGGGCCCGTTAAGTACGCTGGAGTGGTGAAATCGGTATATAACCGATATCGCAGATGGGAAATACTTGTTTGATTTCCACGTACTTACTGCAGGGGGAAACATTATGATATGCAGTTGGTATGATCTGAATAGATCTGCGGCGTGTAAGACCGCATGTCTCCAACAAGATGTTGGTATATTAAATTTTGTAGAAGATAAAGAATTTATTGACATCATTTTGGCTATGTACATGAGGTACTTAGTAAAATCATAAATGCTCGTGAAACGACATTCAAATGGGTATAACCCATATGCTAGAATAATTTGCTCATATTTGATAATTTGAGCAATTAATTTAGTAAAATCATGTATTCATGGATTTTAGAAAACCACATAGGGGCATCTATTAGATGTTCATGGATACCATGAATATATGTCTCAAAATGGTTGAGTAGTCCATATATAGCTTTTGAATGTGTTCAAGAATTTGAGTGGCTACTTTACTAAGTTTTTAAGGTGAGATAGCCTTTAAATTTATTTATTTATTCGCATGGCACATTTAGCGCACATAAAGTCTGATGACTTGAGATTTTTTTCTAATTTTAAGGTGTGACCAACAAAATTGTCAATGATTTCTGTAACATCCCTATTTAAGAGGGTGACCAAAGTGAACATGTAAAATCTTCAATCTGTGAAGATACGGAAAATTATTTTGGATGCACCGAAGTTTAGTATGAAACTTTATTCATATATTTTTATCATGTCTGAGGAACATGATATAATGGACACCATACCTCATGTAGTAGTATGGTTATAGGCTGATGCATGGGATAGTTGTGAGACTAAACAAGGTCTCTCCAAAATATTTTATCCATCAAGCAAATTCTTATTACAAAGGGATATTATCTCCCACCAGACTAGATTTATGTTATCGTTCTGAGGAAGATCATAAGTACTACCACACTCAGATTATTTTTCTGGTACTTATCGAAGTGATCTTCAAAATTTATCCCGTTGAACTCGCAATAATTATTGAATTTGTGGTATAACCCAACCAAATGCTTGAGAGCATATATATAAATATGATAATTTATACAATAAAATATTTGACAAACTTGATAGTTATCTTATCACTTTTGGTAGGCCCATTATGATTCTGTTTGTCATTTTACCTCCACTTTATATTGATTTCTCGTGGATCTTTTCGAGACCATTGAGATTCTTAGTATTTGAGTACTAGTATGAATTTCAAGTAAGGGTACATATCACCCATAGGGTGTACCTTAAATGGAGAGGATGTAAAGTTATTTCTAGGTTTTGAATGAGATGCTTTTTTGATATATCTCATCACATAGTATCAACTTGGGGTTGATTCTATAGACAAAAGAATTAGAATGTGCAATGGACTAGAAGCCCAACAAAATAAGTGAGTGAATATTGATGTTGCGTTTATGCAACATATATCTCCTTGATGGAGATTTAGAGGGAAATGGAAAACTATCCAATTTCTCTCATTTAATATGAGTTCAACGAATTCCATTGATGGAAATGTCAGCCATGTCTTGCATGAGATGATCATGCAATTCATTTACAGTGATAGTAAACTAAAATAAATAAAATGCTTTGACTGAGCATATTTATGATCAATCAAGATGATTCCTTCATGACCATAATATGGAAATTTAATGTTGAGACATTAAAATGATATTTCTATCAATATTTGGACTTTAATTACCCGAGAGGTGATCCAAAACATAGATATGTATTTGACATTGGTTATTCTTGGTGAAGATAATTTTCACCACATGATGTGGAACATCTATTAGTTTGTGAGAAACTAAATCATTGGTATGCATGATGGAGTTTGTCTTGATAGACATAATACACAAAAAATAATGTTCAATGTTTTATGCTCCACAATTTTATGTTTTACCAATGAAATATAAGCATATAAGGATCTATCATGCCTAAATTCATTCTACTTTGATAGTAAACTTTATTTTGAGGTAAACAACAAATATGTCCTAGAGGAACATTTTGAATTTTAAGCTGATGCTTTTATGCAAAGTGTCACGAATTGTAAGTTTAACACATCGTAGACAATTTTGGAGATAATTTTATTTTGTCAAAATGACAAATTTGTATATCTCTCAGCAATGATATTACCTTATGATTTTCAAATAAAATTTAAGATAGTCACTTATTTCATTGGCAATTTTATCTCATATGCTTATGAGATTTTATGCATGTCATGGGTATTGCATGATGCAACAACATTGAGCATATAGAAATTCTGATGAAATATAATCCAAAAGGTAAGTAAATGCTTTTTGCCACAATACTATTTCAGTAATTTTCAGCAAAATGCATGATTAAACCGCACATATATACTTGGTCAGAGGACCTAAATAGACGATCAACTGAATTTAAATTCAACAATGAGCGTGCAGATTTGATTGCAGGTTGCATAGTTTACACGAAACTGAACCAAGCCAAGGGCTATCCTGCATAATTAAGTAAGACTGCGGTCTTAATAGTAAATGCAGGGATTTATACGTGTATGAAAGAGACATGAAGGATTAAAATGCAAAAGCTCTAAGGGATAAGGTTCCATCGTCTTCTCAGTTGCATACACGACTCAGCCGATTCATTTGTACTCGAGTAGATATCTTTATAGAGGAAAAACAAATCCACCGTCGTTTTTGGTTCGTGTACGCCGGAGGAACCAGGCTGAGGCCGTGGCCATGGGCTCCGCCGTGCCGCGCGCCCGCGCCGAAGGCTTCGGGGCGTGCCTCCATTGGAGGTCATGTCCGTGCAGTGGCCGTGGGCGCAGCCGCGTAGTGCGCCGATTGTCGGACACCGCTGCTGCCGCGCTTTGGCGGACGCGCTGTCGCGATGAGAGGAGAAGCTTCGGGGTCGAGGACCGCCGTGCGTGCTGCCACATGCCACCGTTTCGGAGTCCTGCCGGTCGCCGCCCCTGTTTCCGGTTGATGGGGCTGCGCCGGCCGCGGTGTGCCGCCGTTACGGACACGCCGCCGGCCGTTTCCTCCACAGCCGCTGCGGTTTGAATGCGTCGGGGCCGAGGGGCACCACGCGCACCGCCGCAGCCAAGAGGGCTCGGCCACGGTGCCGATCGAGGAGAAGGTCGAGCACGCCGCGCATCGCCTGTGGTCTTCGCCGCGTCGAGCGCCCCGTGCGTCGCCGGAGGGCTATGTTGCGCGCGCCGACGAGGAACAACGGCAGGGCCGTTGGCCGCCGGGCTGGTATGCCGGCCGGTGCCGCGTTTCTTCTTCCCTCTTTTTCTCGTCTCTCCGACCGCCGGTTCTTCTTTCTGGTGGCCTTTCGCTCTCACGGAGAGCAGCGTGCATGATAACGTGTTTGAGAATGAATCTCTGCTTTATTGATCAAGAGTTTGAGGTATATATACAATCTGAAGAGGCGCCTTTGAGGCGGTAAATACAAGGTCGCGTCTGTGCGAAGAGGCACAACGCCTGTACGACGTTTGGCCAAAAAGCAACCGCCTACGGTTGCTTAGGATCTAAGCTAATCCTATTCTAACAAAAAGAAAGTAAAAGGTTCTGTACTTCGAAAAGTCTTTGGCACCTGGACACCACTTAGCCCCCTTTAAAAAAAAACAAATCGCACTTTTGTGTCCAAAAAAATCTCTCATAAAGTATAAAGATACATAAAGAGGGTTTCTATGTACGCCAAATTTGTTTAAATAGGTTGTATTTTAGACTAGACAAAAGACACAATGGAGGATTTTTATTACTTTATACAGCCACACATTTGTTATTTTTCTGTAGCCCGGAGAAAACGTCTTTTCTATCGAAACTTTGCAAAAATATTTATACCACGTATACGTAAGACTCAAATGTTTCATTTCAAAAAACAAACAAAATCAAAACATGGCTCGCTGATGCCTTCGCTCATTTCGTCCAGCTCCCTCTCTTACCTCGTCTCTGAAGTGGTTTCTTTTCGACCTGCTTTTTTCGCCCAATACACATATAACCTAGCCCCGCACACGCCCTTCCCACGTCGCTCCCATCTCCCTGCTTCCATTGACCCGTCGACGCGGCTCCTACTCGCATAGCCGCCTGCCCGCCGGCCAGCCACAACACCCTGCCACCACTCTCCTCTTCCCCAAGCTTCTTCTCCTCTACCCGATCATCACCTTCATGTCTCCTTCTCCGACGCTCGACCTATATTTACGATTCTATGAGAATATCTTAAGTGCTCAAGAATTCAATAATTAAATAAAGCAGTCGTGTCCTTGGATTTGGGAGGTGAAGCAAAGATACTGGTTGGAGAAAGAATTTATTTCATTTGGTGAAAAAAATGTTTTTGGATCCAATGAGACAATTTATTTGTATATACTTTTTTTACATGGTATATACTTTTTTTTACTTGCATTATGTCTACATATATATGGCAAGGAAAAAAAAATACTTGAAGGGCATGTGATTGACGGTAGAATGGAGATTCAATTCAAAATTTGCATGGGGGTGGGGGGCGTGAAAAGATAGTCCGATGTGTCACTGAAGAGGTGAGCTTGGATTTGGGAGGTGGAGAGCGTGAAAAGATAGTCCCATCCCACCCCTCTCAATCCATCAACCAAACACACGCATAATGGTGGAGGCAGTACACAATGCTTCTTAATGTCGACGAGGATTCTAACTGATATAGTAGCCCACGATTGGTGTTCAACTATAAAAAAAATATGTCCCCGTTGAAAACAACAGACGGGCACTTACCTAATGAAACTAAAAAGAATAGATGTACTCTTGAAACTAAAAAAATAGAGAAGTCAAAATACTGCAATGTCCCATCTTATTCAGCAAAGCAGCGGGTAGTACAGAACAGCAATTACAGCATTCAGTGGAACAAAATCTCATCTTGCAGCAAACAAAAGCAACATGAACACTCCGAATATCAAATAGTATGGTAGAACAGCACTGATATCTACCGGCTCAACATGATGCAACATAGATCATTATCTTCCTCAAGTTCTTGCGCTAGTGTTTGGCTACTCAAGAGAAGGATACCACAGCAGATAGACTACCATGTCTTCTGTGAAAAAATCCTCATGTTGCTTCAGGCATAACAGGTAAAATATACGAGTAGCTACCAAGCGCATTTCAAGTGCCCTGAACATCAAAATAATTCGAAAAGATGCACCCAACACAGCAGGAGGATGGTAAATACAGCAACAGACTGGACACCAGAATATAGCAGAGTTTCCAAAGCTTCTCTCATGGTGGTGTCCAACACAATGTTTAATATACGAACTGAATGTCTTTAGCCTAAGCATAGCAGCGAATACGACAAGCTTACGAAGCAATTTGAGCTACAAGTCAACAGCTACTGCATATATTACAGGTTACTCAAAGAAAGAAATGACAGCAATTTGCTTACAGGGAACATCAGGAGCAACTCTCCACCTTAATTGTGTACTTCGGAGAGGGCGAGCTCAGCCGATGGCAAGGCTTCGCCGCTGATAGGAATCCTGCAAGTCGCTTTGTTGTGACCATACCCTTTACATCTGCTGCAGCGGACTGCCCTTTTAATCGTGATGCGCGGATCAGCTGGTTTCTCTTTCGGCCTGCCAACCCGCCGACGAGTTCGCAATGGGAATGGGTATGTCGCTGGACTCTGCGACGGATCAGTTAATGCATTAGAAGGCGGGACAGCATCAGGTATTGGATTTATGGACTCGGCATATGTCAACCGGTAGCATTCCGTCGTGAAATACTTCACACAGTAGTCATAGGCATACTGCCCAGTGCGCTCAAATACTGCCATCGCATGCATGCATGGCAGCCCAGAAACATGCCACTTTCGGCAGGTGCAGTCACAAGTGTCGATGTTGACAACATTAACCGAGTCATCGCACACCTTAAACAAATTGCCATCTCCATCACTTTCTGGGGGCATAACATTGAGTGACTGAGCTTTGCTCACCTCTTCCTGCAATCTCTGGTTAGCTGCAGGCGTTAATACCTCAGTCCATTCATTAGAAGACTCTCTACGTGTGTACATCATCTCCATAAGCTTGCATCTTATTGTGTCAACCAACTGCACAACTGAAAGCTCGTATCTTGAGGGCATCCAGTCGACAATAGTGTTAGAAATATTGCATGAGTACTGACCATACCGTGACCCCTTGAAAAGCGCATCTGACCACCGCTCAGGTTTGATCTCCAAAAGCCAATCAGCAAGCTTCTCAGATTCAACTTTAATTTGTTCCAAATACTGATTGAACTCATCAACTGTGCATGAATAAATGGCCTTCATAAGAAGCTCAACCATGGCCTCTCTTACTTCTTCAGTCCATGCATCGTCCAATTGCAACTTAAATTCTTCAATAAGAAAGTCTATGCAGTATCCATGATGACTGTCAGGGAAAACCACAGGTACTTCATCCCATAGTCCATTTTCTCCATTAGATATGAATGTTATAGGACGAGATACTGACAGTGAAGATTTTAGTTTCTCAAGAAACCAATGCCAATTTTCACGGTTCTCAGAATCCACTACAGTGAATGCAACTGGGAAGACATCGCCTTCCCCATCAACTGAAGAAGCAGTCAGTAACTTCCACTGCTTATTCGGTTTTGGAGATACTGCATCAAGGAAAAGGAGTGGCCTGCACCCATGCTCAAAACCATGAAGCGATGCATTGAAGGCAACAAAGAAACAGAATTTTGAATCTTCCATAGTCACTACTGTTGCCACACTTCCAGGGTTTGTATCTTTAATCCGTTCACAAAACAAAGGTAGCTGGATACATGCCTCCTCGTGTGAGCTATAAAGCTCTCTCTGAGCAATTGTTCTTCCACGCCAAGCCTGTGAGTAATTTAGGGACAGTCCATACTCTTGTTGGAGATCATTTGCGATATCTCTTGGCCTGTAGTTTGGGCTATCACGTAACTTTTCTTTTATAACACTAGCAACCCATCGCTGTGATGCCAATTTATGACTTTTGACTGTTTCAGACTCACAGGTGTGACTTTCAGACATTTTCTTGATCATGAAATCTTTCTTGGCAGGGGACTTGGAAGCATGTATCCGCCATGGGCAATCTTCAGCAGAACATTCCGCGGTAACACGAGATGAGTCATTCTTGATAAATCTGTAATGAAACCTATGCGCAATGGCATACTTATGAAGGGCATCACGGAAATCCTTAGGACTTTCAAATATTTGGCCAACTCCAGTGATCACATCCTTCCAAGCTGCACACACTTTTTGCCTCTTAGACCCATCCGGAGTCGTTGGGACGACGCCAGGTGCATCTACTACAGGAGTGTCCGTGTAGCAACAATGCTCAGTGCCCTGTAAATATTTCTTTTGTCATTTTGCAATGCAATGGACAAAAACAATTGATGTTCAGACTGGGACAGAGAGGAGGTACCTGTTTTCGACCTTCTCTATGACATAAATGTACGTTGTCTCCGACTCAGCATGGAATTCAACCATGCGATGTAGGTCCTTGTCATTGGAAATAGAAATCAAGGTTCTATTATTCTTTGGAAGGAAATACTTGAACAAGAACTGGTCAACTTTGATGTTGTTAAGCGTCGAAGATATCTCGTGCTTAAATGCACTGAAAGTCCAGTCACTCTTGACGAGCATCGCATGTGCCTCTCCACCAGAATATGACATATTCCCATCAGCATCCGTGGTGAATTCTCCACCTATCTGAAGAACAGCCACAATTTGCCCCTTCCCCATGAGTGACTGCTTCCTAACAAGATCAAACGAATAGAGAAATTAGAGAACTGTAATAAGTTGAATAGAATTTCAGTAATTAAACGAGTTTATTCAGCTAAAAAGGTAACTTTGCATAGTAGTTGGTTAGAATACAGGAATCTTCGAACGAAACAAACTACTTCACGGCTTTCAAAAATCATGCCATTGCATTTTCTATGGAAAATTTCATATAAGGAGTATACGAGAAAACATTACAGGGGAGCAAATGGTGTACCTGTGATTCTGGAACTCAGCCCAATTAGGTAACAATGTTCAAAGGGTGTGATTTTATTTTATTTTTGCGGGGAGAAAAAATGGTGACTTAACTGATGTTATGTGTTCAAGTCTTATCAAATTGGTGGTGGTCTGGAAGTAAGGGCGTACACACATAAGGTTTAAGCAAACTAGTTCAGATCCTCATTCCTAGCTCCATAGAGCAGGAACTTGTGTAATTCAAGTGACATAAATAATAAACTACTTGAATTCAGGGCAAACTGGCAGAGCAAACCACAAAGCTCTCGAACAGAACCATACTCCTATCTACCCAAATAGGGGCGGCATTCGGGCAAGGCGAAGCAAGAGAATCGCCGCACGGAAACACCAGGTGAGACCAAAAGGCCTCTCCACAACAGGAACCACAAACGAATGCATTGGTAGAACAGAAAGTACCGAACTGTAGGAAAGGAAATAATCTGTTTATGGACCTGATTTTTGCTCTAATCATGACAACTGCGAGCAGGCGGTGTATCAATAGCGAATTCTAAGGACTGATAATCCATCCGTCAAAGCAGGCGGGTGTAATTGATTACCAGGAGACGATTCACGACCGGCGTAGTGCGGCACCTCGAGGCGAGGGGAGGGGAGAGGATGGCCGGCGGCGGGGCTAGCTGGCCGGGGGGCGCGCGGACGCAGCTCTCCGGGAGTGGATAGATAACACTAAAGGGGTGTGGAAGTAAGGGCGTACACATAAGGTTTAAGCAAACTAGTTTAGTTCTTCATTCCTAGTAGGTTCCTGTTGTGCAATTCAAGTGACACAAATAACAAATTATTCAGGGCAGAGCAAATCACAGATTTCTTTCCCAGAACCATACTCCTACTACCTACTCGAATAGGGGCGGCATTGCCGTGCCGAAACACCAGGCGAAACCAAAAGGCCTCTCCACAACAGGAACCATGAACGGAATGATAGAGCAGAGAGTACCGAATTGTAGAAAAACGACATTACTTGTTTATTGACCTGATTTTTGCTTTAAATCGTGAGAATTGCGAGCAGGCACTATATCAACAGCGAATTCTAAGGACCAATGAATAAATACTTCAGAGCAGGCAGGTATGATTACCGGGAAACGATTCACGGCCGGTGTAGCGCGGCGCCTCGCGCGCGGCGGGCGAGGCGAGGGAAGGGGAGGGGAGCGAAGGAGGATGTCCGGCGGCGGCGGGGCTAGCTGACCGGGGGCCGCGGGCACGGGCACGGGCACAACTCTCCGGGAGTGGAGAGGTAAGGCGCGGTGTGTGCCCGCGGGGCTCTGGATCTAGGGTTTGCGCGCCGTGGGTACGTTTATGGCTTCTTGCTCGCGCTCGCGCTCGTGCTGTGCGGTCGGTTTTGGTATCGCGAGTTGGGGAATCCCGTTCAGTTGGACACGGCCCGGACGAAAGCGCCGGGCCGTACAGTTCGGCCCTCGTGACATAAGGATTCGGCCCATTATACGCGTGGCCTAGCAGCAGGCCCTAAGGGAGGTCACGCTCGTTGGCGGCGGGTTCGCCCAGCGCCGCCTGCTGTGTTCGCTCCCCGCCGATTATATGGGCCGACCGAACTGTTTCGCCGCCACACGTTTCTTTTTTTCGCGCCCAAAAATAGGTTCCTGTTTTTTTTCGCTTTCTTTCCTGCATGTTCGCGCCCAAAAAAAATGATCAATTTTCAAAAATCTTGGTACCATTTTCAATTTTGGAACCATTTTCAAAATGGAACCAATTTTCAAATTTGGACCAATTTTCAAAATAAACAATTTTTAAATTCGGAACCATTTTCAAAATGGAACCATTTTAAATTTGGAACCATTTTCAAAAATGATTTTTTAAAATTTATAACAATTTTAAATTTGGAACCATTTTCAAAATGGAACCAATTTTGAAAAGTGAACATTTTTCAAATTCGGAACTATTTTTAAATTTGGAACCATTTTAAATTCGAAACCATTTTTTAATTTGGAACATTTTGAAAATGGAACCATTTTTTAAAATGTATTTTTTTAATTTGGAACCATTTTTAAATTTGGGACTATTTTCAAAAATAAACAATTTTCAAATTTGGAACTATTTTTAAATTTGAAACCATTTTAAATTCGAAACCATTTTTTAATTTGAAACCATTTTCAAAAATGTAGTTTTTTTATTTGAAACTATTTTTAAATTTGGACCATTTTAAAAATAAACAATTTTCAAATTTGGAACCATTTTTAAATTTAGAACCGTTTTAAATTCAAAACTATTTTTAAATTTGGAACAATTTTAAAATTTAGATCCATTTTTAAAATGAAACCATTTTCAAAATTTAAACAATATTCAAAAACCAATTTAAAAAGAACTAAAAACAAAGAAAAAAGAAAACAAAAACAAAACAGAAAAGGAAAGGAAACGAAAAAGAAAAAACAGAAAAAAGAACAAAAAAGAAAAAACGAAATCGAGAGAAAAAATGAAATCCGCCTGCCCGATGGGCCGGCCCGCCAGAAGCTCCCCGTTAGCGACGCGACCGATTCGCGCCACTAACAGGCGGCCTATAGGGTTTGCGTCCTAAGAATATGTGGAGAGGGAGAAGGGATTTGAGCCTGGCTTGCCGTGGCCCCGGACCCCGGTGGATTGTTGTTTCGCGCCGTCGAGTAAACTCGTGCGCCTGTGTCTAAAAAAACATACTCGTGCGCCTGTGTCTTGGCGGAAGATCTGATCTGGCAGACCGAGAGTCGTGTGCCGCTCACCGCGTGTCGTCGGTGCAACCAATTCGCCCGTCGGCGCGAGGCGATGGTGCCGGGTAGGTGGCGGCCGGCGGTGGAGCGGGCGACGGAGAAATCGATAAAGTGGCCGGCCTGACGGCCGTGCGATAAGCTGCAGTCTCGATTGCCTGATGCGTCTGTCTGCGCGAGCGCGCGCCTGGCATTGCATCTCACATCACCAACCAAAAGCCACCACCACCGATCGCCGCATCACCAAAAGGGATACCGCTAGCTAAGTGCTCCAGATAGAGCTGACCGATCGATGAATTAGCTGGCTTCGCGCACGTCAAATGATCACGTAATGCTGTTCGTATTTGACCTCGCCTTACGCATGGCAAGTCGGTCGAAGGTGACCGAGGAATGAATGTGTTTGGTGTGATCATTATTCAGCAGTGCCGGCGGCCAGTCGAGCCGCCGCGCGGTCACCGAATCGTCGTGGCGGCGACACTTCTTGGATTGAACTTGTCAAACTATCCATCTATGCATTTCTCAAGTATTTCAATTGTCAGTATCCACCCGGAGCGGTGCATGCAGCATCCTGTTGCGAACCAAATATATTAGTAGCACTCATCACGTCTTCTTTTCTTCTACCGGCCGGGGATTGCAGCTGAAAAGACACGAGTTGTTGTGTACGGCTGTTTTTGTTTTGTCTTTGTTTGAGGGGATAGGTTGAGATTTGTGAACCACGACATGAATATGGAAACCATCTTTTCCTCACTGGGGTAGATGCACCCACCGTATAAATATAGTATTTTAAAATGCCAAAAAATTATAAACAAAAATTTCTGATATACCCCGCATATTGTATGTTCGTATAAAAAGTTTCGTGAGAAAATAAGATTTTTTCTGGCCTGTGTAAAAAAGAAAAATTCACGTGGTTTAAAATGAATTTTCGCTAAACATTTATTGTCTTTTTACCCAGGCCACAAAAATGTCATTTTTTAACGAAACTTTTTATGGGAACATCAGATATGTGGGTGTATATCCGAAAATTTTGTTTGGAGTTTTTTCACATTTTAAAAAATATCTAAAAATATTTTACATAACGGGTGCATCTACACATATGACCCGGAACACCGTGTCCGATGAATATATGCTTTACTATAGAGATACATCCCTGATCGTCAAATCGGTGTCTGCTTAATTAGATCGGAGAGCTCTCCCCTTGTTCTTTTCCTTTCTTTAATCGATAGCACTACTCGATTTTCAACTATATGTCCTGCTTAATTAGAACACATACTATTTGTCTTTATTCTGCTCCTGCTAGGGTGTCATCTGATTCTCATTCCCGGTAAAGTGATGCGGGAATCTGAAAAACCATGTTTAGTTAACTCTAGAATGATCTCAAGAGCCGGACGTATCCATTGTTGATCTTCTGGTAGTGCTACGGATCCGTATTAACTATTCTTTGTTCTGGAATGGTTTGGCTTAACTTTCAACTTAATCACTACTTGTAGTAAGTAGCGATAAAGTAACGCTACTCCGGCTTTACTATCCCTGAGCCATAATCATTTATGATGGGGATATTTATTGGGGTTAACGGTTTTTTTCTTCAAATTCATCTTGGCATCTTGCATCTATGCTTAAGGTTGTGATGATTTGCATAATGATGTATGTCGTTGATTTTTTACGATTTTCCTTATGATCGATGTAGGAGGAACCAATGAAGGACGAAGAGAATACCTTTTTTTACGGGAAGAATGGCGGATTTGATCGAGTCATCGATGCCCAACATCGTTTGGGGTACTGTGTTGTTTGAATAGGGGGTATTAAACCCCAGAATAGTAAAATTAAAACTTATTTTGGTTTTTGCATCAAGCGTATGATAGTAAATTTTTAAACTATAATGGTGGTTTTTAGATCAGGGTGGTATATAGAGGCCTCTAATGTAGTAATGGTTGAACAACTTAACAAACATGAAATTAGGGTAAATCTAGCAATACTACCTTTGTTTCTACAAATAACAAATGAAACAATATAAAGTTTGACCAATTTTTTAGAATAAAACACTAACATCTATAATACTAATCGATTATGTTAGATACATCAAGTACTTTCATACCATGCCCATATAAGCATATTAGTTGTAGATCGTTTTGTAAAAAACTTGGTCAAACTATACATAATTTGACTTCTGAAAAAACTTATATGCCTTACTTTAAGAAACGGATAAAGTATGATGTGAGTAGTGTGTATTATGTTGTAATGTCGTCGATTGTAAATTGTGGGATGTATTAATGACACTATATTTATAAGAAATATCCATAACATCATTACGCAGACAACCATACATTTTTAGCAGTCATTTTGTGCTCGATACAATGTAGGTAACCAAATCTTAATGGCAAAGCTCCAAAGGTATGTCGCGTCAAATCTTGTGTACGGGATTCTACCATTGTGAACGCATTGAACGTGACAGCAATTACTGCCACATCGCTGGTGTTTGACCTAAGATCAATGACAGCTGATCAAGCGGCAGGGGCGTTCTTTTAAATTAGTGGGCCCTAGGACAACTTAACTAGACAAGTATTATTCATTTATACTAAGCATTTTGACCTTTTTCACTTACAACGCATACTCTCGACTTATGATTTTTATTATACTTAGCAAATTAACACGTGGTAGTACAACTATATATGAAGATAAAAAATTGGTTTTATTACATAATTTTAACTTCGACATTTAATAGTGCACTTGCACTAAATTTGAAGCATAAAAAATAAAAAAATTACATGTCTTCCCAAATTAAGTCATGCCAATTAGCTGACTTACCACTATAGTGTCCAGGTGCATGTATTTTGGTTTTCTTAAATATCATGATCATGACCTTTAAATCTGGTGGAGGTTTCTCGAATGCATGATCATCTATTTTAAGTGTAACTAAAGAAAAGATATAACAATCAATGTGTAAATAGAAACTCCTAAAATATATACAAAATATATATAAGGGTCTTTTCTATAATTATTGCATTGCTCATTTACTAGCTAGTACGCTATGGCCAAGTATGTCTTTCTTGTTCTAGGTTTAAACAATTAGTTAGCATTGCATACTTACTTTGCACTTTGTAAAAAAAAGTAGTATATATCAAATCAAGTCTCGTAAAATTTGCTTAGTTCTTTTTTTAATGCAGATTGATAAACTAATTCTCTTGTACTTGGTAATATAGTAATAACTTGCTAGAGATATGCAGATAATTTATACATTAAGTTGTTTCTTGGTTTAATTTGTTATATGCATGCAATGTATATGGATAGAAGACTCGTAGCCTAAAAAGGACAGCGTTCCACACATGCATTTAAGATATTATCTCAAATCGGCTAAGTTGTGAACTATTTACTACTCACGAGGTCGTGTACGATGCACACTCCATTAGCGTGACATGATTAGCCAAATAACTTTTTTCTGGACAGTTTACTGGATAACTAGAATGAGAGATAAAATTAACAATAGATGGTGCTTATCTGTTTCGAACAACTTTATTTAGCTCATCTTCTTAGATAACTACGCCACGATGTTAGAACCAGCTGAACAAATTGTAGGGCAAGAATGTCGGGAAGGGATAAGGCGACACTTGGCATGATAGGAGTTTGCGAGTAAGACCTTCTACTGGTCAACCTTTTTCTATTGGTTCTCTAACTGCATAAATAAACATAAGTTATATGTGGTGCACATATATGGTTCCTCATTGGGTTGGTCCTGGGCTGTCGCACTTATTGCCCTGGCCTAGGGACGCCCTTGTTCGGCGGCCATGTTCAGACAATTCAGTGATGAAGAAAACGTGTTTTAAACGACATCAGTTGCTCATACCATGATTAGATGTGAGTTAAATATGTTCATACTCCTTTATTAAAAATAAATAAATCAAGCAGCACTTACAACAATACTGCCCGTTAAGCAAACAGGAAGACAAGAAACACCTTTTAGGAAAGCCATGTGCATCTGCACGATCGCACGCCTTGCAAGGCACTCCTGGACAGAGATCGCCTTGTTAATTTTTGGCCAAAATCGCCAAACATTTATAGGCATGCGTTTCACATCTCCCTTTCGTAGCAACACCCCCGGTCGATTCACATCACCACCCAAAGCCACAATCGCCGCGTTACGAAAAGCGATGGCTAGGTAGCTGTTCCTCGATAGAGCAGACTAAACAATCAGCTGGTTTCTTCAGGCACATCGATCTATCACGTCGAAATCGTGCGCGGCGAATCGACCGGAACGATCGAACTAAGCGAAATGGTCACGCTGGGAATGGTGCGGTTCTTTTTGGGTGTTTTGGTGCGGGTTGAGCTGCGGACTCAGTTGGTTTAGGCTGAAACGGGGGCAACACGCTCGTGGACTGGAGCGGTGCGGGTCAGGCTGCAGGTGGGACTGCTCGTGGGCCCCCGCTTAATGCCCGCACAGTCCCCCACATAATAAGTGGGCGTTCCGCGGCAGCTCACTTATTATACACGGGTGCCCACGAATCCCCACATACACCCACATGTCAGTAAACAAGCTACAGATCATTTTGAGGGCATAACCATTTTCAGTTTCCACTAGCGATCTCAAGGCAGACCTGCGGACATTCAACTAGCGAAACAATGTTTCCATTCGAGATAATAAGCTAGCATCATCCCATCAGTTCTACGTTTGGCACAATCAGCAGCTCATGCCTGAAAATGCAGATACAGGACACACAGATTAACAAGACTACAAGAGTATCGTCACCACCATCCTTAGATCACTCTAGCTTCCTGAACCTAACTAACAAAATACTCGCTAACTCCTGATTGATTGATTGATTGATTGATGAAATCCCGTGGAAAGCTCTCAAAAAGATAGTGGATGGATGCAGTAAGACTACCAAGCTACCTTCAACTGAACATGCACCTAAAACAAAGAAAATGCTACTGTGGATATAGATTAGATCCGAGTCGTGCGATCGATCTTGGCGAGGCGCGCGCTGGCGGGTAGCTTGACCGGTGCTAGCCTCCTAGATGGACAGGTCCGGCCACCCCATGCCCAAGAAGAAGCCCTCCGGCACCGCCTGCGACACCACCAGCGGCTGCTGCGGGAAACCAGCATGGGGGCGGGCGGCGCGATGAGGGAGCTGAAGTTGCCGCTGAGGTCGAGCAGGCGGCGGCGGAGGCTGTGGGGCGGTGACCGAGGCCGAGATCAGTGGGAACGGCGAGGAGACGGAGTGCTGGACCTTGACGACGGGCGCGGCCGGAGCGGCGGCCGCGGTGCCGGTGGCGGCGTGGGAGTGGGAGGGGCGGTTCTTGCAGCGGGAGACGCCGGAGGGGGCGGCCTTGCGCGTGCCGCCGCCGATGGGGACGTTGCGGAGCGCGCCGCCGCGGGTCGGCGGCACCCCTTGCAGAAGTGGCGCGGCTGGGAGAGGTTGTAGTTGTTGTAGTAGCAGAACTTGGTGTCGTCGGTGACGGGCTGGGCACGAGGAAGGCGGGGATAGCAGAAGAACGGCCGGGCGACGACGGCGAGCTCTCCGGTGAGCGGTGACGGGCTAGGGCACGAGGAAGACCTCCGTGGATATGGGGACTGGGGAACGACAGGGTTCGATGTGGGGAATAGTTGGGCTCCAACGTGGGCAACGTGAGCAGTCCCACGAAGCCCACACATTTTTGCTTCCTACCCACGGGTGTCCACGAACGATATTATGCGGGCCTGGGCAGTGGGCAGCCCACTCCCACCTGCAGCCTGAGGTGCGGGGTGAACAAGAGAGCGGCCTGGGGCGGTGCGGGTTGGTGTCACGTTAGACGGGCTGAACCCGTGGGTTTGGACCCGCACCAGCAGATTGGGGCCACGTCTCGTCGCCTTAGCAGTATTGCCCCGATTCCCCTTGTTCTCTGTACGTTCCGATCCGGCCGCCGCACATGCGGCAGAAGAGGCCCCAGTTGCAGCCCGAGAGGAAGTATGGCGCGCAGGTGAGCTCGTCGGCCTGCAGCACTGCCCAGCGCTGCCCGCCCTCAGGCTCTAGCGTTTCTTGCACCGCCGCCGCCGTGCTTCGTCGCCTTCGTTCTTCCCACCATGGCTATGTGGCATGTCACCATCTGCATCCGGAAGCCGGCATCCTCCAGCCCGAGCTGTTGCGGCACGCCGCCGCGTCGTCGGAAGCATCATCATCGGCGGGCAAGCCCAGAAGCCACCATCCTGTCGCCGATGCTATCAAGCACCTCCCGCGCCTCGGCAGGCGTCATGTCCTTGAGCCCCGCGTCCCAATCTGCGAGCGCGCTGGGGCGCACCTTGGCGAGCTTCGCCGTCTCCTTGTCCACACGACTCCCAGCACCTGTAGCGTGCCGGGTGCAGCTTCCGCCGTCCAGACGACAGCTCCGTGCCGTGTTCAGCTTTGGCGTTGACCTCTCCGGCTCTTCTAGATCAGCAGTGGCCACGAGCTGCTCCTGGGCGCCGGCATGCTGCGTCCCGGCGCCGCCCCGATTTGCTGCTCCTGGGAGACCTTCGTGATCTCGAGCTTGCGCAGCTCGCCGTCGCCGGGCGAAGGGACAAGCTGGCGGCGCTGCTCGAGCTCGCCGCGGTGGATGATGTCGACGGGATGAAGGAGGCGCTTGCGGGGGACAAGCGAGGAGCTGGCCGATGAGGACGGGCTCTGTTATGGCTGGACCAAGGAGTACGAGCCGCGCACGCCGCTCATGGTGGCCGCCACGTACGGCAGTGCACGGTGGTCTCGCTGCTGCTTGACCCCATCGGCGGCAGCTATGCACAAACCACGGGCTGAACCCGTGGGATCAATCCACAATTTCCGCACGGTGCGGTGCGGGTGCGGCCAAAAATTTCACGTGGTGCGGTGCGGTGCGGGTATACAAAGTTAATTTCTGGGGTGGGCCGGATTGGTGTATTAAGGTAATAGTAATCGGTGTGGGGTGGGTTAGGTGCGGGATTCGCCCCATCTCAGGCTGACGAAATGGCAGTTAGTGACCGGAATCGAGCCGTGATCGATCCTGTTAACATTGACCTCGCTGTACGTAGGGCGGCAGTTCAGTCGAAGGGAATGTATTTGGTGTGATCATTATTCTCTCTCAGCTGGGTGCAAGTGCCCGTCGAGCCGCCGCGCCCGCATCGCCGGCTGAATCCTCGTGAGGTTGACGCATGCCGATTTGATTTGTCAAAGATCGGGCACTACGAGCGGCCGGCTAGCTAGCCACGCACGTACCCTGACGAGTGTACGCAGCATCATGTTGCGAATCGAATTTGGTGGCACCCATCTTTTGCATTCATATATCTAATATCTAATGTAGCTGAAAAGACAGAAACTGTTGTGTACGGCCGGCTTTTCGAGTGGAGATTTTTGGCTCTGGGTTCTAGTGCTCCTGCCATAATAAAAAAAATCGAAAATCATATTTACGAGTTTCAAAAAAATTCGAAAAAACTTCCAGATGTTGTCAACGATGTATCCTACAAAAGTGTAAAAAATAAATTTGAAATACTTTATATTCTGAGCTACACAAAAATGACAAAAGTGAGGATCTTAGTATGCATAGTTTTAAATCTCTAAATTTGGTCATATTTTGTCATTTTTATGTAGCCCATAATACAAACTATTTGAAATTTATATTTTATAGGTTTGCTGTATACACCATTACCTACATCCAGCTTTTTTTTCAGATTTTTTTGAAACTCGGAAATACCATTTTCGATTTTTTTTAAGTGGCAGGAGCACTAGTGCCCAGGAGCAAAAGACACTTTTCGCGGCTTTTCTCTCTTCTTTTTTTCGTTTGAGAGGGTAGGCTGAGATGTATGAACCACATGAGTATATATATGCTTAACTCAGATCGTCAACTCTATCTCCTGCTTAATTAGCTCGGAGACCTCTCCCTCATTATTTTTTCATTCGGATAGGCTACTCGATCTTCAAGTACTGTACGTAGTTTTTTATAGAACAAATCAACTTATATCATTGATCTTTGTTCTCTTTCTAGTACTCTACTACGGTATCATCCCATTCCCCGGTAATTAAAGTGAGGCGGGAATCTAACAAACCATGTTTTCTAATTCAACTGTTGGCTAATCTCAAGAGACACGGGAATCCACAGATGCTCTATCACTAGTGTTACCAATCCGGGTTAATTATTCATTACACCGGAATGGTAGGCTTAATTAAATTAACTTGTGCAAAATATCAAACTAGATAATAAAGTGATGCTAATCTCTTTTTTTTTCGTCCAAGGGGATAGTCCTAGATGTATGAACCACATGATCGTATATATGCTAACTGTAGATCAGAGGCCTCGTCTATTTGTTTTACATGCTCTCCTTGACTGTCAACACTATGTCCTGCTTAATTAGCTCGGGGGCCTTCTAAAAAAAGCTCGATCAGAGATCTCTCCCTCATTTTTCCCCATTTCTTATTGGATAGCTCGTTCTTCAACTGTGCATTCTTTTTTAGATCGAATTAACTTTACGTCACTGATCTTTGTTATGTTTCTATTACTCTATTAGGTTGTCATCGCATTACCAACCACATTTGTTAAACTAAGGCGCAATCTAACAAACCATGTTTGCTAATTTAACTCTTCGGATAATCTCAAGAGCCAGACTACCAATCCAGGTTTTTTTTTCTTTTTTTTTTCAAAATGGTAGGCCTAACTAATTTTCTTTGTGCAAAAGGTCAAACTAGATAAGCATCAACTTCTAAGAAAACGATGCTAATCATTTTTTTTTGGTTTGAGAGGATAGTCTGAGATGTACGATCCAAATGAGTTTATACGCTAACTCTTAGACTAGAGGTCTCCTCTCTCTTCATTTTCCTTTATTTTCCTTGATTGTCAACTCTATCCAATTCTTAATTAGATTCAGATTTGCTAATTCTTATGCGCCTGAGGATTAACTAAATCTTAGTCGTCTCACTAGGCATTAGATTTGTATCGCGATTTGTTTGGTATGTGAGTGGCAAATGAGTTACAACTGAGATTTTTCTAATTACACATGGGTTGTAACCAAGGTTTTGGCTACCGGTCGGGAAATCCGGTTACCGCCCGGTAACCGGAGATCCCGACCACCCATGGGAAATGGTCATCCCGGGCAAAAAATCCCGAAATTTTTAAATTTTAACAAAAACCCTCGACAAATGGTCAAATCGGAACTAATTTTTTTTTAATCTTTGAATTTTGGTTTTCAAATTCTTTCGGTAACCGGTCGGGATTTTCCGGTTACCGCGGTAACCGATAATCTCGACCACCCTCGGGATTTATTTTCTACGAGGAACCAAAACCTTGGTTGTAACTCCCTAGCAGCGAGATCGGCATCGCGATTTGTATAATATGTGAGTTGCAAGTGTGTTGCAATTGAAACTATGGGATGGCGTCAGCCAATTGAGATTTTAGTTGAATCTCCGTCACCCGAGTGCAAGACATGCCCAATTAGACCGGAGATCTCTCCCTCCTCATTCTTTTTTTCATTTCTAATTGGATGAGGCTACTCCTCGATCTTCAAATGTAAATTATTTATATATCTGTTGTGTTCCTGTTACGGTGTCATCCCATTCCGCGGTTACTAAAGTGAGGCGGGAATCTAACAAACCACGTTTGTTGATTTACATCCATATTTGATGCATAGCAAGTCAATTAAATTGGAACGGAGGGTGTATAATGTACAGTACTCTACTTGGAGCAATGCCACGAATCCGGGTTAATTATTCCTTCTTCCAGGATGGTAGGCTTAGTTAACTTCCTGTGCGCAAATCGTCAAGCTAATTTAATCATCAGCAGTTAATAAAGCGATGCTAATAATTCACCCCCTCCCGCTTTACTTTAGCTCGATCGGGCAATCACCAGCAAGTAATTAAGCTAGTGCGCACCGCGGCGAGTGGATGGATTTGTTGTATGCGTCTGTGATGTCAAAAGAAGGGGACAACTTGGCGACGACGTCTTCGCTGCATGCGTATGTGTGGAAGGAATGGAATGCATCGTGTGTGACATGACCATTAATTTTACCACGATCAGTCAATCAGACGACGACGCCAGGTCGATTCGTGCAACCAATTTTCTTCCTTTTCCCCCGTTTGCTACGGTGTCATATCCAATTCCGCAGTAACTAAAGTGAGGCGGGAATGTAACAAACCACGTTTGCTAATTTAACTTTCGGTAATCTCAAGAGCCGGACGAAACCCACATATCGATAATGTACTCTACTACGGCCAGTAGTGCCACGGATCCGGTTAATTATTCCTTCTTCCAGAATGGCAGGCTTCTGTGCGCAAAGGGTCAATCTAATTTATTCATTAACGGTTACTAGTAAAGTGATGCTAATAATTCACCCCTCTCGCTTTACTTTGGCGAGTGGATGGATTTGCATGCGTCTCTGGTGTCGAAAGCAGGGGACAACTACTCCACAACTTGGCGACGACGTCTTCGCTCCATGCATGCATCTTTAGCCTTAGCCTTCTTCTTCCTCCCATGCGTGAGTATGTGTGGAAGGAATGCGTCGTTTGTGATGACTTGACCACCTGTCAAAGATGGCGACCATTTTACCACAATCAGTCGACGACGCCTGCAGGTCGCGCAACACCGACGGCCGGACGGTCGATTCGTGCAACTAATTTTCTTCCTTTTCCCCGTTTGGCCGAGCCGGTGAACAGCTAGCGGGCGGCGTCCAAGGCTAGCTAGCTTGCAAACCAGTGTGTTTTATTGCTCGATCTCACCTGTCAGCAGCACGCGATCGTGTGGATCAGTGGATGGATGCAACTGGTATGTGCTCTCGCAGCTGCGGATGGCCAAATCTAGTGGCTGATACGAGGCTGGCCGCCGGCGTCTTGCTTCCTTCGAGACGCCGCGCACGACAGTGCAGCTGGCCATGGCGAGAACTTTCGCCCATGCATGAAACCCAATCACTCCTGCCTCCCGAGATGGATGATAGAATGCGCGCGGCGACTCGATCGCTCCTGACGCCGCATTTTCATCGACGTACGCAAGTGACATGCCCTGTCTGTCGGTTAGCGTTTGAAGAGTTTGATTTTAGCTCGTGCGCGCGGAAGCCGCCATGCCATGATCTTCTAGTTCTCGCATGGCATGAAAAACGCAGGGAGTGCGATCGACGCACGACATGTTTTAAATATGTCCATGCGGCGAATATTAATGTAATTTGTTTGAATTTCTAGCTAGCTCCAATCATGCACCATTTCCTGCTAGTAGTAGTAATTCCGTGGCGACGGATTAAGCTCTCATTAAGTAGGCTGGTGTCAAAAAGCATGTAGTCGAACTTGTGCAGCTCGGCGTCAACGCATTTTGATATTTCCTGAGTTTGACGCCAATGTCCCCGGCGCCTGACCTACTTTGGCGCAGAATTTTGTTGACGCCGACCTGTATAAGTTCGGCAACATGCTTATCAGACCTCGGTGGACACATTTGAAAATATCTTTGCTTAGAAATCAGATGACAATTGATTCGTCAAAGAGTTAGATTTTGCAAAAAATACACTGCTTGACTACTAGCACCAAGCGGTATGCGCTGTATATTCCCGAGACCTTGGGCCATATTCGGAGGCTCCATGTTTTCCACGGCAAGGTTCACTGAATCACCCATCTTCCTGTCTAGGTGTATTGAGTACTCTGGCCTGACGGAAAACTACAAGCATTGATTTCTCTCACGGTGCATGGGCTTAACTCAGTGCTGAAACTGCAGCTGCTTCGTCGCATGTACTGTACAGAAAAGGTTGGCGATCATGTAACGCGACACCCCGCACTCGGATCGATAGTGTTTCCCAGAATGTGTCTAGTATCAACAAGGCGGATCATCCCGAGCCCCTGGACCAAGTTCAGCGTGGCATGCATTTGCCAGTACCTACGGCTAGATTCACTGAGGGTGTGTTTGGTAGCCTGTGTGTGTTAGAATGTGCTTCTCACCTGAGCCAGGCTGGGCTTATACAGGTTGAGTTGAGATTTGATGATGTGTTTGGTGGATTGCATGGGCTGAGACATGCTAAGGTGAGAACCTGTTTGGTGGCCTGCATGCGTTCGGCTGTGTTGAGTTCAGAATTCACAAATACGAAATTACAAACAAGTCCAAACTATCACAGACAGGCCCTTGACAAAAAAATTAAAAAAGCAATCAAGTCCATGGCCGGCCCGGACCTGGCCGAGGAGCTCGCCGGCCGGTGTACCACGCCCACGCGCCGGCCTAGACCTGGCCGAGGACGCGTAGCGGGTGCGCCCCGCCGGCCTGCACTAGCTGGGAGGGCCGAGACGGCGCCATGTGGAGCTAGGCGGCGCCGGGCGGAGCTACGATGCAGGGAGGAAGCTCGGCGGCGCGGCGGAGCTTGACGTTGTCAATCGAGGTCGGGCAGAGGTCGGGGGATGGGTGGCGGCGCGGTACGGCGGCGCTGGGAGGCGGGGCGAGGTTGAGCGCGGCGCGGCGGCGTTGAGCGCGACTCGCGCGAGGAAGTCGTCGAGGCGAAAATGACCGAGGATTTCGGGACGGGCTGTCGTCCTGAGGTTGACCTTCTCCGTCGTCGCCGGGAGACCGAGATGGTCCTCCTCCACGCGCGGAGGCGGTTGGCGTGGGCGGCAGCGCGAGGAGGCCGCGCCCTCCTCGTCCACGCGCCGAGCTCGTCCTCCTTCGAGGAGGCAGCACGAGAAGGCCGTGCGAGGAGGCAGTGCGAGGAGGCCGAGCTGGTCCTCCTCCGCCGCCGCCGGGAGGCCGAGCTTGACCTTCTCCGTCGCCGCCGGGAGTCCTGAGGTTGTCCTCCTCCACGCACGCCGCCGGGAGGCCGTGAGACGGCGTGTGCTGCTGCCTGCTGTGCTCGAGAAAGGAGAGAGCGGGGGAGCAAATGACTCACGGGGCGCGAGGGCTCGCGCGGCGACGCTCGGGCGGGGCCCACGCCCACAGTGTTCCGCGGGATGAGGTCAGCCTGGGCGAGGGGAGAAGCTCGATCAACCCGGCACTGCCCACAGCCCTTTTCTGCACGAGGCCGGCACTGCCGACGCGGACCGACCCGGGCTACCAAACAAGAAATGGAAAGCTCAGCTGGGTTGAGACGAGCTCAGCTGTGTTCACCCGGGCTACCAAACACGCCCTGAATCTCCTCTCCCGGCGGTGCCGATCTCCACCGATCCTGCCAGTGCACTCGTATTAACTCTTGCCATTACGCTAAGCATCGGCGTTCTCGAGTCTCCGCTTCTCATCTTCACCACATGCACGCCGCATGGTCCACACCGCAGCAGAAACCTCCAGAGCCGTCGATAAATCGCCATGAATTCAAGCTATATACTTCTACGCTTCGTTTTTGTCTTTTTTCTT
Source organism: Poa pratensis (assembly GCA_947311845.1). Classification (NCBI taxonomy): domain Eukaryota; kingdom Viridiplantae; phylum Streptophyta; class Magnoliopsida; order Poales; family Poaceae; genus Poa; species Poa pratensis. The sequence goes on along the minus strand of CAMZMU010000096.1, from coordinate 53,657,470 downwards.
TGCAGTGTCGTCATAGTACTGTAATCCTCCACGAGCTAGAAACCAGATGATCCCAGTCTCTCCAAGCGGCCAAAATCCCAGCCGCCGGTAGATAGCCATAGCTGTCGTCCTCTGCATGCGGCCGCGTCAACAGAAAGAGACCACCCAAACCCAGCAACAGCACCTGGGGGAGGCAGAGCAAGACTCTCTCTCAACCTCGCGCGGTTTCTTTTCCCCGCTCCCCTTCCCTGCCCGCCGCCTATAAATCGCCCTCCTCTTCCCTCGGTCGCAGTCTCCCACTCACAGCAGCAGCAGCCACAGAGAAACAAGAGAAGAAATTAAAACCACTACGCCGAAAGAGAAATCAAGAGAGGAAAGAGAGACAGGGATCGGTCTGTGTACTCGTTTCATCGATCAGTTACCATGAGGCCGGTGAGAGAAGGGGCGGCGTTGCTGGGGGTGGGTAGCGGGGAGGCGGCGGGACACGTCGGCCACGCGCAGCAGGGGCTGTGGAGGACGCCGACACCGTACCTCTTCCTCGGCTTCGCGCTCATGATGGGCCTCATCGCGGTGGCGCTGCTCCTGCTCGTCTGCACGCGCCGCAAGCCGACAAGCTCGTCGCGGCGGGGGAGCGCCACGGAGGAGCCGGCGCCGGCGCGCGGCACGATGTTGCCGCTCGACAGGGAGCCCAAGGTCGTCGTCTTCATGGCCGGCGATGTCATGCCGTCCTTCATCGCCAGCGCCAAGCCCTTCTCTTTCGCCTCCGCTGTACACGTCGATGCTGGCGAGCCGCGCAAGGCGGAGACGGCGTAGGAGCGTCGCGGCGTGCACAGCCGCACACCCGTGTGCTCCTGAGGTTTCTAGAATTTTCCCTGCGTAATTTGGTCTTTAGGAGTAGTTAGGAAGAAGCAGGGATGCTCTAGTTTGCAGTTTCTTGGTGAGGTAGCCGAGGAGCGAGGCCGCCCTGCGAGTTGAATCGCGTAAGCCGATCGAGATGAGTAGGTGGCATCCCCTGAAAGGATCCAGCGGATTGAATCTTCTTCCACACCCGCAGTCTGAACCGGGTTCGCGTTCTGGATCGTGCGCCAATGTTATCAGTGAAAAAAACGTGTTTTAAAAGACACATAAGTTTGTCGTGCCTTCGCAATATATATCTCGACGATGAGTATAATATGTTCATACTTCATACTGAACCAACAAAAAATCGCACTTACAAACAAGAAGACAAGAGACACCTTTTAGGAAAGTCGTGTGCATTTGCGCGATCGCACGCCTTGGAAGCCACTAAGGATGTAGAGTAAGTGGCAGCGGCATCCACTAGGCCCGTTTGCGCCGCCCGCTAAAAGAGGCCCAAACGGCGTATGCGGCAAACCACCTGACTTATGTGGCATTTGTGGCAAACCCGCAGAGCCCAATATCGCCAGCGGCATTATCCCCCGACCCCAATCCCTAGCTCGATCCCGTCCCGGCCGACGACGTCTCTTCTCCGGCGAGGTCACCCCTGTCCCCGCCGACCGGCGGTTTACAGGCTTCAAGCCACTCGTGGGCATGCAGAGATAGCAACATGTGTAGCATGGTGAAAGAATGTTCTTGGAAGATATGCACGGTGAAATTACCAATCGATTCACATCACCAACCAGACCCACAATCGCTGTGTCACCAAAAGCGATAGCTGGCTAGCTACTCCCTTTTCGATAAAGGGAGCTTTATTAGTTAAATGTTTTAAGCATTACACACGGTCTCAGCATAGATAGGATTCCGGATGGCAATGGGTACCCGATATCCGCAAACCCGACGGTTACCCGCATCAAATGGGGAGTGTTTGGTGTAGAAAAAACCCGCGGGCTGCTTATTAGGGAAAATTCAAACTCGCATTTCCCACTAATCCTAAGTTCCTAAATCCTAACCCTAACCTCCCACGCACTGGACACGGTCACACGCACGCACTCCTCCCCAACTCCCCATCGCCACCGGACCCACCAACATCACGAACGAGCACAACTCGATTCGTTCCTCTCAGCTCTCTCTCCCGTGCGAGTCGCCGCCGCCACACCTTGCTCCGGCCGGGCATGGAAGAGGGTGGCCAAATTGTGGGTTGTGTCCTTTTTCCAAGCAAACCAAGGAAACGGTCTCTCACCTCTTTGTGAAATGTCGCCTCACACGTCGCATTTGTGCGCTCATCGAGCATTGCTTTGGGTTTCAAGCTATACAACCCAACACTTGGACAAATCTTTCAATCAATGAATGGTGGTTGTTGATGGCAGACAGATCTATTCTGAATCGCAAGGCCATAACCTTGCTTACCACTTGGAAAATTTGGAATTAGCGCAATGCAAGGGTCTTCCAAAACAAGTACTCACCGTCCCTAGTTATTCTAGAAAAAAATTAAGAGAGACCCGGTTGTGGGTGATCGCGGGTGCCAAAACATTTGGGAACTTGATGCCGCGAGAGTAGTCCATTGTATTTTTGGGTCCGAAGTTACTTTCTTGTAAACTCATTGCTTAATTAATAGATTGGGGCAAAACTTTTTCCCCGTTTCAAAAAACAAAAAAACAATCATGTGGGGAATGTGTTTGGTGTGATCATTATTCTCTCTCAGCTGGTTACATGTACAACTGCCTGTCGAGCCGCCGCGCGCGCATCATGGAATGGTTGTGAGGTTGACGTACGCCTCCTGATTGGATTTGCCAAAGATGGGGCACTATACGAGCGGCCGGCTACTTTCGCCCCAAGCGACAATCCTGCCATGGATTTTCTCAAGTATTTTGGCGAGTAGCTAGCCACCCGGACTAACGAGTGCGGCATCATGCTTGTTGCGAATCGAATTAGTTGCCACTCATCCTTTGCAATCATCTATCTATATATAAAAGCTCTCCCTCTCAGCCTCCCCTCGACGCGCCCACGTCACGCGGCACTGTTCACCTACAGTAACAACAGTGCGCGCACGTCTCCGCGCCGTCCGATCCGGATCTGACGGTCCGTCTGGCCGTTTTGCAAAAAAGACCCTGCATTTCCTGCGAATTGCAACTAGGTCCTTCGCACATCCCCCCTCCTCTCCTCTTCCTCCTCCGCTCGGCCGAAGAACCGCCGCCGACGCGAGACGCCGTCGCTGCAGGCCTCCCCAGACGAATCCAAGGACGCCACGAGCTCCGCCGTTCTCCCCTACATCTCCCTGCCAACGGACGCAAGCCGGGAGGCTCGGAATCGAGCGGATCGACCGCATCTTCTCCGTCTTCGGCCCGCCACCGTCCGCCGCCGTGTGAGCTCGATTCCGGCTACCTCCGATGACCATTAGGCACTCTGAGATGCTGGGGAGGTTTTCCGTACCTCCACCGTGCTCATGGTCGAGCCGCGCGTGCTATGGAGCTCGGAAGCGGGCGTATTGCTTCATCTTCTCCAACTTCGGCCCGCCACCGTCCGCCGGCGTCTGAGCTCGATTCCGGCTTGCTCCGATGACCATTAGCCAGCGGTGCCGCCGCATTTAGGTAGCCCTCGCTCGGGCGCGTCCAACACGCGCACCCGCGCGTGCTAGCTTGCTCGCCGCCGGCGAGAGCACGCACGGCCGAGCCGTAACCAATTCCGCTGACATTGACAGGCGGGCCCCGCCTGTCAGGATTTTAACCATTTCATAATTGATTTCGGTAATTGATAAAAAAACTGACAATGGGGTCCATTGTCAGACGTTTAACATTTTCAGGAATTACAGCAAATATTCAAAATTTGTAAAATTCATAACTTTTTATCTGTTAATCAGAAAAATACAAATAATATATCAAAACGACCAGAAAAACCAACTCTATTTGTTTGTATAATTAAAATATTTGTTTGACTAAAATTGAATTGCTTTAAAATTGAAACAACAATTCACTTATTATTTTACATATGAAGTTTATTTGAAATGCTATTTTGGATCCAATTCAAATCCATTTAATTTTTTTCATATGTCTAAATTGCAAACATGAACATATGTTTCAATCAACGCCTTACATACCTTATGTTCATTTTAAGAATGTCATGTGTGGACATCAATTATGACTATTCCATTATTTTGGTTTAACAAAATGATGTATTCCATAAGAGAAAATAATTAGTAAAGGATGTTTACATAATCTGAAAATGAAATCTCTATTTAACAAAAGATGATCACTATTAGTATTATTATCATCAACATTGGATTAACTTTATGTTATAGTTTTAGTCATTCAAGACTATACACTAAAACTTAGAATTTTATCACATAATGATGTTACTTTACTTATTTCTTTTAAGTGTGATACTTAAATGTTAAATGAACTTAAAAGTGTTTGTTCTTAGTATTTGGTAATATTTCATCATTCGAATGACAATGAAACGCACTTAAGTCTTGATGATATAACAATCAAGATAATCAAATATATTTATCAAGTTCTTAAGACCTTAAGTAATCATCAATCTCAACGCATTGACAATTTACACAACCATAACACCACCTAAAGGTGATAAAACAACCAAACGAAATTAATACGATGTCAACGTAGTATCGCTTAAAACGAAGATTATCTGGTTAAGCTTGGGTATTTCCACTTCATTTCGTTTTTAACGAACTGGGTATATGCAAAGTCATTATCGTGGATGAGAGATCAGGGAGATCATTTGAGGCAGCACACCTAGCATGGAAGACCTCAAATGGTTTATGGTTTACTTCCATGTAGTAAATATTAACCTCACATGTTTTCCGGTGCTGAGACTGCTCATACAATGATATATGTATCAGCAGTCGTGACACCAAACCACTATCAATCTATGTCATCAATAAAAGATATTTATAAGTGTGAAATTACGATACACTTTATTTTTCAATTATGCTATTGGAAAATGTAGCTTCTTCAGTTATACCTTATGAGGCTCTCTTTTAGATCTTATAACAAAGTGTGTGTTCTATTTTTTATTGGTTTGTATCCAAAACTAGAAGCTGAACACTTATAATATTTCTTTTAGGGAAGCATCACAATCAAGGCAACCATAGCACATGTTTATGGCGTTGAGTTACGAGCAAACCTATAGGTCTTTGACGATGTGTAAATTTAGTTCTACTACTTGGGATTTGTTGTTCTTCTCTAGCTTTAACTGTAGATAATACAATACCTGCTTTTTTGAAATCTAGAATTAGTAGTTTCTTCTCTATTGCAATGACCCTGAAAGAGAGAATTTAATTTCTGTTGTTATACTGATATTCCATAAAAGAGAGGATGAGGATTTAGTTTGTGGTTTTTTATTTGTTCATGTAAACACATTTCTGACTTACTTTCCAATGGTACACTGATTACCCCCGAGAGCAAGGGATCACCGTAGCACATCTCAATGTGGAAGTAAGGTATCGATCCGCAGGAGCAAGAAGAAAAAGTTATCTATTCCCTACAACTAAAGTGTCACGAGTTTTAGTTGATTATGCACTAAACAAGTTTAAAGAACAAGGTGGTTGATTTGATGGATGGAAGTTTAATGTAACCAAGCAAGAATGTAAAAGTGTCCCAATCCTCTTCAATGCAAGAGGACAAGACAAAGGTTTTCTCTTATAGGAACAATGGACATGGGTTCATGGGTTCACTTAATCCTCTCTCCCTTATCTACTGTGATTATCATGTTGTAGATAAAGTACACACAATTGTCATGTTTTAATGGTAGCTTTTATAACGGCTATATGTCCTAAAACACATAGTTGAAAGAAGTACTCATTTGTGTTTGCTAGGTCACCCTTGTAAGGCTAGCGTGGTTGTTGTCACTCCCACATCATACTCTTCCTTTTTACCCCCGGATAAAGGATGTTGGGCGGTACCGTATCACTCAATACCTATGCCGTGTCACATCGGCCATCCCGTACCCACATACATCATACTTCTTAAAGAACAATATTCTATCAAAGCATGACAAGTCATAAAAGTTCCAACACAACAGTAAATGCATAACAAATCATCTCATACCACAATATTCACCACAAAGGTATTATATAGATGACCGTAATCATGTTCAGCAGCTCATCCGGTACTAATTAGTGAAGCTCAAAGAGAGGAGAGATACATAAGTTACCACCACAAACCCAAATCCAGGGGGTGGACTACTCCCCCTTCATCATGGAGACGGTGGAGAAGTCGTTGGAGAAGGTGGAGACCACCCCGGCAGCGCCCCGCCGGAGTTTTCCCCCTCCAATCTGCAGCTCCTGATCTCCGTTTCGGTGTTTCTGTGTTTGTGCGGTGGCGCCGTTGCCGGGGAGGTAAGTGTTGGAAGGTATCTCCTTTAGATTCTGCAATTATTTCTTTTTGTTTCTTGTTTTTATTTTCACTAGTTAGGCTTAATGGAAAACAACAAAAAAATTAGAGATCTATGAACTTTATATTGAATTAGGACATGATGCTTTTGAAGAGAAAATTAAAAAACCTATGGAAAATTATTTGCATGATGGTAGCAATGTTATTACTATAAATGCTTTGAACACCATTATTGCTAATGCTATGCAAAGCTCTAAGCTTGGGGAAGCTGGTTTTGATGAATATGATATTTTTAGTCCCCCAAGTTTTGAGGAGAAAATTTTCTTTGATGATACTTTACCTCCAATTTATGATGATTATAATGATAGTGGTATTTTGGTGCCACCTACTATGGAGGATAAAGTTTATTATGATTATACTATGCCTGCAATTTATGATGAATACAATGATGGTTGTGATAGTTTTACTCTCACTATTACTAATAAAATTGATTATGCTTATGTGGAGAGTAATGATACTTTTATGCATGTGGATCATGATAAGAATGCTTTATGTGATAGCTATATTGTTGAGTTTATTCATGATGCCGCTGAAAATTATTTTGAGAGAGGAAAGTATGGTTATAGAAATCTTTATGTTACTAAACACCTCTCTTTATGATGAAAGTTTTGAGCTTTCTCTTGATTTGCTTTTATTTGCTGGGTACTTTAAGACCTACTGGTCCTTATGAGAGAGGGAGACACGATTTCATATATCTCAATAATATTAAGTCTCCTCTCTTTTGTTGAAATTTTTGAAGTTGCACTTGTTTTGCCTTCCTATGCTAGTCACTTTATGCTTTATTGATTTATTTTCTTACAAGACTCCTTTGCATAGGAAGTGGGTTAGACTTAAATGTGTTTGGTATTTGCTTTTTGATGCTCTCTTATATTCAACTCTTATACATATGAGAGCATTATCAAAATCACTATGCCTAGCTAAAAGGCTTTAAAGAAAAGCGCTTATGGGAGACAACCCATTGTTTTTATTTGCTGTTATTTTTTTTTCTTTGAGTCAAGGTTTTGTTACTTCTGTAGCAACTCCTTTGTATCTTTATTTTATCGCATTGTTGTGCCAAGTAAAGTTCTATATTGAAAGTTGATGCAAGATTTGGATTTCTGCGCAGTGACAGATTTTTAGCTGTCACGAATTTGAGCTTTCTCCCTGTAGAAAATTCAAAAATTCTGAAAAAATCACGCATCTTCCTCAGATATGTACGCAACTTTCATTATTGGCCAGTCCATCTGAGCAACTTAAGTGCCTCGAAAAAATTCGTCATTCCAGACTGTTCTGTTTTTGACAGATTCTGCCTTTTGTTTTGCATTCGCTCTTTTACTATGTTTGTGTGGATTTCTTTGCTCCACAAAGCATTGGTGGCTGTAGCTAATGTCCAGAAGCTTTAATTGATTGTATCATTACAGAATATGAGAATTTTTGATTATGCACTAACCCTCTAATGAGAACTGTTTGAGTTTGGTGTGAAGGAAGTTTTCAAGGATCAAGCGAGAAGGTGATATTATGTGATCAAGAAGAGTGAAAAGCCTAAGCTTGGGGATGCCCCCGTGGTTCATCCCAACCATATTCAGAGAGACTCAAGCGTCTAAGCTTGGGGATGCCCAAGGCATCCCCTTCTTCATCAACAACTTATCAGGTCATCTCTAGTGAAACTATATTTTAATTCTTTCACATCTTATGCGCTTTACTTGGAGCGTCTGTGTGCTTTTATTTTTGTTTTTGTTTGAATAAATTCGGATCCTAGCAATCCTTGTGTGGGAGAGAGACACGCTCCGCTTTTTCATGTGAATACTCATGTTCTTCACTTATATTTGTTGAGTATTCTTAACTAGCTACTGCAGTGCTTTTAGCTCCTGTTTTTCATGCATCTCTTCGAGCTGTTAGCACTTGTTTATAAATACTCTCTTGCTGCATTATATTATCATTTGGAGAGTTTATGTTTAAATAAATTGATTGGTGTTTGTTTGGAAGAAAGAAAATGCTACATGTAGTAGTTGGTATTGGAAAAGACATATGCATTCTTGTAGATCATTGTCTTGTTTTGATTTGATGCTTTGCAATTGTTTTGAGCTCTCAAGTAGATCATGTTTAAGCTCTTGCATCATGTAGTTAAAGCCTAGTAGTGGAGAACTACCGTAGAGCTTGTTGAGACTTGGGATGCATATTTGTTCTCTCTAAGGTCTAGATATTTTCTGGTAAAATGTTTGAGCAACAAGGAAGACAGTGTAGAGTCTTATAATACTTGCAATATGTTTTTATGTGATTCTTGCTGTACCGGTTTATACTTGTGTTTGCTTCAAACAACCTTGCTAGCCTAAACTCTGTACTGAGAGGGAATGCTTCTCGTGCATCCAAAACTTGAGCCAAAACCCATGCCATTTGTGTCCACCATACCTACCTACTATGTGGTATTTCCTGCCATTCCAAGTAAATATTTCATGTGCTACCTTTAAACTATTCAAAACTTTATTACTCCTTATTTGTGTCAATGTTTTATAGCTCATGAGGAAGTATGTGGTGTTTTATCTTTCAATCTTGTCATTTACTTCTGACAGACTTTCACCAATGGACTAGTGGCATATACATCCGCTTATCCAATAATTTGCAAAAAGAGCTGGCAACGGGGTGCCCAGCCCCAATTAATTACAACTTTCATTAATAATTCTCTTCACATGTTTTGCCCTGATTTATCAGTAAGCAACTTAATTTGCAAATAGACACTCCTCCATGGTATGTGAATGTTGGAAGGCACCCGAGGATTCGGTTAGCCATGGCTTGTGTAAGCAAAAGGTTGGGAGGAGTGTCATCTATAAAGAAACTAAAATACATGTGTAAACAAAAGAGAAGAGGGATGATCTACCTTGCTGGTAGAGATAACGTCCTTCATGGGAGCCGCTCTTGAAAGTCTGGTTGACAAGGGGGTTAGAGTGCCCACTACCATTCGTTGACAACAACAAACACCTCTCAAATACTTATTTTGTGCTCTCTATATGCTTTCGAAAACTTAAAAAGCTCTAGCACATGATTTAATCCCTGCTTCCCTCTGCGAAGGGCCTATCTTTTACTTTATGTTGAGTCAGTTTACCTACTCCTTTCTATCTTAGAAGCAAACACTTGTGTCAACTTTGTGTGCATTGATTCTTACATGTTTACTTATTGCACTTGTTATATTGCTTTATGTTGACAACTATCCATGAGATATACATGTTACAAGTTGAAAGCAATGCTGAAACTTAATCATCCTTTGTGTTGCTTCAATGCCTTTTACTTTGAATCTATTGCTTTATGAGTTACCTCTTATGCAAAACTTTTTGATGCTTGTCTTGAAAGTACTATTCATGAAAAGTTTTTGCTTATATGATTCATTGTTTACTCTTTATCTATTGTTAGCAAACTATAGACCATTGCTTTGAGTCACTTCATTCATGACATGAGCCTTGCAATATATTGATCAAGATTGTGTGAAAGCATGTCTCCTCAGAAATTATTTGTTGTTATCGTTTTACCTACTCGAGGACGAGTAGAACTAAGCTTGGGGATGCTTGATACGTCTCCAACGTATCCATAATTTCTGATGTTCCATGCTTATATTATACCATTGCTACATGTTTTATATACACTTCATATCACTTTTATGCATTTTCTGGGACTAACCTATTAACAAGATGCCACAGTGCCAGTTCCCTGTTTTCTGCTGTTTTTGGTTTCAGAAAAGTACTTCTGCGAATATTCTCGGAATTGCACGAAACAAAAGGCCACGTCCCTATTTTTCCAGCACCGTCACGGAGTCCGAAGGAGAGACGAAGGAGGGCGCCGAGGCCAAACCACATGGCGGCGGGTGGGCCCCCTGCCGCGCCACAGGTGGTGTGGGCCCCTCGGGCCTCCACCGACGCGCCCCTTCGCCTATTATTCCCCAGACGCGAAAACCCTAAAACCAAGTCATATTTCCAGAAGAGTTCCGCAGCGCCGCCGCCATCGACGACAAGTTTCGGGGGACAGAATCTCTGTTCCGGCACGCCGCCGGGACGGGGAATTGCCCCCGGAGTCATCTCCATCGACACCACCGCCATCTTCATCGCCGCTGCTGACTCCCATGATGAGGAGGGAGTAGTTCTCCCCCGAGGCTGAGGGCTCTACCGGTAGCTATGTGGTTCATCTCTCTCTCCATGGTGTGATCTTTATGTGATCATGTGTATTGCTAGTATCGCTGAATACATTAATAATGTTTATGCTACTCAAGTGATTTTGTCTAGTTTCTGGAGTCATTGTGACAACACGGTATCAAGGTGACAGTGTGGGTACTTGTGTGACTCTATGAATAATTTAGATATTTATCATGGCTTATTCTTGGGAATGTGGTGTTTGTTTACTCAGACTTTGAGGTGCTTTTGCAGCCCTACACGTAGTACTCTTGTTTATCAAGAAGGAGAATAATCCCGAGCAGTATTTACTTGTGTTCAGTTGTGCTAATCTAGTTGAATATGTAGATGTTACTCTTTATCTATTATGCACTCTATAGGTTACTTTAATATGAACTCCGGTACTCTCCACGGTGTAAAGGTGACAGTGTGTGCACCGTGTGTGATTCCTTTATGACGTTGTGGCGCTTGTTTACTCCGGCTTGAGGTGTGCTTTTGTAGCCCTACACAATGAATGGTGTTTGTTATCCAACAAGAGAGTGTTTAAGAGTAGCTTTTACTTATTCAGTTATGAGATCATTGTTGAGAGTGTCCACTAGTGAAAGTATGATCCCTAGGCCTTGTTTCTAAGCATTGAAACACCGTTTACAACAAGTTCTGCTACATGTTTGCTTGCTGCCATCTTTATTTCAGATTGCAGTTACTACTTATAATCATCCATATTACTTGTATTTCACTATCTCTTCGCCGAACTAGTGCACCTATACATCTGACAAGTGTATTGGGTGTGTTGGGGACACAAGAGACTTCTTGTATCTTAATTGCAGGGTTGCTTGAGAGGGATATCTTTGACCTCTACCTCCCTGAGTTCGATAAACCTTGGGTGATTCACTTAAGGGAAACTTGCTGCTGTTCTACAAACCTCTGCTCTTGGAGGCCCAACACTGTCTACAAGAATAGAAGCGTGCGTAGACATCATGCGGCGCTCCTTTCACGAAACGTCATGGGACCTTTTTGATAGGCGTTTTTAGGTCAAGACGAAGGCGGTGGAGAAAGGATCGACGGCTGCGGAGCCACGAGTCCCAAACGGGTGGGTCCCACACGGGCACAGTACCTGGCCGCGTGGGCCACCCCCTTTTTGCCTTGCGGTTCCGTTTGCTTGATTCCTTCGCTCCTACGTCTTCTTCCTTTTCCAGAATTGCGTGGGCCACCCCCTTTTTGCCTTGCGGGTTCTGTATTTTTCCAGAATTTTATGACGACGTTTGGGTCCCTAAAACATAAAAGGAAAGAAATAGGGTTTTCTGCCTGCGCAGGGTTAATTCCATAAAAATAGGAAACAATTATTTTATTTCCTAAAATCATTAAATAACAGTGGTATAACCCTTATATGATGCAAATATGATTAGAATATGAGTGAATAAAGTGAAAGTTCATGTATGCATTTTACATGCATCAACATCCCTAAGCTTAACCCATGCTCGACCTCGAGTATGAAGGTGATAAAACTAATATGGACTTTGCAATTTAATACTAACAATGGATATCAAAGATGATTACAATTGCTACATAAAGTCAAATGATTCATTCTTCAAAGGAGTAGCAATATGCAAAATAGTTTATGAAGTGATATCAAGTATTCAAGACAAGGATGTTCATTGATAGTTCACAAAGTGTAACATAGTAGCAAGTAATATGGACATTCTTACTTTTGCATACATGTGGTCCATAGAGTGATGATGAAAATCTGAATATGTTTGGTGGACACTTTGGAAAGATGAATAAGTGAGTAGAGGTAAAGCATGCATAAGTTTCATCTAACCTCCAAACTCTCCTACTTAAGTTAATGATTGCAATGTGGTAATACTTGGTGTCAACCTCTCATTCCCCTATCATAGCATCTTGAATGATTATAGTTTAATGTGAGTGCAAATATGAGTAGTGTGCTTGACAAAGTAAAGGTTAGGTGTCTCATGCCCCTTGAATACAAGTACCTACACCATGATTAATCAACTTAGGAAACAAAGCAAGTTCAAGTTATATATCATTGTAAGTAATAATAGTATCATCAAGAGCGTCAACTGGGGTACCTCTTGTCCCAGGATATGGAACAAGCCCATATCAAAATGACAAGACAAATAAACAAGATGAACAACCTCAACACCCTTTTATTTACCATTGGAATAGTTATTTATTATAAGGTGTACCACAGACGGTTCACCATAGCATGTAAGTAAATTTCCACCATGAATGATGCATGGCTTAGATTAGCGGCTCAGGCGTCTCTCTAACCATTTATACAAACTCATTTAAACTAATTCATTTCCACCTCATTTCACCATGATAGGCATCCATAAACAAAAGTACATGATATCAACTAAATGAGATGAAGGAGCATATTGAAAGCTTTGCATGTGACAGCACATATGGGCTAACTCCCAACCTCGAACATTTATCAAGCCACTAGCATCATAATCTTAATCACAATGGGTCATGTTTTATTTATTGCAATGATAGTAAAATGTGCATCAAATTCGTGAGAGCTATATAACCAACTTTTCCCATAGCAATCAATAACATAATCATTTTCATTCAGAGGTATAGATAACACAAATATCATGATGAACATACTCGGAATAGCATATAGCTAGTAGGTAGATATGGTGGACTCACTGGAATAACTTTGGTTGAGGTGTTGGAAACAAGTTTTGACTTGTTGGAATGTTTGGGCTAGCAAAAGGGAGAAAGTTGACCATCTAGATGCATGCATGAGTGTCCATAGAACTAACTAATCCATGTTAAACCAAGTAAAATAACAATCAGCACCAAAACATGAATAAGTGATAGCTCTTCAAAAAGGATTTGCAAACTATTACTCATAAACAAGCTCATGAATCATGCAACTATATGTATCATTAAAAATCAACTCAAACATCCCTTTTCCCAATCTTACAAAAGCATCCAACATATTTCAACCAATATTTCCAGTAGCTCTCCCATATATAAATGATAGTGTGGTGGTCTCTCAAAGAATCAAACCAAAACAAACAAAAAGACGCTCCAAGTTTATGCGATAAAGTGTTTCGATCGAAAAATAGAAGTTGGACGTGTGCAAACCGAGAGTGTGTAGGTCCAGTGGGGTTGTCTTCACATCCCCAAGCTTATGGTCTTCACCATCCTTGGATAGCTCTTGGTGCATCTCCTCCAATCCCTGTGAAAAACTTCAAAACACCGTTTCTCCCATTTCTTTTCTGTGGGGTGCATTAATAGTGATAAACAAATATGTTTCTTGCTGCATATAATCCTTGAAAAAAAATTCATATGAGATGTCCAGAAAGTGTATAATGTTTTATGCCTATTCATAAACTCAATTGGATCAAAAAGATTCAACTTAAAAGATCAAAGCATGCATCAAACAAAATGGGACAGAATCTGTCCAGAAAAACAGCAGCAGAAAAACGTATTTTTCTACCCTACCAAACTTTCTCGAAAAATTCCGACAAAATTCATGCGTACAGAGGATGAAAAGTTGCAACTACAGTTCAAATATGAGCTCATTCGGAGTTACGGAATAAGAATTAAAAATCATACCGTGCACTGATTCGTGCAGGAATAAAATCTCCGAACGCTATAAGCAACTTTTCAAGACCAAAATGGGTAAAACTTGGCACTTTATTAAAAACTCCAGAAACTAACTAGACACAAAATCTCTTGTTACAGCAAGAGGACACAAATAAAAATCACACACAAAAATAACCGGGTTGCCTCCCGCAAAACGCTTTCTTTATAGCCAGATAGCTAGGCTTCTTACTCTTTATAGCCACCCGTGTGCTCCTGAGGTTTCTAGAATTTTCCCTGCGTAATTTGGTCTTTAGGAGTAGCTAGGAAGAAGCAGGGATGCTCTAGTTTGCAGTTTCTTGGTGAGGTAGCCGGCGGCGTGATGCGAGCGCTCGGTGGCGAACGTTGAGATCTGCGATTGTGAAAGCGAATGAAGGTTTTGCTTGCATCTGTGATTGGGAAAATGCGCCTATTTCGCTCTGACCAAATACCGCAGCAAATCAGAAGGAACAGTGGTTTGATACCTTTTAAGCTTGGCCGGAGATGCACTCAGCACAGATCCATTGCGTCAAGGTTCGAGCCCAGCTCAGCCCGTCCATTGCGCCACGGCCGTCCAAACAGATGGCACGACGATTCCAGATTTCGGAGTTCGGACAACCTGTGCGCTGGAGCGGATCCGCACACAAAACGCGGCCTTGGATCAGCAGCCAAACGAACATCCGGCAACGTGCGAGGGAAAATTAGAGCATCCCTGCTTCTTCCTAGCTACTCCTAAAGACCAAGGAGCGAGGCCGCCCTGCGAGTTGAATCGCGTAAGCCGATCGAGATGAGTAGGTGGCATCCCCTGAAAGGATCCAGCGGATTGAATCTTCTTCCACACCCGCAGTCTGAACCGGGTTCGCGTTCTGGATCGTGCGCCAATGTTATCAGTGAAAAAAACGTGTTTTAAAAGACACATAAGTTTGTCGTGCCTTCGCAATATATATCTCGACGATGAGTATAATATGTTCATACTTCATACTGAACCAACAAAAAATCGCACTTACAAACAAGAAGACAAGAGACACCTTTTAGGAAAGTCGTGTGCATTTGCGCGATCGCACGCCTTGGAAGCCACTAAGGATGTAGAGTAAGTGGCAGCGGCATCCACTAGGCCCGTTTGCGCCGCCCGCTAAAAGAGGCCCAAACGGCGTATGCGGCAAACCACCTGACTTATGTGGCATTTGTGGCAAACCCGCAGAGCCCAATATCGCCAGCGGCATTATCCCCCGACCCCAATCCCTAGCTCGATCCCGTCCCGGCCGACGACGTCTCTTCTCCGGCGAGGTCACCCCTGTCCCCGCCGACCGGCGGTTTGCAGGCTTCAAGCCACTCGTGGGCATGCAGAGATAGC
Organism: Poa pratensis; assembly: GCA_947311845.1. Lineage (NCBI taxonomy): Eukaryota > Viridiplantae > Streptophyta > Magnoliopsida > Poales > Poaceae > Poa > Poa pratensis. The sequence continues at coordinate 53,642,105 of CAMZMU010000096.1, read as the reverse complement.
AACATGTGTAGCATGGTGAAAGAATGTTCTTGGAAGATATGCACGGTGAAATTACCAATCGATTCACATCACCAACCAGACCCACAATCGCTGTGTCACCAAAAGCGATAGCTGGCTAGCTACTCCCTTTTCGATAAAGGGAGCTTTATTAGTTAAATGTTTTAAGCATTACACACGGTCTCAGCATAGATAGGATTTCGGATGGCAATGGGTACCCGATATCCGCAAACCCGACGGTTACCCGCATCAAATGGGGAGTGTTTGGTGTAGAAAAAAACCCGCGGGCTGCTTATTAGGGAAAATTCAAACTCGCATTTCCCACTAATCCTAAGTTCCTAAATCCTAACCCTAACCTCCCACGCACTGGACACGGTCACACGCACGCACTCCTCCCCAACTCCCCATCGCCACCGGACCCACCAACATCACGAACGAGCACAACTCGATTCGTTCCTCTCAGCTCTCTCTCCCGTGCGAGTCGCCGCCGCCACACCTTGCTCCGGCCGGGCATGGAAGAGGGTGGCCAAATTGTGGGTTGTGTCCTTTTTCCAAGCAAACCAAGGAAACGGTCTCTCACCTCTTTGTGAAATGTCGCCTCACACGTCGCATTTGTGCGCTCATCGAGCATTGCTTTGGGTTTCAAGCTATACAACCCAACACTTGGACAAATCTTTCAATCAATGAATGGTGGTTGTTGATGGCAGACAGATCTATTCTGAATCGCAAGGCCATAACCTTGCTTACCACTTGGAAAATTTGGAATTAGCGCAATGCAAGGGTCTTCCAAAACAAGTACTCACCGTCCCTAGTTATTCTAGAAAAAAATTAAGAGAGACCCGGTTGTGGGTGATCGCGGGTGCCAAAACATTTGGGAACTTGATGCCGCGAGAGTAGTCCATTGTATTTTTGGGTCCGAAGTTACTTTCTTGTAAACTCATTGCTTAATTAATAGATTGGGGCAAAACTTTTTCCCCGTTTCAAAAAACAAAAAAACAATCATGTGGGGAATGTGTTTGGTGTGATCATTATTCTCTCTCAGCTGGTTACATGTACAACTGCCTGTCGAGCCGCCGCGCGCGCATCATGGAATGGTTGTGAGGTTGACGTACGCCTCCTGATTGGATTTGCCAAAGATGGGGCACTATACGAGCGGCCGGCTACTTTCGCCCCAAGCGACAATCCTGCCATGGATTTTCTCAAGTATTTTGGCGAGTAGCTAGCCACCCGGACTAACGAGTGCGGCATCATGCTTGTTGCGAATCGAATTAGTTGCCACTCATCCTTTGCAATCATCTATCTATATATAAAAGCTCTCCCTCTCAGCCTCCCCTCGACGCGCCCACGTCACGCGGCACTGTTCACCTACAGTAACAACAGTGCGCGCACGTCTCCGCGCCGTCCGATCCGGATCTGACGGTCCGTCTGGCCGTTTTGCAAAAAAGACCCTGCATTTCCTGCGAATTGCAACTAGGTCCTTCGCACATCCCCCCTCCTCTCCTCTTCCTCCTCCGCTCGGCCGAAGAACCGCCGCCGACGCGAGACGCCGTCGCTGCAGGCCTCCCCAGACGAATCCAAGGACGCCACGAGCTCCGCCGTTCTCCCCTACATCTCCCTGCCAACGGACGCAAGCCGGGAGGCTCGGAATCGAGCGGATCGACCGCATCTTCTCCGTCTTCGGCCCGCCACCGTCCGCCGCCGTGTGAGCTCGATTCCGGCTACCTCCGATGACCATTAGGCACTCTGAGATGCTGGGGAGGTTTTCCGTACCTCCACCGTGCTCATGGTCGAGCCGCGCGTGCTATGGAGCTCGGAAGCGGGCGTATTGCTTCATCTTCTCCAACTTCGGCCCGCCACCGTCCGCCGGCGTCTGAGCTCGATTCCGGCTTGCTCCGATGACCATTAGCCAGCGGTGCCGCCGCATTTAGGTAGCCCTCGCTCGGGCGCGTCCAACACGCGCACCCTCGCGTGCTAGCTTGCTCGCCGCCGGCGAGAGCAAGCACGGCCGAGCCGTAACCAATTTCGCTGACATTGACAGGCGGGCCCCGCCTGTCAGGATTTTAACCATTTCATAATTGATTTCGGTAATTGATAAAAAAACTGACAATGGGGTCCATTGTCAGACGTTTAACATTTTCAGGAATTACAGCAAATATTCAAAATTTGTAAAATTCATAACTTTTTATCTGTTAATCAGAAAAATACAAATAATATATCAAAACGACCAGAAAAACCAACTCTATTTGTTTGTATAATTAAAATATTTGTTTGACTAAAATTGAATTGCTTTAAAATTGAAACAACAATTCACTTATTATTTTACATATGAAGTTTATTTGAAATGCTATTTTGGATCCAATTCAAATCCATTTAATTTTTTTCATATGTCTAAATTGCAAACATGAACATATGTTTCAATCAACGCCTTACATACCTTATGTTCATTTTAAGAATGTCATGTGTGGACATCAATTATGACTATTCCATTATTTTGGTTTAACAAAATGATGTATTCCATAAGAGAAAATAATTAGTAAAGGATGTTTACATAATCTGAAAATGAAATCTCTATTTAACAAAAGATGATCACTATTAGTATTATTATCATCAACATTGGATTAACTTTATGTTATAGTTTTAGTCATTCAAGACTATACACTAAAACTAAGAATTTTATCACATAATGATGTTACTTTACTTATTTCTTTTAAGTGTGATACTTAAATGTTAAATGAACTTAAAAGTGTTTGTTCTTAGTATTTGGTAATATTTCATCATTCGAATGACAATGAAACGCACTTAAGTCTTGATGATATAACAATCAAGATAATCAAATATATTTATCAAGTTCTTAAGACCTTAAGTAATCATCAATCTCAACGCATTGACAATTTACACAACCATAACACCACCTAAAGGTGATAAAACAACCAAACGAAATTAATACGATGTCAACGTAGTATCGCTTAAAACGAAGATTACCTGGTTAAGCTTGGGTATTTCCACTTCATTTCGTTTTTAACGAACTGGGTATATGCAAAGTCATTATCGTGGATGAGAGATCAGGGAGATCATTTGAGGCAGCACACCTGGCATGGAAGACCTCAAATGGTTTATGGTTTACTTCCATGTAGTAAATATTAACCTCACATGTTTTCCGGTGCTGAGACTGCTCATACAATGATATATGTATCAGCAGTCGTGACACCAAACCACTATCAATCTATGTCATCCATTGAATAAAAGATATTTATAAGTGTGAAATTACGATACACTTTATTTTTCAATTATGCTATTGGAAAATGTAGCTTCTTCAGTTATACCTTATGAGGCTCTCTTTTAGATCTTATAACAAAGTGTGTGTTCTATTTTTTATTGGTTTGTATCCAAAACTAGAAGCTGAACACTTATAATATTTCTTTTAGGGAAGCATCACAATCAAGGCAACCATAGCACATGTTTATGGCGTTGAGTTACGAGCAAACCTATAGGTCTTTGACGATGTGTAAATTTAGTTCTACTACTTGGGATTTGTTGTTCTTCTCTAGCTTTAACTGTAGATAATACAATACCTGCTTTTTTGAAATCTAGAATTAGTAGTTTCTTCTCTATTGCAATGACCCTGGAAGAGAGAATTTAATTTCTGTTGTTATACTGATATTCCATAAAAGAGAGGATGAGGATTTAGTTTGTGGTTTTTATTTGTTCATGTAAACACATTTCTGACTTACTTTCCAATGGTACACTGATTACCCCCGAGAGCAAGGGATCACCGTAGCACATCTCAATGTGGAAGTAAGGTATCGATCCGCAGGAGCAAGAAGAAAAAGTTATCTATTCCCTACAACTAAAGTGTCACGAGTTTTAGTTGATTATGCACTAAACAAGTTTAAAGAACAAGGTGGTTGATTTGATGGATGGAAGTTTAATGTAACCAAGCAAGAATGTAAAAGTGTCCCAATCCTCTTCAATGCAAGAGGACAAGACAAAGGTTTTCTCTTATAGGAACAATGGACATGGGTTCATGGGTTCACTTAATCCTCTCTCCCTCATCTACTGTGATTATCATGTTATAGATAAAGTACACACAATTGTCATGTTTTAATGGTAGCTTTTATAACGGCTATATGTCCTAAAACACATAGTTGAAAGAAGTACTCATTTGTGTTTGCTAGGTCACCCTTGTAAGGCTAGCGTGGTTGTTGTCACTCCCACATCATACTCTTCCTTTTTACCCCCGGATAAAGGATGTTGGGCGGTACCGTGTCACTCAATACCTATGCCGTGTCACATCGGCCATCCCGTACCCACATACATCGTACTTCTTAAAGAACAATATTCTATCAAAGCATGACAAGTCATAAAAGTTCCAACACAACAGTAAATGCATAACAAATCATCTCATACCACAATATTCACCACAAAGGTATTATATAGATTACCGTAATCATGTTCAGCAGCTCATACGGTACTAATTAGTGAAGCTCAAAGAGATGAGACATACATAAGTTACCACCACAAACCCAAATCCAGGGGGTGGACTACTCCCCCTTCATCATGGAGACGGTGGAGAAGTCGTTGGAGACGGTGGAGACCACCCCGGCAGCGCCCCGCCGGAGTTTTCCCCCTCCAATCTGCAGCTCCTGATCTCCGTTTCGGTGTTTCTGTGTTTGTGCGGCGCTCCTTTCACGAAACGTCATGGGACCTTTTTGATAGGCGTTTTTAGGTCAAGACGAAGGCGGTGGAGAAAGGATCGACGGCTGCGGAGCCACGAGGCCCAAACGGGTGGGTCCCACACGGGCACAGTACCTGGCCGCGTGGGCCACCCCCTTTTTGCCTTGCGGGTTCCGTTTGCTTGATTCCTTCGCTCCTACGTCTTCTTCCTTCCAAAATAATGACCTCTGTATTTTTCCAGAATTTTATGACGACGTTTGGGTCCCTAAAACATAAAAGGAAAGAAATAGGGTTTTCTGCCTGCGCAGGGTTAATTCCATAAAAATAGGAAACAATTATTTTATTTCCTAAAATCATTAAATAACAGTGGTATAACCCTTATATGATGCAAATATGATTAGAATATGAGTGAATAAAGTGAAAGTTCATGTATGCATTTTACATGCATCAACATCCCTAAGCTTAACCCATGCTCGACCTCGAGCATGAAGGTGATAAAACTAACATGGACTTTGCAATTTAATACTAACAATGGATATCAAAGATGATTACAATTGCTACATAAAGGCAAATGATTCATTCTTCAAAGGAGTAGCAATATGCAAAATAGTTTATGAAGTGATATCAAGTATTCAAGACAAGGATGTTCATTGATAGTTCACAAAGTGTAACATAGTAGCAAGTAATATGGACATTCTTACTTTTGCATACATGTGGTCCATAGAGTGATGATGAAAATCTGAATATGTTTGGTGGACACTTTGGAAAGATGAATAAGTGAGTAGAGGTAAAGCATGCATAAGTTCATCTAACCTCCAAACTCTCCTACTTAAATTAATGATTGCAATGTGGTAATACTTAGTGTCAAGCTCTCATTCCCCTATCATAGCATCTTGAATGATTATAGTTTAATGTGAGAGCAAATATGAGTAGTGTGCTTGACAAAGTAAAGGTTAGGTGTCTCATGCCCCTTGAATACAAGTACCTACACCATGATTAATCAACTTAGGAAACAAAACAAGTTCAAGTTATATATCATTGTAAGTAATAATAGTATCATCAAGAGCGTCAACTGGGGTACCTCTTGTCCCAGGATATGGAACAAGCCCATATCAAAATGACAAGACAAATAAACAAGATGAACAACCTCAACACCCTTTTTATTTACCATTGGAATACCTATTTATTATAAGGTGTATCACAGACGGTTCACCATAGCATGTAAGTAAATTTCCACCATGAATGATGCATGGCTTAGATTAGCGGCCCAGGCGTCTCTCTAACCATTTATACAAACTCATTTAAACTACTTCATTTCCACCTCATTTCACCATGATAGGCATCCATAAACAAAAGTACATGATATCAACTAAATGAGATGAAGGAGCATGTTGAAAGCTTTGCATGTGACAGCACATATGGGCTAACTCCCAACCTCGAACATTTATCAAGCCACTAGCATCATAATCTTAATCACAATGGGTCATGTTTTATTTATTGCAATGATAGTAAAATGTGCATCAAATTCGTGAGAGCTATATAACCAACTTTTCCCATGGCAATCAATAACATAATCATTTTCATTCAGAGGTATAGATAACACAAATATCATGATGAACATACTCGGAATAGCATATAGCTAGTAGGTAGATATGGTGGACTCACTGGAATAACTTTGGTTGAAGGTGTTGGAAACAAGTTTTGACTTGTTGGAATGTTTGGGCTAGCAAAAGGGAGAAAGTTGACCATCTAGATGCATGCATGAGTGTCCATAGAACTAACTAATCCATGTTAAACCAAGTAAAATAACAATCAGCACCAAAACATGAATAAGTGATAGCTCTTCAAAAAGGATTTGCAAACTATTACTCATAAACAAGCTCATGAATCATGCAACTATATGTATCATTAAAAATCAACTCAAACATCCCTTTTCCCAATCTTACAAAAGCATCCAACATATTTCAACCCATATTTCCAGTAGCTCTCCCATATATAAATGATAGTGTGGTGGTCTCTCAAAGAATCAAACCAAAACAAACAAAAAGACGCTCCAAGTTTATGCGATAAAGTGTTTCGATCGAAAAACAGAAGTTGGACGTGTGCAAACCGAGAGTGTGTAGGTCCAGTGGGGTTGTCTTCACATCCCCAAGCTTATGGTATTCACCATCCTTGGATAGCACTTGGTGCATCTCCTCCAATCACTGCGAAAAAACTTCAAAACACCGTTTCTCCCATTTCTTTTCTGTGGGGTGCATTAATAGTGATAAACAAATATGTTTCTTGCTGCATATAATCCTTGAACAAAAATTCATATGAGATGTCCAGAAAGTGTATAATGTTGTATGCCTATTCATAAACTCAATTGGATCAAAAAGATTCAACTTAAAAGATCAAAGCATGCATCAAACAAAATGAGACATAATCTGTCCAGAAAAACAGCAGCAGAAAAACGTATTTTTCTACCCTACCAAACTTTCTCGAAAAATTCCGAAAAATTCATGCGTACAGAGGATGAAAAGTTGCAACTACAGTTCAAATATGAGCTCATTCGGAGTTACGGAATAAGAATTAAAAATCATACCGTGCACTGATTCGTGCAGGAATAAAATCTCCGAACGCTATAAGCAACTTTTCAAGACCAAAATGGGTAAAACTTGGCACTTTATTAAAAACTCCAGAAACTAACTAGACACAAAATCTCTTGTTACAGCAAGAGGACACAAATAAAAATCACACACAAAAATAACCGGGTTGCCTCCCGCAAAGCGCTTTCTTTATAGCCATATAGCTAGGCTTCTTACTTTTTGTTTATTGAAGATGAATCTCATGAGAGAGCTTGAACTTTGATGTTCCCTTCTTCTTGGGAAGTGTTCCATGCATAATACCAGGGTCCCGTGTTGCTCTCAAACCGATCAAAATAATAGTCAAGTTGAAACATGTTGATGGTGAAGTTGGGTGATCCAACTCTTCATTCTCCAGTTGTTCATCTTTTTAGCATCTTCTTGAGGTTGCATGGGCATCCCAAGCTTAGGTTGCTGTCCTCTTCTTCCTGCAAAATATTAGTTCTTTCCATGGCAGCAAGAGTTAACTTTTTACGTTTAATAGCATCTGCTCGAGAAAAGAAATCATCAGCTTCTTGTAATATTTCAAGTTCCTCAAGTGTAAATGTTGCAAGTTCCTCAGGTGTATAATCAAACAGAAAACCCATAGCAAAAGTAATGAAGAACTTACAACCAGACAAGTTTAAAGCAACCTCCCCAAGCTTAGACGATTGCAAGATATAAAACAAGTTAAAGAAACCTCCCCAAGCTTAATCTAGTGCACAAAAGAATAGAAACTTAAGCGCTACGCTCCTCGGCAACGGCGCCAGAAAAGTACTTGATTACCCCCGAGAGCAAGGGATCACCGTAGCACCTCTCAATGTGGAAGTAAGGTATCGATCCGCAGGAGCAAGAAGGAAAAGTTATCTATTCCCTACAACCAAAGTGTCACGAGTTTTAGTTGATTATGCACTAAACAAGTTTAAAGAACAAGGTAGTTGATTTGATGGATGGAAGTTTAATGTAACCAAGCAAAAATGTAAAAGTGTCCCAATCCTCTTCAATGCAAGAGGACAAAAAAATGTTTTCTCTTATAGGAACAATGGACATGGGTTAATGGGTTCACTTAATCCTCTCTCCCTTATCTACTGTGATTATCATGTTATAGATAAAGTACACACAATTGTCATGTTTTAATGGTAGCCTTTATAACGGCTATATGTCCTAAAACACATAGTTGAAAGAAGTACTCATTTGTGTTTGCTAGGTCACCCTTGTAAGGCTAGTGTGGTTGTTGTCACTCCCACATCATACTCTTCCTTTTTACCCCCGGATAAAGTTTGTTGGACGGTACCGTGTCACTCAATACCTATGCCGTGTCACATCGGCCATCCCGTACCCACATACATCATACTTCTCAAAGAACAATATTCTATCAAAGCATGACAAGTCATAAAAGTTCCAACACAACAGTAAATGCATAACAAATCATCTCATACCACAATATTCACCACAAAGGTATTACATAGATGACCGTAATCATGTTCAACAGCTCATACGGTACTAATTAGTGAAGCTCAAAGAGAGGAGAGATACATAAGTTACCACCACAAACCAAATCCAGGGGGTGGACTACTCCCCCTTCATCATGGAGACGGTGGAGAAGTCGTTGGAGAAGGTGGAGACCACCCCGGCAGCGCCCCGCCGGAGTTTTCCCCCTCCAATCTGCAGCTCCTGATCTCCGTTTCGGTGTTTCTGTGTTTGTGCGGCGCTCCTTTCACGAAACGTCATGGGGCCTTTTTTATAGGCGTTTTTAGGTCAAGACGAAGGCGGTGGAGAAAGGATCGACGGCTGCGGAGCCACGAGGCCCAAACGGGTGGGTCCCACGCGGGCTCCGTTTGCTTGATTCCTTCGCTCCTACGTCTTCTTCCTTCCAAAATAATGAACTCTGTATTTTTTCAGAATTTTATGACGACGTTTGGGTCCCTGAAACATAAAAGGAAAGAAATAGGGTTTTCTGCCTGCGCAGGGTTAATTCCATAAAAATAGGAAACAATTATTTTATTTCCTAAAATCATTAAATAACAGTGGTATAACCCTTATATGATGCAAATATGATTAGAATATGAGTGAATAAAGTGCAAAGTTCATGTATGCATTTTACATGCATCATACACTGATACACATGTTGAATTGTCAGTACATTTACCCTCCTGCCTCCACTATGGTGCATTTGCTTTTCTTAGTGACACGACATAACGACGAGTAATATCATGCTTCTACAAGATTCGGAAACTCATACATGAAAAATAAATAGATATAAGCTGGAAAATAGTATCTATCTACTGATTTTGGGTACCGTTTTATCTCATATGTTTTATTTGCTGGCTACCATCCTTTCCCACGGTCGTCCTCTGTAACACATGAGTGATAAAAACAAATGTGGTGCAGCCCTTCCATTTAGCTTCTAGAACTTCAAAATGAAAAGCAAACCATCATCGTCAGGGCCATCCATCATCACCATCACTAACACATGGAATATCAAACCAAATGGAGGTGTCATATTCAATACTTGGTAGTGTCTACAAGCTAGCTGCAGATAATAGTGGCTTAAAGCTTCATTAGTTCAATGTGGAGGTGAAAGCTATTGGTTTTCTTCTTTGTTTAATCCATCATTTTAATTTAGCTAATGGCAATATTAACAAAAACTTTTATTTTCTTACTATAAGCCACCATGCCTGCAAAGATAAATGCATTATACAAACAACGCCACCATTTCTATTTACAAAATATATTATGTAACAAAAAAAAAACAGGTTATATTTACAGAAATATCCACCAAGGGCGCGGCGATGCCGACGCGCCAAAATTCAACTAGTATAACGTAATAGCTGAAAAAGACGGAAACTGTTGTATACGGCGGGCTAGTGTGTTATTTTCGTTTGAAATGAATAAATGATAGGCTGAGATGTATGAACCACATGTGTATATATGCCTCCTCTCCTATTTCTTTTCCTTTCTTACTCCCTGATCGTCAACTCTTCTATGTCCTGCTTGATTAGCACGGAGACCTCTATCCACTCATAATTTTTTTTCATTTCTAATTGGATAGCGCTACTCGATCTTCAACTGTCCTTTGTTTTTTTTAGATCAAATCAACTTTACGTTCTGATCTTTATTCTGTTCCTGTCAATGATCTGTTGGGGTGTCATCACATTCCCGGCAATTAAAGTGAGGCGGGCATCGAACAAAGCATGTTTGGTAATTTACCTTTTGGATAATGTCAAGAGCCGCCAGACCCATCCACGGATAATCTATCAGTAGTGTTACCCATCTGGGTTAGTTATTCTTTTTTCCCAGAATGGTTGGATTAATGATTTTTCTTTGTGCAAAATGTCAAAGTAGATAATTAAGCATTAACTGGTAATAAAGTGATGCTAATTAATCTTCTTTCGTTTTAGAAGATAGGCTGAGATGTATGAAGCACATGACTATATATGCTAAGGGCTTCATTAGATTGAAAGAATTTCGTAATTTTTTTAGAGGTTCCATTCTATACGATTTTTTTTCTATGGAATGCCTTTGTATCATGGAATCGTTTTTATTCCATAGGAATCTCAGCAAGAGTTCAAATCTTATTTTATTTTTTCTTTGGGAACACTAATACAGTACAATCACCCTCTACCTCTTTAACTCTATCCACAGTTTGTCCCTCTCTCTTACATCAGCCGGAGCCTGAAGATATGCATACATACAGAGCACGACACGCATTATACACCGCATTTCGATCGGCCGGAGTCAGGCTGCCAGCTCTCGACGCCGCATTTCGATCGACAAGCACGCAAGTGCCATACATTATACATACCCGGCCTGTCGGTTAGCGTTGGAAGAGTTTGATTTTAGCTCGTCCGCCATCATCTTCTTTCTGGCGTGGCATATCGTCATGGCATGAAAAACGCAGGGAGTGCGTGCGACACACGCACTACAGGAAACCGTCAAAACGCCGACGGCGGGCCAGCAAAGATCGCCGTCGGCGTAGGCCTACGCCGACGGCCGCCGTCGGTGTATCGGCGTCGGCGTAGGACGCTGTCGGCGTATGAAAACTGCCGTCGGCGTATCCGTCGCCGTCGGCGACGCCGCAGTGGGACCCACAAAACGGACGTCGAACGTCTCCGTCTGCTCCACCTATACGCCGACGGCAGTGCCGTCGGCCTAGGCTGCCACGTGTGCTGATCTGGTGCGTCTGGGAGGAGTCTGACGCCGACGGCAATGCCGTCGGCGTAGGTATGACCATATGGTCCTCCAGCGTCGACGTGGCGCCATCCTGTGCGTCCCCACAGCATCTACGCCGACGGCAATAGCCTTGACCATATTTTCAGTTTCTGAAACTTTTTGCTGCTGGTTTCTGGCGCATTTTAAATACAATTAAAATTGCACAAATTATAAAACATCACAGAAACATCAAATAAAACATCACATACATATCCAAATGACACAAACATGATTCAAATTCATCCAAGCATTCATACAAACTCCAAACAAGTTCGAATTCACACACGCTACACCCGAACACATCCTACACCTCCCGAGAGCCCGAGGCCGATGATTCCTTGCCTTGGCTCATCTTGGTCAATCACCTGCATTGAGAAAGGATAAACTTTTAAGCATGTTGAAAAATGTAGTAAATAAGAATAAAGACGTAATGCAATTAAGAAGAAGCATGTTGAAAGACTAAGCATGTTGAAAAGTAAATAGTACGCAAAAGGACATAAAAGACCCTCACCCCTAATCATCACTCTCATAGTTAAGTCCTGGGTTCTCATCATCACTATCAACATCACTATCACGAGTGTTGTATATTGGAACCTCCTCGCACGATGGAGGCTCATCATCGTCATCACTATCACTCTGTAACTTGTTGAGCATATCTATATCCTTTAGATTCACCACTACGTCACCACCTGTTTGTGCATTGTCCTCGCGGTCCTCAAGACCTTGTATGCCAAAGTCCCCAAAGGTTTGTTCCTCTTGATAGAAAATCCCCTCGTATGTTTTAGGGTCAATGTTGTTGTAATCGTCTTCGGAGGGCATGGGTAGCTTACCACGTGGCGATACATGGAACACGACTTCCCAACCAATGAGTCCCTCTTTCTTGCATGGGTAGGGCAAATAATAAACTTGAAAGGCTTGGTGAGCCACAACAAAGACATCGGATCCATGTAGGTGGTTGAAGGCTTAACTTCAACTAACCCAATGGAAGGGGTACTTTTGGTTCCATGCTCAGGGTCGAACCAGTGGCATTTGAACACAACAAGCTTGAGTGATATGTTCGTGTTATTGAACGTCAGCTCATATACGTTCTGTAACCTTCCGTAGTAATCATAATTACCGGCTCCTTTGGTGAAGACCCCGGTATTTATAGTCTTTGCATTAGGCCGACTGTTCTGGTGATGCTCTGTATGGAAGCGGTACCCATTCACATCATACTTCTCATACTTCTCGACTCTACGGTTACAACCTTGGGAGACACATCTCAACTCATCTGACATCACAACGTTGGCATCAGCTCCCTACAAGTACAAATTGTTTTGTGCATTAGTAAGAGGGATAAGACACGAATTGCAAGGTAGAAGGGACAGGTTTGAAATTACCTTTTCCCTGAACCAAACCGTGAATTTTTTCTTTCCGGGGGCAGGCTCTTTCAAAAGAGTGTCCAACGCGGCTTCATTGGGTCCATCTGATGTTCCCGACCACATTTCATCCGTGAATTGACTAAAAGGAGAAAATACGTATTAGAACGAAATCATGTTAGTAGTTGCAAAGTAATTTGTTCCCCATTTTACCTAAGGAAACTGCCCTCTTCTCCCTGCTCGTCGTGGGTCACTTCCTTCATGTTCATAAGCACATAGAGCATTATGCACTCCAGCTCATCATTGGTCAAGTTATACCTTGTTGGGCCACCGCTCTTGCCACCGGGACACTGGAAGAGGACGAGCTTGGGGTCTCGCTTGGGCTCGTCGACATTGTACCGAGAGGCCTGGTTATGCATAGTGGGAACATCATCGGGGTAGTACGTTAGCCTGGCGTCTGCCATCTCCTGAGGATAGTTGCCTCGGCTATGCATGACTCAATCTTATTTTTGTTTCCACATTTGGTTCGAATATACTTAAACTCTCTCTCAATACAAAACTGCCAACGAAACTGCACCGGTCCACCCAAGAGTACCTCATTCGCAAGATGCACAACAAGATGTGCCATCGGAGTAAAGAAGCCTGGCGGAAATATCGTCTCTAAGTTGCACAGCAACTCCGGCACTAGTTCATGCAGCTTCTGAATAATCAGGGGACATACTTGCTTAGCACAGAGCGTGCGGAAGAAATGGCTCAACTCCGCGAGCACTCGCCAGACACGGTCGGGGAGATACCCTCGAACCATCACCGGTAGCAGCCGCTCAATCCATATATGATAGTCGTGACTCTTGAGCCCGGTGACTTTTCCGATTGTATATTGACTCCCTTACTTATATTCGAACAATAGCCATCAGGGAACATCACGACGAATTTGAGCCAATGGAATGCCTCAGACTTTGCATACTATTAAGGCAGAAGTCAGCATGCGGCTTGAACCAGTTCTTTTGACGGCCTTCAGGAGGCTTCATGTGCATTCTCTCCCTATCACAGAGCTTCTTAACATCAACTCTAGCCTTAACATTATCCTTCGACTTCTCAGGAATGTTCAGGATGTGTGAAAGAGGGACTCTCCAACATTCTTTTCGGTGTGCATCACATCGATGCTATGGGGAAGTTCGAGGTCCTTGTAATATTCGAGTTGCGTCAAGCCTGCCACGTGAGTCCAGTTGTGCGCCACACCATATCCCACATATCGTGGGCCTTTTCCCTGGGCAGGCACGAGAGCACTTAGCTCGGCGTCAACAGCTGCACCATCGAAAGTTGGTATCGCTTTTTCTTCACGCTCAACTCTGCCCTTCTTGAAGTTCTTTTTGTCTTCTCTAAACGATGCCCTCTTTTGAGGAACTTTCGATGTGTGTCAAACGCGGAATACTTCCGTCCCGCCGTTAGCCACATGAACTCAAGTCGGTTCCTGCACACTGGGCATGGCCACTTACCAGCTGTACACCATCCGCAGAATAGGGCGTACCCGGGCATGTCATGCATGGAATTGTGATACCAAACTTTCATCAAGAAGTTTGTCTTCGATGCACGATCATATGTCAACGTCCCGTGGTGCCAAGAGTGGTTCAGATCATCCACAATTGGCTGCATGTACACACTTAAATTCTTCCCCGGATATTCAGGACCTGGAATGATCAGCGAGAGGAATATGGTCTTCTTTGCATTAGGGCTCCAGGAGGGAGATTGAGCGGAATAACAAACACGGGCCAGCAGCTGTACGAGGTAGTCGACAAACCATATGGATTGAATCCATCGGTTGCTATCGCGATTCTCACGTTTCGAGCATCTGCTGCCTCATCGGGGTGGTTCGCATCAAAGTTCTTCCATGCCGTACCATCAGATGGATGTCCCATCAATTCCCGGTCGTGCTCATCCTTGTATCTCTTCCCCGTTTTGTGCCATTGCATCTGTGTGGCAGACTCTTTGTTCATGTAAAGCCGCTTGATTCTTTGTATGAATGGGAGGTAACGAAGAATCTTAACGGCGACATTTGACTGCGTCTTCGTACCATCGGCTCCTTTTACCACATGATACCTAGAGGCCTTACACAAGATACAGTACTTGTCATTGGCAAACTGTTTCCAAAACAAAAGGCATCCTTTTGGACAACAATCTATCTTCTGATAATCCATGCTGAGATCTCGCAGGATTTTCTTCGTTTCGTACATGCTTTGAGGCAGACAATGCCCTTCAGGCAACAGGTTACCAGTTGTTTGCAGATGCGCTTCAAAGCATGAACGGGTGCTGCCATACTGGAGCTTGTTGGCTAGTGCTTGCGAGATGGCATCGAGCTGAGAAACTTTTGCACCCTCGTACAGAGGCCTCTGAGACGAGGCCATCATATCAAAGAAGGCCTTCGCGGTTGGCTCTGGGTCCTCTGGTTGACGCGGTTCCTCCGGTTCTGGAGGTTCCTCCGGTTCCTCCTGTGATGGTGGCGAATCTGGCATGTCGCCAGCACGGAGATCATCTAGCCAGTTTCTAATCCCATCATCTTCATTGCCATTGATCCGCTGCCGCATCACCCTGCCACTCTCGCGCTCGTACTCATCAAAGTTGACTGTCGTCACGAAGTTCGGCATATACCCACGAGAGAAGAGGTGTTTAATCATATCATCCTTTCCCTGACGTGTACGAAACTTGCAACGAGGGCAAGGGCACTGTCCACGAGCGCCTGACTCTGAACCCTTACGCGCTAACTCCTTCACTAACAAATGCGTCTTCCATACCCACTCATCTGTTTTGTCAACCAAACTAGTTCGGCCACTGTACATCCACCCATTATCTGCCATCCTCTGCTGCTTTACTGTGAGCCAAATAATAATAACATGAAATTAAATGCATCATATTTTTATTTTCTTGCATGCAATGTCACCATTTTATTACGGCCAAATTTTATCTTTTACAACATGCAAGGGTTCACATACACTTCTAATAGGTAGGGGCCTATCCCGCCCGAGTACGTGTAGATCGAGTCGTGTCCCATGTTCTACCCCGACCCGAGACGGAATTTCGGCAGCACCTCCCCGCTGTTCTTCAGAATACACGTCTCGAGCTTGTCAAGCCGAGAGGGTGTGCATCCGAAGAACAACAGGGAGGTGCTGCCGAAATTCCGTCTCAGGAAGGGGTAGAACGTGGAACACGACCCGATCTACACGTACTCGGACTGTCCAACAGGACAACCCGGAAGTGTTACGGTTATAAATATGCAAAGATGGACAATCCTGCATATTTATAAATTTGTAACCCTTCCGGATGGGATCTGACTCGGGTTACGCGACTGACTTGGTGATCTAGACCAAAATAAACCTATGCAGCAAGAGAGGCGAAAGATTTATACCCTCGAAGCGTGATCGGTGGCCGGAGAAGGTCGAGGACGTGCTCCGGAAGAGGGCGACAAAACAAAGGGCACCGAGGCGGCCCCTCCTCAGCTGGAGAAGCCGCGACGACGCGCGGGACCGACGGTGCTGGCTGGCGGGAAGCTACGTCATCTAAAAAGTACAAACAATCGAAATATATAAGCAAATATCCCTCCATTTTACCTAATAATTAAACATAAAACAGAATAAACCATAGAACGATGTAACCATATTAGCTAAACATAACACATATAGACAAGTAGCACAATAATACATAGGTAGCATGTATGATAAGTCTAGCAGTACAACAGGTAGCAAGATAAGTCTAGTAGTACGACAGGTAGGATGATAGACATCCTAAACTCGACTCGCGCCGGTGTCAGTGACGTCGTCCAAGCGGTCCCAACAAGAGGACAGGCTGCTGCTAGAGTCCTCGCCCTGCTGCTGCGTGCCGGAGGGGCCGGCCTCGCCCTGCCCGCGCTGCTGCCGGCTCTCGCTGAAGACCTGGTACTGGACCGCCATCACCTGGGGATCAAGGAGGAGATCCTTGACCAAGGGGTCATCCTCCTCGCGCTGGTGGCGCGCCCTGAGCAGCCTCTCTGCCTGCCGGTGCTCCCTCTCCTCGGCCTTCGTCGCGATCCTCATGCCATCTGGCGCTAACATATGCGCCACGCTCCGCTCATCCTCAAAGTTGAGGATCGCTCTCGCCCCAAAGTGCTGGACCGCCGCGCAGTCGTAGGCGCGGGCCGCCTGCCACGGGCACCTGAAAGTACCAAGCTGGATCTTCCTGTGATCCACTGTGATCTGAGCTGCCCAAGTCGGGATCTTCGTGGTCTCCGATGAACACCACGAAACTTTCGCTCCGGCTCCGACATGATACTTAGTTAAGTAAAAGCATTTGATACACGGGTTAGTCAAGGAAGCATAGATAAAAAAAAAAGCGGCGGCTCCGACAGAATTACTATGTGACAGAGTTATTCAATGTGGTGAAACAAGATACAGCAAGCATCTAACAACAACATTTTTGCAATCAGTGAAACAAGAACCATATAACAGCTACCAAATGCATCTAGCAAACATCCAGAAAGCATCTACAGATCCATCTAGCAAGCATATAATAGGACGCACTAACACTATAACACACCACTAACATCCATTTACCAATCCATCTAGCAAGCATCTACAAACCGAGAAACAAATTCGGAGCAGGAAATAAAATAGAAAAACAGAAGAATCGGTCGGGATCGTCCTCACCTTGATGGACGGAGGCGGGGCCGGCGAGGTGGTGCCGCGGGGTGGTGAGCTTGGTCGACGGAGGCGGGGCCGGCGAGGTGGTGCCGCGGGGTGGTCCACGGAGAGCTTGGTCGACGGAGGCGCGGACCGGGGGCGTCGGAGCTGTCGGCGGCGTCCAGGAAGGAGGGGAACGGGGGCGTCGGCGCTGCGGCGGGTGGGGCGGCAGGGAGCGGGTGGGGCGGCGGGGTGGTGTGCCGGTCGGCGGCGGGGAGCGGGGGCGGCAGGGTCGTGGTAGCGGCACTGGGTCTGGGTGAGAGGAACCCTATCCTCTCGCTCGGGCTGCCAGGAAAAATGAAACGAACGGGTACGCTCGCTCGGGTGGGTTTCTTTTTTACTGGTCCAAGCCCTGTGCAAGGAAAAAAGTTCATCTATACGCCGACGGCCGCCGTCGGCGTTGAAGTACACGTGTACGTGTACGCCGACGGCATGGCCGTCGGCGTATCAACGCCGCTGGACGTTCCGTCACGGCGTCCTTTTGTACGCCGACGGCACGGTTTACGCCGACGGCTGCCGTCGGCCTTACGTGGATACGCCGACGGCGCTTCGTACGCCGACGGCTGTGTGGGCGGCTGCCCTAGCTCGTGCTGTACGCCGACGGCCCCGACATTTAGCCGTCGGCGTACAGTACGGCCGTCGGCGTAGTGTGGCTTTCCCGTAGTGACGGCTCCTGCATGTGCGTGTTGTGTGCCATAAGCAGGGTAATTAGTTATGATGCGATCAGGCCGGGGTAGGTTATTTGCTTGATTTGTTTTCGAGGTTTTGATTTGTTTGAATTTGTAACCAGCTACTCCCTCCGTTCTAAAATATAAGATGTTTTAGGTGATACACATGTTGTCTAGATTCATACCAAACTAAGTGTACATATACACTAAACATGTCTAGATACATGTGTACACATGTGAATGTGGAAAAAGTCTAAAACATCTTATATTGTGGAACGGAGGGAGTACAATCATGCATGCACCATTTCCTGGTACTCCCTCCGTCTCAATACTTGACGCGGATTTATGAATACGTATCGGAATAATTCAGTGGTGACAAAGTAAGCTAGCTCCCGTTAAACTGGTCGTACTTCTACCTACTCCGGTGGATCGATCGTTCGTAAGCACTGGAGTACCAGTAGTTAATGTACCATCATTGAACGCAGGCTTCACGGCTTGCCTCCGGTGGATCGATCGTTCGTTCCGAGAGAGCTTATTAGCATCAAGGTATCTTTTTTTCAAAATTACCCTGAATCTAACCTTCAGCTAACTTTTAGCCACATATATATGACCCTTCCCTAAACCGTCATGAGGTTAGGCGTTCTCAAGATCTGAAAATCTCCGAAAACACCATACGCTTTAGATTATACTAGTTCGAAAAATGCAAAAATTTCTAAGTCATTTAGAATAAGCCATTTGATATGGAGTTTCTCAGTCACAGATATGTGACTGAGAAATTCCATATCAAATGTCTTATTCCAACTATTTTTTTGCGTTTCTCAGCCTCGATATAACCAAAGTGAATAACATTTTCAGAAATTTTGAGTGTCGGTGAGATTTTCAAAACAGGTAAGCCCATCACGTTTTGAAAAGGGTCATGTTGAAAGTTATTCAAAGGGTCACAATTAGCTAAATGTTAGTTAAAGGGATACTCCCTCCGTTACTAAATATAAGATGTTTTAGTTGTTTCACATGTTAACTAGATACTGACGCGAATATACACTCTAGAATGTGACTAGATACATATGAATTTAGAACAAAAAAAAACTAAAACATCTTACAATTAAAAACGGAGGGAGTATTTAGGAAAAAAGGTACAGCACCAAGCGGGGTGTCCGTTGTATGTTCCCGAGCCCTTGGGTCAGGTTCGACTACTCCATGTTTTTCTTGACAAGGTTCATTGAATCACCATCTTCCTATCTACGTACTCCGTAAGTGTATTGAATAGTACTCCTAATGGAAAACTACAAGCATCTATTTCTCTCACGGTGCATATGGGCTTAACTCAGTGCTGCAACTGCAGCTGCTTCGTCGCATGTACTGTACTACAAAGTTGGCGATCATGTAACGCGATAACGCACTCGGATCGTGTTTCCCAGAATGCGTCTAGTACAAACGAAGGCGGTACGTGGGATAATCCTGAGCACCTGGACCAAGTTCAGCGGGGCATACTTTTACCATACGGCTAGGTTCACTGAATCTGCTCCCGTGCGGAGCTGATCTCCGCCAGTGCACACTTACTAAATCTTGCCATTACTTCTCGAGTCTCCGCTTCTCATTTTCCGCACATGCACGCACCAGAAACCTCTAGAGCCACGAGAATTTGCCTGTGGCAACATGATTATGTGGGTGGTTTACCCCCAGCCCACCAGAGTTCAAACTCCAGATTTTGACGCTGGTGTTTCTTATTTAAGTCGGAATATTCTTCAGTGGGAGGCGACGTTCCCGTCGACAGCGAGTCGTCCGTGGTGACTTCGTCAATCTCAAGACTCGACCCGCCGGCTCAGTCTCTCGGAGGTGCTCATAGGGGTAGGGTGTGCGTGCGTGCGTTCATAGGGGTGAGTGTGTGCGCGTGTATATGAACACTTGCGTTGTACTGTGTTTCGCAAAAAAAAACCTTCAGAGCCACCGCCATTAAATTCGAGCTTCGTTTTATTTTTGCAATGTCGTCATACTATAGCATATTCCGGTAAGTATATCCCAGTCAGCAGCTACCTGTCTCGAAAGGCAAAAGAGCAAAACTAGATCTATCCCAGTCTCTTGAAACACCAGGCTCGAGTAGAGGTCTGCTTTGAATTAACAAAGCCAACAACCAGCCAAGGAATTACACAAGGCCACCATTACAACAACACAAACCCCACACGGCAGATACAAGATGCTGGTGAACAGCTTACAACACCAAGGACAACAGCAAACACAAGATAAACAAGCCTAGCTAGAAGTCTTCGATGTCCTCTACCGCGAACGAAGCACCAGGTGAGCGGCAAAGGTAGAACCTTCGCAGAATGCAAGCGAGATGAGGCAAGACCTTGTCTCTTCCAGGCGAGCCAAAACCTAACCATCCTCTTCCATAGCCGAAGGGGCCCCTACCCCCTCGCCCTGGCTCGAAGGGCGCGTATCGTCGGAAATGGAGATGCTCACCCTAGAGCAAAGGAAGGAACAGGAACTACCAAAAGGACCAGACAAAAAAGCTGCCACAGAGTTGCACTGTCCAGGAGGACACTCGCCGTCGACCACGGAAACACCCACGGAGAGAAGCTGCTTGGTGGGGATGAAGATGAAGAAGCTGCAACAAGGACGAGCTGTAGCAGCAACGCCGAGCGTCAAAACAGAACCTGCAGGAGAGAGACCAAGCTACTGCCATCCAAAAACACCGCTCCAAACGGGAGAGAGGACCATCCCCTCCCTGCCCAGGCACGAGGGCACCGATCCGCCGGCGAGCAGGTGCGAGGAACCAGCAGGGAGCATCCATGGGGGCTGCAAGCAAACTGAAACACACGAACCGACACTGATACCACGGCTCAGACCACGGCGCCGACCGCCGGAACCAGATCACGTGCACACCCCTCTCGCCCAAAACAGCACCTTCAAGAAGGTGACGGTGCCCAGGGCGCTGCTGCCGCTCAATCCAGAAGGATTTGGGATTTCGGCAAAGAGAGGGGGAGGGTGGAAGGGGAACCTCAACGGCGCCTCCAAGGAGGAAGGCGACGCCCGCAGGCGTCGCCACCGTCTCCGCTGGCAAGACCAGCCAGGGATTTCTCCATGTTCACCCAACCTCCAAACCTAGCCGTGCACCAAATCCTGGACCAGCGGCCACCGGAGCACAGCCGTAGGGTAGGGCACATCGGGAGGGGAAACCTCACCGTCAGATCTGGATCAGGCAAGGCGCAGCCGCTCCAGCACCACGTCCACCACCCACACGGCCGAGGAAGAGGGCCAGCACCTGCGCGCGCTGCTCGCCGCAGAGCCAGCGCCGCCTCACCACCCGAGGCCGCCGCCTCGGCATCCTGAGTCCACCGCAGGGCGCGGCGCGACGCGAACCTCGCCGCTACCTTCCTCAGCGGCCGCACGCAACGCGGCGGTCTCCTTTGGTAGCGGCGGGGAGGGGGAGAGAGCGAGGGGAGGGAGCTGGCGGCGCTAGGGTTAGGGACGCCGCCCGAGTCGCCCCAGAAGGAGCGACACGGGGGGGGGGGGGGGGGGGAACCTTCTCTGTTGACTCCCCAACAATTTGATATTCCCTCCCAGTCTCTTCAAACGGCCAAAAAAAAAAAAAACCAGCCGCTGCTAGATAGACGTAGCTGTCGTCCTCTGCATGCGGCCGCGTCAGCAGAAAGAGACCACCAAAGCCACACCCAGCAATAGCAGCAGGAGCTAGCTCCTGGGGGAGGCAGGTCAGGGCAACGGGCAACCGATCGAAGCTCTCTCTCGATGGCGCGGTTTCTTTTCCCCGCTCCCTTCCCCTGCTCGCCGCCTATAAATTGACCTCCTGCCTCCGCTCCTCTCGGTCGCAGTCTCCCACTTACTGCAGCAGCAGCCACAGAGAAGAGAGAACAAGAGAAGAAATTGAAACCACTCTAGCGTACGCACGCAGAAAGAGAGGAAAGAGAAGGAGGAGAGACACACACACAGAGAAAGAAATCTGTCCGTGTATACCTTCAATCTGTTACTATGAGGCCGGTGAGAGAAGGAGCGGCGCTGGTGGGGGTCGGCGGCGGCGAGGCGGCGTCTGCCGCCGCGGGACACGTCGGCCACGCGCACCAGGGGCTGTGGAGGACGCCGACGCCGTACCTCTTCCTCGGCTTCGCGCTCATGATGGGCCTCATCGCGGTGGCGCTCTTGGTGCTCGTCTGCACGCGACGCAAGCCGACCGGCTCGTCGCGGCGCGGGAGCGCGGCGGAAGAGTCGGCGTCGGCGCGCGGGTTGGTGCCGCTCGACCGGGAGCCCAAGGTCGTGGTCATCATGGCCGGCGACGACATGCCCTCCTTCCTCGCCAGCGCCAGGCCGTTGGCTTTCGCCTCCCCCGTACACGCCGGCACGGGCGAGCAAAGCAACGCGGACGCGGCGTAGGAGCGTCGCGGCCGCCACCCGTGCAGGACGCGCGCGGGACCAATTTTGTTCTAGGATTTTCCTTGTGCAATTTTGTATGTAGTAGTACTAGGAAAGAAAGCAGGGATGCTCTCTCTAGCTTGCAGTTTCTTGGTGAGGGTAGCCAGCCAGCGTGCTGCGCGAGCAGCGCTCGGTGGCGAACGTCCAGATCTGCGATTGTGAAAGCGAATGAAGGTTTTGCTTGCATTTGTGATTGGGAAAATGCGCCTACTTCGCTCTGACTAAATACCATAGCAAAAAAATTCAAGGACAAGCAACCATTAGTTGCTGTCATTCCATTAAGACTTGAGAAAGGAGTTGTACAGAGGGTTTCAAGCACTACAGCGAGGAGAGCCCCACTCCATTGCTTGCACCGCTAATGTCCTATGACTACTCCTCGCGGCTGCCCCACTTCTTTGCTCGCCGCATTCCAGAGGAGCAGCTCCTCTTCGGCCCTTCTCACCGTCTGCAGCAGAGTCCCATTTTCACTGTCAAATATCCGTGCATTTCGTTCCAGCCAAAGGTAGCGCATACCTGTGAGATCATTACTGTGGCAAGATCTAGCTTGCGCTCGCGGTTCCAGGGATTTAGAGTATCTCCACCGACGCTCCCAATATAGCGGTGGGCAACTGTGCCGGACAATTCCTATTAGAAGCGCCTGCACACGTTACCGCCTTATTGGGAGTGGCTCCCCCACCGACGCTCACAATAAATTTGTCCATATGTTTTTTGAAACATGAATACAAACGAAACGAAGCAACGATTTTTCATTAAAATTTGAACGCCGTTTAACAAATTTAAACAAAATTCCACAAACTTAAATGAAATTTAGATCTAGCGGTGCTTCCAGCTCCGGCGTCGGGAACTTCGATGTTGTTGGTTCGCCGCCGACGTCGGTCCCCGTCGTCCGAAATGTCATCGAGGTGGCGACAGTGGTGGCCTTGAGGAACGTAGATGCCCCTCGAGGAACTTGCATGCCTCTGGATCGCCGCCTTTCCGGAGTGTGGTGGGGTTTGATATAGCGGCGGCGGAGGGAAGCCTCAGTGACCGCCTGCTTGCTCTCCCACTCCTACACTGGCCAGTCGTCATCTTCGTCCTCATCCTGCGACTTTTCCTCTGGTGCCAGTGCTGGTGGAGGGCGGGGCAGGTTCCTGTTCAATAGCCGGAGCCAGTTCCTGAGCCGACGGTAAGGGAAGCTCCTGTTCTTTATGAACGTACTTTGGGACTTAGAGACATCATCTTGGCAATAATCTTTGCAATGGCATGGATCAAGCTTAAAGGACGGCCGTCCGAGATCTCTTCCGCGCCATCCTTCTTGGGAATAAGCACCATGCCGAATTCAACCAATGTAAGTGGGTTGTCCGGAGGCAACAGAGTTGGTTGATCATCGCCATGACGTCCAGCGCAATGATAGACCAACATGTCTTGAAGAACGCCCCGGTGAAACCTTCAGGGCCCGGGGCCTTGTCACTTGGCATGAGCATAATGGCCACCTTGACCTCCTCCAAAGTGAAAGGGAGCGTCAATGTCGGAGAGGTCGCAATCAGGTAGGTGATGACCGACCAATCAAAGTCCATGAGCCTAGGGGATCCTAGAGCATGCACCCTCGAATTGTTGGGAGATCAAGCTTTCCCTTTGAGTGTGATTAGTGATCCAACTGTTGTTATGCTTTAGTCTTCGGATGAAGTTTTTGCGTCTCCTACCTTTGATGCGGCGATGAAAGAACTTTGTGTTCGCGTCTCGCTCTCCAAGGTTGTTTATCCAAGCACTTTGTTTCTTGCGAGTGCGATCAAGGACCGCTAGCCCAATGACCCTCCTCTTGAGCCTTTGCCGAATGTCTCTTTCCTCCGGCGAGAGCGCATGAGTTTCCATTGCAACGTGAGGATATCCAAGAGTGCCATGTGAAGTTGAAGCTTCGAGCTTGAGAAAAAAAATTCTACTCCATGTTCTTAGTCTCATTCTCATTCTGGTAGTTTGTAGCTTTTGGTGGAGGATGTTGCAAGGTTTGTTGTGGTGGGTGTCCTCATTCCAAACATTTTGAACCGTTTGTAAGAATCCGAGCATCTTTAGTCAAAAGTTTTCAAAGCGGAAGCTCTTAGGCTTTTTCGGCCCCTGGTCGCGAGCAAGAAGAAGGAGGCAATTGTCCGAAAAGGAAGATGATAAGGCATGGAGGATGTGGTGTTGGTTGGCGAGGTCCCAATCCTCATTGCAAAAGACCAAGTCGATCTTGCTCATTGTCGGAGTTTCGCGCTCATTCGACCAAGTGAACCGTCTATTTTGAAGAGGGATTTCTTTGAGCTCGCAAGTAGACAACCATCTGGGGTCGCTGTATTATTGACCCAGGAATGGCACACGTACGTCCAGTCGATCGATATATCGATGCATCATCCAGTCACCCAAACTTATAAAAGTGACGGCACCTAGCCTAGTGCGTGCGGTGGCCAACTCGGCCGGGAAGTGTCGGTCGACGTGATGCCGCGAGGGCTAGCTCAACGTGCCCATGTCGAATTGCATGCATGGCGACACTTCTCCGTGAAAACGCCGCCGGAAAAGCTCCTGACATGTCCGAGTCATGAACTCATGAAATGTCCGAGTCATCACTCTCCATCCTTCCGTTATCTGGATCGACTTCACTTAGCACTGCCGTTGGTTGGCTCATCGAAAGGATCGCCATGATGCTGCTGCTGCTGCGTCCGTGGATGCACTGTTCGATCGTTTCCAGCAGATCAGATTACATGCACTTTTTTTTGGAGGGCCTCCAAGTGAGAGCCGGAATATTCGTCAGGATAATGCTCTTCCCAATTTGCGACCTCGCCCGCCATTATCTGACAACCCACAGAGGCCACACGTACATGCGTTGCCTTGGGTAGAATCGCCATTCTTTTCTCTAATTGCGAAAAAAGAGTTTGAGAAACAAGTGTCTGCGGCTCTCTGAATTGTTTGTATGCAAAACAAATCTTCAGAAACGATTATACAACTCACCGATTCTCAGTTCTTCGTACATACAGTTTTCACCGAAGAATGTGCTAAGCTATGTTAGCACCTCTGCTACCACTACGGGGCTGCCAACCCAAGACGAGCCCAGCCCAGAGATGACTCGACGTGTCGGCACCCGCACGCGCAAGCCCAACCCAAGAGTGGTTGGTGGAACCTGGGCGAGCAAGTGAAATAGGACACGCCAGAGGAGAAAGCGGGCATGGAGAATCGATCAGGAACATGAACCCGGCGGCGACGGCGACGAACCCTAGCTATCCTACCTAGTTATCCAGTCCTAGTTCATCAATTCGGCACTCTGTGCCTGTACCAGACAATATATTGTACTCTGAATCCTATATTCTGCTGGCAATACAAGATCAGGGTAGTAGTAGCTAACAAATTGGTATCAGAGCCTCCAATCAGAGCCAAAAAAATTTCCCAATCCTTCGATCTGGCGGCATCAATCATCGAGACTCGCAAGCAAAAGGCCACGCGCATCGCGGAAGCCATGGGGGACGACGAGAAGATCACCAAGGCCGACCTGAAGGAGCTGTTCAAGGACTGGAAGGCGGAGATCAAGGTCGCGGTCCAGGAGGAGCTCAGTTCGTGGGCTCCGAAGGTGGACAAGCAGATTCACGGCCTCCAAGTCGCCGTCGACATGCTCCAGCAGCACGTCTACAACGACAACTTCCATGGCGCAGAGGAGGCGTCTCCGCGCGATCTACAAGATCTCGGCGCGTCGCGGGAGTCCCCACCAACTACGGACCCGCTGAATCCCACTCCTCGGGCCAAGGGCCACGGCGTCGCATCACCTTCACGGACGGCGACTGACGGAACCACGGTTCCGTTGGTCCCTCCGGCCAACGGTACGGTCGCTATCCAGAATCCCCAAATTGTTCAATCTCAGTTAGTTGCATCTCCACACCTTGGTGCGCCAGCGCCACCGTCGATGCCGTTCCCGGTATTCGATGGCGAAAATCCTCAATTATGGAAGGAGCTATGTGAGCAATACTTCATGGTTTACAATGTTCACGAATCTCACTGGGTGCACATGGCTACCCTGAATTTTTCACCAGCAACTGCTGTGTGGTTGCAGTCAGTTAGGAAAAAGCTTTTAGGATGCAACTGGGAGAGTTTATGTAGTACTCTATGTGTGCGTTTTGGTAGAGATAGGCATCAATTACTCATTCGACAATTCTATGCTATCAAACAAAATGGTAGTGTGCAGGAGTATATAGATGCTTTTGAGAATTTGATGAACCAGTTAATTTCATATTCTGATGAGATTCATCCATACTATTTCTTGATGAGGTTTATCGGAGGCCTCCGGTTGGATTTGCGCAAGGCTGTCATGGTACAGCGACCACAAGATCTTGATTCGGCATGTGCCTTAGCACTAGTTCAAGAGGAAGTACATGATGGATTTTCTCCTGACTATGGACGTTATGCTGAGCCATCTTATCGTCATGTGCAACGTTTTGCTCCTGTGCCAATGCAACAGCATCAGCAGAAGCCGATCTCAGCTCCAATTCTGCCAGATAGGCGAGCTCAGGACACTTCACGACCACCAAGAGCAAATGCAACACGGCCACAAGCAACTGACCATAATCAGTTGGCGACGCTGCGAGCTTATCGACGAGCTCGAGGTCTGTGTTTCAAGTGTGGAGAAAGATGGGGTCCGGAACATGTTTGCCCGGCCACTATTCAGTTGCATGTGTTGGAAGAGTTCATGGAGTTTATGGGAGTTTCTGAACTGGAACCACCAACAGAAGAACCACTTCCACCTGAACCTGATGAAATCATTGCAGCAATTTCATTACAGGCATTCAACGGTAATGATGCCTCAGTTCTTCTTCAGTTAGCTGCAACTGTGCAAGGTAAAGCTGTAGCCATCTTGGTTGATTCAGGCAGTTCTACTTCCTTCATTAATGCTAAGCTGGTGTCGGAATTCGTGGACATTGCACCGTTGCACAAACCGGTGAGGGTTAAAATAGCAAATGGAGTAGAGCTCCAATGTACTCAGGAAATCATTGATTGTCCTTGGCAAGTCCAACAACACTCCTTCCAGACGACATTCAAGATCTTACCATTGGGTGGGTTTGATATAATCCTGGGAATGGATTGGTTGGAGAAATATAATCCAAACATTGATTGGGTTACTAAGCAGCTTTCTCTGGTTGAGAATGGGCTTTCAGTTTGTTTGCAAGGGCACCAATCGCTCAGTACTGTCTGTCCACAAGTTACAGTGTTACAACTGCAGCAAATGGTGGCGCAAAACGAGATAGAGCATATGGTTTTCTTATGTGCAGAAACTGTCGCAGACCAGCAGAACCCTCAGCGGATACCAGAGGCAATTCAGCAAATTGTCCAAGAATTTGAAGAGATGTTTGCCACTCCAGGTGAATTACCACCGCGTCGAGCATGTGATCATACTATTCCTCTGATACCAGGAGCACAACCGGTCAATATTCGTGCTTACAGACACGCACCTGATACCAAAGACGAAATTGAGAAGCAGATTGAGGAAATGCTTCAGAGTGGTATTATACAGCGCAGTTCTAGTGCATTCGCTTCACCAGTCATTTTGGTCAAGAAACGTGGTGGCGAATGGCGCATGTGTATTGATTACAGGAGACTGAATGCACTCACAGTTCCAACTAAATTTCCTATACCGGTGATTGATGAATTATTGGATGAATTGTCTGGAGCGAGTTGGTTCAGTAAACTCGATCTGAGAGCGGGTTACCACCAAATCAGATTAGCAGAAGGAGAGGAGTTTAAAACTGCATTTCACACTCATTCAGGACACTATGAGTACAAAGTGATGCCATTTGGTTTGGCAGGGGCACCCGCAACATTCCAAGGAGCTATGAATGCAACCTTGAAGACAGTTTTACGCCGCTGTGCGTTGGTTTTCTTTGACGATATCCTTATATACTCCAAATCCTTCGAAGATCACCTGATTCATCTCCGAGAGGTTTTTGAGTTACTGATCAAGGATCAGTGGAAGGTGAAGCAATCGAAATGCAGTTTTGCACAGAGGAAATTATCTTACCTGGGCTTTGTCATTAGTGCTGAGGGTGTCTCTACAGAACCAGAAAAGATATTGAAAGTGCAGCAGTGGCCAACTCCTTGTAATGCAAAAGAACTGCGTCAAGTTCTGGGGTTTACTGGTTACTACAGAAAATTTGTTCCCCACTATGGAGTCATTGCAAGGCCACTAACAAATCTGTTGAGGAAGAATACACCTTTCATGTGGACAGTTGAATGTGACACGGCATTTCAACTGCTCAAGACTAGTCTTACTACAGCTCCAGTCCTTGCACTTCCCAATTTCAATCGACCATTTGTTGTTGAAACAGATGCTAGCAATTATGGCATCGGTGCTGTGTTGCAACAAGATGGTCACCCAATTGCTTATTTGAGCAAATCACTAGCTCCACGCAACAAAGGATTATCCACATATGAGAAGGAATTGATGGCCCTTATCATGGCAGTGGAACATTGGCGACAATACTTGCAGAGCTCTGAATT
This sequence comes from Poa pratensis, assembly GCA_947311845.1. Classification (NCBI taxonomy): domain Eukaryota; kingdom Viridiplantae; phylum Streptophyta; class Magnoliopsida; order Poales; family Poaceae; genus Poa; species Poa pratensis. The sequence continues at coordinate 53,612,973 of CAMZMU010000096.1, read as the reverse complement.
CGTCATTAAAACTGATCATCGAAGCTTAGTACATATGGAAGAACAAAGGCTTCACACACCGTGCCAACAGAGGGCTTTCGCAAAATTGTTGGGGCTGCGATACAAAATCTGTTACCGCAAAGGTACTGATAATGGGGCAGCAGATGCACTCTCCAGGAGACCCTGCACAGTCGCGGAAACTCTCACAGCTATCTCATTCTGCAAACCAGCTTGGATTGAGGACATACAACAAATTTACCAAACTGATCCTCATACTTCCAAGATCATAGCGGATCTGGCAAGTAATCCTTCGTCTCATTCTCACTTTTCCTTCTGTGATGGCATTTTGCGTTACAAAAATCGCATTTGGCTGGGTCACAACAAGGAACTCCAGCAAACAATTATGCATCAGGGGCATGCCTCAGCTGTGGGAGGCCATTCGGGAGCACCCGCAACATATCAGCGTCTGCACTCGATCTTTGCTTGGCCAAAAATGAAAGCTGCGGTTACTTCTTTCGTTCAAGCATGCTCCATTTGTCAGCAAGCTAAACCAGATCGTTGCAGGTATCCAGGACTGTTGGAACCACTTCCAGTTCCTAATCAGTCTTGGCAAATTGTTTCTCTCGATTTTGTGGAAGGTTTACCTCGTTCTGGGCGTTTTGATTGCATATTGGTGGTAGTGGATAAGTTTTCAAAGTTCAGTCACTTTATACCGCTAGCTCATCCGTTCTCTGCCTCCCAAATTGCTTCAGTTTTTGTGGATCAAGTCTACAGATTGCATGGTATGCCAGAATCTATTATCTCAGATAGGGATCCAGTTTTCACCAGCCGTTTTTGGAAAGAGCTGTTCAAACTGACTGACACACAACTCCGGATGAGTACATCGTATCACCCAGAAACTGACGGGCAAACGGAACGAGTAAACCAGTGCATGGAGACATTTCTCCGTTGCTTTGCTCATTCTTGCCCTTCCAAGTGGAGCACTTGGCTGCCGTTGGCTGAGTATTGGTATAATACATCATGGCATAGTTCTTTGGGCAAATCACCATTTCATGTGCTTTATGGTCATGAACCGCGGCATTGGGGGATCGAGGCTGCCAACGCAACTCCAGTAACAGAACTGAATACCTGGCTGTCAGCTCGTCAAGAAATGACTGATCTGATCAAATTGCATCTGGAGCGAGCTCGCAACAGGATGAAACAGCAGGCCGACAAAAATCGCTCAGAAAGAGTTCTGGAGGTGGGTGACAAGGTGTTCATCAAGCTGCAGCCTTATGTTCAGAGCACTGTGGCTCGCCGAGCCTGTCATAAGCTGTCTTTTCGTTACTATGGCCCCTTCCCAGTTCTGGAGCGCATTGGGCAGGTGGCGTATCGATTGGCGTTGCCAGAAACAACTGCTATACACCCAGTGTTTCATGTCTCACTGCTTCGCAAAGCATTGAAACCAGACATTCAGGTATCACCTTCATTACCATCTGAAGCTAATCAGTTTGTGATTCCTGTGCAAGTTCTGGACTCTCGCCGCAAGAACAAGGCCAACCGTATCCAAGACCAGGTGCTGATTCGTTGGTCTGGCGATTCGCTGCCAGACTCGTGGGAGAACAAAGAGGAGCTGATGACCAAGTTTCCGTTTGCTGCGGCTTGGGGTCAAGCCGAACTTCAAGGGGTGGGGGGTGTTAGCACCTCTGCTACCACTACGGGGCTGCCAACCCAAGACGAGCCCAGCCCAGAGATGACTCGACGTGTCGGCACCCGCACGCGCAAGCCCAACCCAAGAGTGGTTGGTGGAACCTGGGCGAGCAAGTGAAATAGGACACGCCAGAGGAGAAAGCGGGCATGGAGAATCGATCAGGAACATGAACCCGGCGGCGACGGCGACGAACCCTAGCTATCCTACCTAGTTATCCAGTCCTAGTTCATCAATTCGGCACTCTGTGCCTGTACCAGACAATATATTGTACTCTGAATCCTATATTCTGCTGGCAATACAAGATCAGGGTAGTAGTAGCTAACAAGCTAACTTGCACACTTGAAAATCTGAACTGGAAAGCAGCAAGAAAAAGCGCGGAAAGAAAAGCTAGTGTGTGATAGCTGTTAGGCCAGGCAACTAGCTACTAGTATTAGTACTGTGATCATTATTTTTCCCAAGCAGAAAGAAGCAGTGCAGCATCTCTGACTCTGAACTACTCGGTGGGCCGCGCACGGCAACACGGAAGGACGGCGAACACCGGAGGAGTCATATGCTCCGGGATATTCTGCACGGCGACGGGAGAAAAGGGCTCGTCGGTGGAAGAGGCAATGATGATGATGTCTTGTCCGGGTTCTGCTGTAGTGTAGTCGGGTACACAACACAACAAGCTGCATCTGGTTTGCCTCCACACACTGTAAAAATGTTCAGATATCTCGTAGACTTTGTACTATACTCTCAAGTTTCTCACCACTTCCACTAGCAACAGGGGAACCATGTACGCCAACCTTATCCCTGTGGTACTTCTTCTCTGATCTGCTCCAATGATAAGACTGGGGAACTTGTAATGCCTAGCTACGGAGTAGTACGTAGGCTGAGAATATGGTGACGAGGATGGAGTGAGGAAGAGCACAAACTTTCCGGTCACCCACCACCTACGGGCTCGAGGCGCCGCTTCCAGGCTAGCCGCAACAAAACTCTCTTTTGGAAAGTAGTGGGCTGCCGCAAGGGCCCCACCTGACTCAGTTTGAGAAAGATTTTGCCGTGAGTACCCCGTCTAGGGGCTTTCCATTATATAGCAACAGGAGGAGTACAGGGTACGATCGGATCACACATGCGAGATCTCAGATCGATCGGTTTGCATACAAACCGGTACAGATACAATACAAATCCTATACGTACAAGCTACCAACACTTAATACATCCCCTCAATCTAAACCGTCGTGTACGAGGTTGAGATTGGCGCGAAATCTGCGAAGCAGCTGTTCAGTAGCTGGCTTGGTGAAGACGTCGGCTAGCTGATCTCCTGTACTGATGTATCGAACATCCAAAGCTCCCAAGGCAACCTTCTCTCGCACAAAGTGAAAATCTATCTCGATATGCTTCGTGCGAGCATGAAACACAGGATTGGCGGACAGGTACGTGGCTCCAAGATTATCACACCATAACACCGGTGGTTTGGACTGATGAACACCAAGCTCCTTTAGCACCGACTGTACCCATAGTGCCTCAGCCGTGCCATTTGCAAGAGCTTTGTACTCTGCCTCGGTGCTTGACCTCGACACCGTAGGTTGCTTGCGTGAACTCCACGATACAAGATTCGGTCCAAGAAATATGGCAAAACCTCCAGTGGACCGTCGATCATCAGGACAACCTGCCCAATCTGCATCAGTATAGATATTCAGCAAAGTAGACCCTTTCTGAATTCGCAATCCTGTAGACACCGTTCCCTTCACATACCGAAGGATTCGCTTGACCGCCTCATAATGCACCGTAGTAGGGTGCGACAAGTACTGGCACACCTTATTCACAGCAAAAGACAAATCAGGTCTGGTCAGCGTCAGATATTGTCTGGTCAGCGTCAGATATTGGAGCCCTCCAACTAAACTCCTATACCGAAAACCATCATCACTATCAAGCGGCTGACCGACATCCTTGGTCAGCTTGTCGGTGGTGGACATAGGCGTTGAGACAGCCTTACAATTCTCCATATTCGCACGATGTAACAGATCAAGTGCGTATTTATGCTGAGTAAGCACCATGCCCCCTGAATTGTAGGCAGCCTCAATGCCAAGAAAATACTCAAGACGTCCAAGATCCTTAATCGGAAATGCGCTGGCAAGAGTCTGAACCAAACGATCCACCGCAACCGTAGAAGAGCCGGCAATCACAATATCATCGACGTACACCAGCATGTATAGACAGACACCAGCTCGAGCAAAAACAAAGAGGGAAGTATCAGCCTTACTGGAGACAAAACCAAGATCATGAAGCTTATCACTCAGCCGCGCATACCAAGCGCGAGGGGACTGTTTCAGACCATAGAGAGCACGCTGAAGCTTGCACACATGCTGCGGATGCCGAGGGTCCTCAAAACCAGGGGGTTGCTGCATATAGACAGTCTCGGTAAGAAAACCATGAAGGAACGCATTGCTGACATCGACCTGACGAAGACACCAACCGCGAGAGACTGCAAGCGACAAAACCAGGCGCACAGTGACAGGCTTCACAACAGGACTGAAGGTGTCGTGATAATCAATACCATGTTGCTGAGTGAAACCGCGAGCAACGAGACGCGCCTTGAGTTTGTCAACAGATCCATCCGGACGAAATTTCGTCTTGAAAATCCATTTACTGCCGACAATATTAGTAGCAGACGGTCGTGGGACCAAGATCCACGTCTGATTACGCTGAAGAGCTGTAAACTCATCCTCCATAGCAGTCCGCCAAGCGGGATCAGTGAGGGCCGAGCGATAGGAAGCAGGAGTAGCAAACAGTGCACGGCGACGATACGGATCATACCGAACAGTCCCATCAGTGAGCTTCCGAGGACGATGAACATTGTTCTTCGAGCGAGTGACCACCGAAGAAGGAGGCAGTGGAGGCACAGGTACTTGCGGGACGGCAGAACTGTCAGGCGGAGGCGCAGAAGCAGAACCAGCATCCTCAGCGGACGACGCCGGAACGGTTGACGTCGAGGACGTGCGCGGGTCGGCTTGCTGGGCCGGCCCATTAGTCAGCGGCGAGACTGGCGGAGGTGAAGATGGACGCCCCGCAGCCTGCTGGTCCGGCCCGTTCGAAGTTGCGGAGGGAGCGAACGAGGCCGTCTCGGGTGATGAGCCCGCCCCATGCAGCGTTGGAGCATGCACGTCGATCACGATCGGCGCTGGAACCTGCACAGGAATAGGCAAAGAAACAAGCGGATCACATGGTAACAAGGATATGTCATATTTACGCAAGTGGACATCCTGAATAGCTGGTTCGTGCGGAGGGAAAGATACAGGATGTAATTGCGAAACATCAACCACGACGCCGGGCGTGGCATACGGGAACACGCGTTCGTCAAAAATAACGTCGCGTGAGATGAAAATCCGCCCCGTGGAACGGTCCAGACACTTGTATCCTTTGTGCATAGGGCTATATCCCAAGAAGACACACATTTTGGAGCGAAACTCCAGCTTACGTGAATTGTACTTCCGCAAACTAGGCCAACACGCGCATCCAAAAGTGCGAAGAAACGAGTAATCTGGCGGTGATTGGAGAAGTTTTTCAACAGGTGTAGTGTTGTGTAACACAGGTGTGGGCATCCTATTAATAAGATAGCAAGCAGTGAGAAACGCTTCGTCCCAAAAACGTAGTGGCAAAGAAGAATGTGCGAGGAGGGCAAGCCCTGTCTCGACAAGATGCCGATGCTTGCGTTCAGCAATTCCATTCTGTTGAGAGGTATGAGGACACGATACACGATGAGCTATGCCAGTACGCTGAAAATACTTATGCAGGCGATGATACTCACCACCCCAATCAGACTGGACGGCACGAATTTTAGTGTTAAGAGTCAACTCGACGTGACGCTGAAAAGCGTAGAAAATGTCCTCAACATCCGACTTGTGTTTAAGCAAGTATATCCAGCAGTAACGACTATAATCATCAATGAAGCTAACGTAGTACTTAAAACCTCCAGAAGAAGGCAATGCAGGACCCCAAACATCAGTATGAATAAGCTCTAAGGGTGCAAGAGAAACACGAGATGAATGATTATAAGGTAATTGGTGACTCTTTGCACGTTGACAAGCATCACAAACTGAAGAACTAGAGTTCGGGGAACACAAAAGACTATTGTTCTTGACTACAGCTTGAACTACATTATTCGATGGATGACCGAGACGTTGATGCCACTGTTCATAAGATAACTTGACACTAGACGACGCATGACGACCCGAGGACGAAGATATGCGGCCGAACGGAATAGGGTAGAGACCACCACGGCTTCTACCTTGAAGGATGATTTGCTTCGTGCCCGTGTCCTTAACATAGAAAAAATCACGGTGAAACTCGATAAAGACAGGATTATCGCAAAGAATTCTATGAACGGAAAGAAGATTTTTGCTAAGTTTGGGCACATGCAGAATATTTTTCAAAGCAATGGATTGCATAGAACCAGCTAAACGAGAGTGACCAACATGAGTAATAGACAAACCTGCTCCGTTGGCGACCTGAACTTGATCCTTGCCATGGTAGCGTTCCTGGACATTCATCCGCTCCATGTCATTAGTGAGGTGATCGGTGGCACCACTGTCCAGAATCCAGTGTGGCGGCTCATCGTGGCCATGGGTGGCTGAGTTGCCAGAACGGCAATTATCCTGGTACTTCTTGCATTGGAGGGCCTCATGACCCCAATTCTTGCAGATTTGGCACTTGGGGCGCCACTTGCGATTTCCACCACCGCCGCCTCCGTTGCCATTGCCGCGGCCGCCGCCACGGTTGCCACCTCCTTGATAGCCACCTCCTTGGTAGCCACCGCCTTGTCCTCCTTGGTAGCCGCCGCCACCGCCATAGCCCTGGTTGGGCTGTCCTCCATTCTGACGTCCACCGGAACGACCACCGGTGTTGTCAGTCGGACGTCCAGATTGGCGTCCGTAGTCATCACCGCCACTTCGGGCGACGACGTTCGCTGAAGACGTGAATTCTGCAGCGTCGGAGCTGTTTTGCTCTTGCATGGCCTCATACGAGAGAAGCATGGCATAGAAGTCGGAGAGCGCGAGAGGCGCCGAGCTGGTGTGGCTGAGGACGTTGAGCGACGCCTGGAACGCCTCGAATTGCGGCCCTAGACCACCAATGATGTAGTCGATCAGGTCTTCATCTTCAAGCGGGCTCCCGATGGTGGCCATGGCGTCGGCGAACGCCTTCATCTTGTGGTAGTAGGCGGCGGCGGACAGATCCTTCTTCTTCAACGACGCAAGCTGTCGTTTGATCTGGCGCACTCCGGCGCGGTTCTGGGCTGAGAACATGCCCGTGACACACTCCCAGACGGCGGCGGAGGTGTTCTTCCCGACCATCTGGCCAAGGATATCTTCAGTCATCGACCCGACGAGAACGCTGAGGACCCTCTGGTCTAGCGTGCACCAGGTCGCATAATCAGGGTTGGCAACGTCTACAGCCGCGTCGCCGGTCCCCTGCTTGACGGTCTTGGGCGGCGTTTTGCAGCTGCCGTCGAGATAGCCATAGTACCCTGCTCCGGAGATGCTCGGAACCACCTGCGTTTTCCACAGGAGGAAGTTGGTGCAGTCCAGGCGCACGGTGATTGTGGAAGAGTTGATGGGGGCAAAGGTGGAGGCGGCTGCCGATGAGGTGAGGGCACCGGATGAGCTTGAGAGAGTCATGGCGTTGGTGGCCATCGCCGATGTAGGATCACCGGCGGCGAAGCGAAGAGGAACACTAACCCTAGATTGGATCGATGTGGCTCTACGCTCTGATACCAAGTTTGAGAAAGATTTTGCCGTGAGTACCCCGTCTAGGGGCTTTCCATTATATAGCAACAGGAGGAGTACAGGGTACGATCGGATCACACATGCGAGATCTCAGATCGATCGGTTTGCATACAAACCGGTACAGATACAATACAAATCCTATACGTACAAGCTACCAACTCTTAATAGACTCGACTTCAGATTGACATTTCCCGTTGCATTCGGACCTCTCTATTTGGATATCTTTTCCCCTGGTTTGCCTTTGTTTTTCGTTTTCTTCCTACTTTTCATTTGATATCTGGAAAGAAAATGATAGGTATTGAAAACGACAACGGAACTCGATCGAGAGAAGGAATCAGCCTGTCATTTCGCCATTTCTTTACTGCTTTATGCCAAGGAATAGGATCGAGGCACCTTTAGCTGCTACTCCCTCCGTTCCAAATTAAATGTCCACATGTGGATGTATCCAGACATGTAACATGTCTAGATACATCCATATTTGGACAAATGAAAGTCGTTTAATTTGGAACGGAGGGAGTAAATGCTAATTATAGTCCATTGAAACTTGGCTAGAGTTGTTTTAGATAATGGATATTTGATGAGCTAAGCAAAACGTATATGATTGATCTTGATTACAAAGTCGCAGCAGATACGATATGTTTCGTGAGCATGACTAGCTCAAGTTGAAAAAAGAATAACAGAAAAACCTAGCATGTGAACTGAACATAGTTTATTGTAAAAAAACGCCACAAATGAGGCAAAGTCATTAAACACCCACCAAAATGCATATTTTCTAGTGTTTTTTTCTCTGAAGCTTTGATAAATTTACCACCAAACTTGAAACCAAACACGCCCACTCAGTGTCAAGTTAGGAGTTGACATATTTTCAATTTGCAATCGACCAGTGAGCAACTGAGCACTCGCTGAAGGATCCAATGGAAATCAGTCCACTGTAGAAATATGAAGCGAAGATATAATCCATCAAATTAACAATGTTTGGCCTAGATTACAGTCCTTTCAACCCGGTTTTGTAACAAAACTCGCCTCGCAAATGTTTTCGTAAGGTTTAATTGAGTTTTTGGTCTATTTCAAAAAGTTTCAGATTAGGCTTATCAAACCCAAGTGAGAGTCGAACTAGTATGATACTACATTAAAAATGCCGAGAAATTCTATGTGAAGTAGTAAAACCAGAGTGAAACACTCATAACCAGAACCATACGAAATATTCATTAACAACTCGAGTGAAACTCGAATCACTGTGAAATTCACTACACATGAATGAAACCATACACCAGATGATACCCACCAAAATCCGTAGGGAACTTGTATCAATAAAATATTTCTATTTTGAAAAATCATTAGTGCTTTCTTTTCAAAAATAATAATATATTCAATAGGTCCTAGTTCAAAGATCTTGTCAATATGAACACAATGGTGAAAGTGGATTGTAATCAACATTTAGAGCAAAACAATATTGCACTTTTGTTAGAAAAGATAAACACATGAATTTGTTGCCGCTTGATTTGGCAAAGTACAGGGTTCTAAAAGCAAATATCTTATACTCCATCCATTCCAAATAATAAAATGTTTTGACCACTCCAATATGAACTAAATACGGACAAAAATGAGTGAATCAACACACTAAAATATGTTTAGATATGTACAAATTAATAAAAAACAAAAAATATTATATTTTGAAACTAAGTGGCGATTTCGGAACGGAAGTAGTAATTGTTAACCCGCAGATTCGGCTATTTAAGAGACTATAGCACGAAACTTTATTTGCGCCTCTGAAAGTAAACCTTTGCTGCCAAATACAGGTGATGGCACCGCTGTTTGCTAAAGCGCCGCGCGCTCGCGCATACTGTGCGTTGCATAAATTCTCCTACGCGACGTGTCGACGACACGCCCGCTAGCTATACTCACCATCAGTAGCACCGTTTTGTTTTTTAGTATTGTCATGTTTGCGTTTAAAGACATGGGTTCAGCTGCAAGAGAAATGCAGTTCTCTTTTCACTTTCTTGGTTAAGTGCAACATATAGTATCACAGAAAGTGCTTTTGCCTGTCCAGCTCCAGTGTTCCCTCCGTTTCAAAAAATTGAAAAATCATATTTGTGAGTTTCAAAAAATTCTAAAAAATCCGGATGTAGTCATTGATGTTTTCCACAAACGTGTAAAATATCAATTTGAAATACTTTATATTATGGGCTACATAATTATACCAAATCTGACAAAACTTCGAGATTTGAAAATATGCATACTTAGATCCACACTTTTGTTATTTTTGTGTAGTCCGGAATACAAAGTATTTGGATTTGATATTCACGCGTGAGTGAGATATACTATTGGCTACACCTGATTTTTTTTTCAAAATTCATTTTTTGAAACACATAAATATGGTTTTCGAAATTTTTAAATTGCCGGGAGCACTCAGCGCCCGGAGCCAAAAATCTCCACTCATACATGGGACATGAGAGATTGTTTCTGCTGTCTTACAGCTACTGCGATGCACCACCGTACTGCAGGGACACTTTTTTCTGAATAACTCGGATGTACCCGTGCTGTTGTGCACTACGCCGCACTAGCCACTACAGGAAAGCCACAAGACGCCGACGGCCTGATTATACGCCGACGGCCAAAGGTCGGGGCCGTCGGCGTATAAGGCGAGATCGGGGAGCCACGAACGCGGCCGTCGGCGTAGCGAACCCCGTCGGCGTAGCCCTACATAGGCTGACGGCTGCCGTCGGCGTACAAAGGGCCGTCGGCGTATAACGTCATCCTTGACGGAGCTCAAACGGGAGGCCTTTTGCTGCCCTGATACGCCAACGGCTACCGTCGGCGTATAAAAGGCCGTCGGCGTATAATTGTTTTTTTTCAACTAATTATAAATTAATTTAGATTTATTTATTTCTCTATGTAATATTTAATGTAGGTATAATTTATATATAAATTGGATCTATAATATTTAATGTAGGTATAATTTATATATATTGGATCTAGCATTTCCCTCCCAATTACGGTATCCCACCCGCATAAAATAACGGTTTGAGTCTTCCGGAACCCGACCCTACAACATATACATGTAAAATAAATAAAAACAACACATGTAATATACACCTACAGCATAAATATTAAATATATGGCTCAATTTATCCTGCCCCGTGGTGTGACCGGCTTCACGAGCATTATTGTTTACTTAGCGAGTTTTTGGGCATATAGTTGGAAACTCCCGCATCGAGCGAACGGGGGGAATCTTCGCAAGAGTTGAGGTATATGTGTGTTTTTATTTCAACTATGGTCTAACCTAACATAACCAAGCAAAAAAGTCCACTGGCCTACCCCCTTTCGACGCACGTCTATGGGGGTAGACGAAAACGTTAGGGTTTTTCCAGCGGATTCAGGGTTTCGCCGAAGCGGGCCCCGGAGCGTCCACTAGTGGAGAACATGCATGTTGTCCCGGTTTGGGAAGCCCTTTAGTCCCGGTTTTCAAACCGGGACACTAGGGGCGGGACAAAAGGTCTACCCCTTTAGTCCCGGTTTGCTCTGCACCCGGCCGCCCGGCTCGGGCAGGAAAAAAATTTTGATTTTTTTTTTCAATTTTTTTTTCAATTCTTTTGAATTGTTTTTATTTTCGAATGTTTGACTCAACCATCTCTCACTTGGACATTTTTTAGCACTAATTGCATTTAATCTTTGGTCAAACGCCAGTCTTGGTCTAACTTCCCGGTCGGTCACCCATCCTCACACTACTCCACCCTCAGCACGCTTAACTTCTTTGTTCCTTCCTGCTGTGGTCCCGCGAATGTTATTGTTCCTTGTTGTCAGTACTACCATATCAATTCTATTAACTCTTATACCATTGTGTCACACATCTTTATTTTTTGGAACCACAAATAATTATTTAAGTAAACAATAATGAATAAGTAATAATAATATTTTAATTACAATGAAAATAAAATAAGTAATAATAATATTTTATTACTTTCTGGCATTTATTCATTTAATATGGCATAATTCATATCTTTAAATCGGTAAATCGAAAATCGACAAATAATATATCCATTATTATCAGAAAAATATAAGGAATCCAATTATGACATCATATTTATTTTTTGAATTTTATTTTAAAAAATTAAAAATCTGAATTTTGACTCTTTTCGAATTTGACATCACGGAGGCGGCCAAGAAGGAGCGGCGCACGATCGGCGCCAACCGACGCGCCGCGAGGAAGTGGACCAACTGGGGATTTCGGCCCCCGGCGTCACATTTTCAGTCATGTTTCAAAATTTTACAATTTCATTATTTTTCCACATGTTCTCAATTATGTTTCATAATTTTCAGTCAACTTTCATAAAGTCATGATTTTGTCACATTTAATAATTAGTGCTACTAATCCGGTTTCATAAATAAATACTGATTAGTAGTTCGTTGATTTGGTTAAATTAATAGTAGTTGACAAGTCCAAACATTTTCCTGGCCGAGTCGTGCATGCATGCAGGGCATTGAATGCATAGAAAGAGGTGCATGTGGGTGGCAGCGGCGACACCATGCACGGGAATTTCGGGAATTCTTTTTAGTCCCGGTTGGTAATTCAAACCGGGAATAAAGATAGACCTTTTAGTCCCGGTTTGAGACACCAACCGGGACTAAAAGGGGCTCGCATCTTTAGTTCCGATTCTAGCCACGAACCGGGACTAAAAGTCCCTACCGAACCGGGACTAAAGCCCGCAGACGCCCTGGCCGCCTCGAACCGGGACAAATGACCCTTTAGTCGCGGTTTGAAACGCAACCGGGACAAATGGGAGTGGACGAAAGGCCTGTTTTCTACTAGTGGTCGGAACCCCACCCAAACCAAGGTAGTGCCATACCATATGTATACAAGTGTGTTGTGTGTTGTAAATGTGCAATATCCTACTCTGGGGTGTGACCGGCTTCACTTTATCTCTAGTGAGTTCCTGCACTTAGAGGTGAAAACTCCCCTTTCGGGCGAACCGGATGGAATCTTGTGTTGATTTGGGGTAGACTTTGGTTTCTCACCTTCCTATGGCCTAACCTAACACAACCAAGCAAAAAAGTCCACTGGCCTACCCCCTTTCGACGCACGTCTATGGGGGTAGACGAAAACGTTAGGGTTTTTCCAGCGGATTCAGGGTTTCGCCGAAGCGGGGCCCCGGAGCGTCGGAATCCCACCCAAACCAAGGTAGTGCCATACCATATGTATACAAGTGTGTTGTGTGTTGTAAATGTGCAATATCCTACTCCGGGGTGTGACCGGCTTCACTTTCTCTCTAGTGAGTTCCTGCACTTAGAGGTGAAAACTCCCCTTTCGTGCGAACCGGATGGAATCTTGTGTTGATTTGGGGTAGACTTTGGTTTCTCACCTTCCTATGGCCTAACCTACCACAACCAAGCAAAAAAGTCCACTAACCTACCCCCTTTCGACGCACGTCTATGGGGGTAGACGAAAACGTTAGGGTTTTTCCAGCGGATTTAGGGTTTCGCCGAAGTGGGGCCCCGGAGCGTCGGAACCCCACCCAAACCAAGGTTGTGCCATACCATATGTATACAAGTGTGTTGTGTGTTTTAAATGTGCAATATCCTACTCCGGGGTGTGACCGGCTTCACTTTCTCTCTAGTGAGTTCCTGCACTTAGAGGTGAAAACTCCCCTTTCGGGCGAACTGGATGGAATCTTGTGTTGATTTGGGGTAGACTTTGGTTTCTCACCTTCCTATGGCCTAATCTAACACAACCAAGCAAAAAAGTCCACTAGCCTACCCCCTTTCGACGCACGTCTATGGGGGTAGACGAAAACGTTAGGGTTTTTCCAGCGGATTCAGGGTTTCGCCGAAGCGGGGCCCCGGAGCGTCGGAACCCCACCCAAACCAAGGTTGTGCCATACCATATGTATACAAGTGTGTTGTGTGTTGTAAATGTCCAAGCTCAGGGGTAGATATGCGGGCCCCATCGGACTAGGGTTTTAATAAAACCGGATAGCTAGAGTGCCGGAATCACTCAAAAATTTGCGTGTGGTCATACCATATAATAAAATAAATTATAATAAAACTCTATAAATTTATAATGTAATAAATTATAATGGTTTACAATATTAAAATTAAATAATATGAAAAAAAGGAAAAAAGACTACGCCGACGGCAACCTTATCTACTTACCCACCCGCACCCCTCCCCACCCGTGTCCAGCCGACCTCCCTCGCTCGCTCATTCGCGAATCCTCCTTCTCCTCGAGCACCTGCCGGCGGCGGCGGCTGGTAAGCGCCCTCTCTCTCCTCCCCGACCGTCCTCCTACCCAACCGTCCTCGTCCCTCCCTCTCCTCCCGTCGCCCTCCCTGCCCTCCCTTGGCCTCCACCTGCCGGCGGTGGCGGCTGGTAAGCGCCCTCTCTCTCCTCCCCGGCCGTCCTCCTCCCCAACCGGCCTCGTCCCCTCCCTCTCCTCCCGTCGCCCTCCCTGCCCTCCCTTGGCCTCCCCTGGTCGCCCTCCTCTCACCCCGAACCTCGATGTGCAAGCCCCTGGTGCCCCTGGTCGCCCTCCTCCCGTCGCCCTCCCTGCCCTCCCTTGGCCTCCCCCTGGTCGCCCTCCTCTCACCTCGTCCCCTCCCTCTCCTACCGAAGCCCTTTCCAGCAGCTTTTTTTTTTGAAATTCCCTTTCCAGCAGCTTTATTTGTTTGTTATTTGGACTAAAAAAAGTCCCTTTGCTTGCAGGATTCCTACTCTAGTGGCAGCAGAGCTTGAGTGCAGGTATAAAAATTTCTTACTCATAGATTGATGTATACCCGTGTGTAAATGACAGCATTTGTTTCATATGTGTTGCATGTTCATGTTTGAAGTAGATTTCACATTTGAAATTAATTTTCGAATTGTGTGTACATATATTCATTTCATATATGACTAACCCCTGTATCAAATGCTTTTACTTAACTAAGTATCATGTCGGAGCCGGAGCGAAAGTTTCGTGGTGTTCACCGGAGACCCACGAAGATCCCGACTTGGGCAGATCAGATCACAGTGGATCACAGGAAGATCCAGCTTGGTACTTTCAGGTGCCCGTGGCAGGCGGCCCGCGCCTACGACTGCGTGGCGGTCCAGCACTTTGGGGCGAGAGCGATCCTCAACTTTGAGGATGAGCGGAGCGTGGCGCATATGTTAGCGCCAGATGGCATGAGGATCGCGACGATGGCCGAGGAGAGGGAGCACCGGCAGGTAGAGAGGCTGCTCAGGGCGCGCCACCAGCGCGAGGAGGATGACCCCTTGGTCAAGTATCTCCTCCTTGATCCCCAGGTGATGGCGGTCCAGTACCAGGTCCTCAGCGAGAGCCGGCAGCAGCGCGGGCAGGGCGAGGCCGGCCCCTCCGGCACGCAGCAGCAGGGCGAGGTCGGCCCCTCCGGCACGCAGCAGCAGGAGGACTCTAGCAGCGCCCTTTCCTCTTGTTGGGACCGCTTGGACGACGTCACTGACACCGGCGCGAGTCGAGTTTAGGATGTCTATCATCCTACCTGTCGTAGTACTAGACTTATCTTGCTACCTGTCGTTATCATGCATGCTACCTATGTATTATCTTGCTACCTGTCGTACTGCTAGACTTATGCTACCTATGTATTATTGTGCTACTTGTCTATATGTGTTATGTTTAGTATGCATCGACGGCTAGACCGAGAGTAGTTTACATTGGTTGCATCCAACCTCTATAAAAGTACTTGCATATGTTTCTCCATCGTATCAGTTTTAAGGCCCATATGTCGATTGTGTGCTTTTTCAGATGACGTAGATTCCCGCCAGCCAGCATCGTCGGTCCCGCGCGTCGTTGCAGGGCTTCTTCACCAGCTGAGGAGGGGCCGCCTCGGTGCCCCTATTTCATCGCCCTGCTTCCGGAGCACGTCCTCGACCTTCTCCGGCCACCGATCACGCATCGAGGGTATAAATCTTTCGCCTCTCTTGCTGCATAGGTTTATTTTTGTCTAGATCGCCAAGTCAGTCGCGTAACCCGAGTCAGATCCCGTCCGGAAGGGTTAAAAATTTATAAATATGCAGGATTGTCCATCTTTGCATATTTATAACCGTAACTCTTCTAGATTGTCCTGTTGGACAGCGCGAGTATGTGTAGATGGAGTCGTGTTCCATGTTCTACCCCTTCCCGAGACGGAATTTCGGCAGCACCTCCCCGTTGTTCTTCGGATGCACACCCTCTTGGCTTGACAAGCTCGAGACGTGTATTCTGAAGAACAGCGGGGAGGTGCTGCCGAAATTCCGTCTCGGGTCGGGGTAGAACATGGAACACGACTCGATCTACACATACTCGGGTGGGATAGGCCCTTCCTATTAGAAGTTTAGGTGAACCCTTGCACGCTGTAAAAGATAAAATTTAGCCGTAATAAATTGGTGACATTGAATAAATTTACGGTGACATTGCATGCATTTAATTTCATATTATTATTATTTGGCTCATAGGAAAGCAGAGGATGGCTGATAATGGGTGGATGTACAGTGGCCGAACTAGTCAGGTTGACAGAACAGACGAGTGGGTATGGAAGACCAGTTTCTTAGTGAAGGAGTTTGCGCGTGGTTCAAAAAAGTCAGGCATGCGTCCAAACTGCCCTTGCATTCGTTGCAAGATGCGTAAACGTCAGGGAAAGGATGAGATGACTAAACACCTCTGGTCTCATGGGTATATGCCGAACTTCGTCACGACAGTCGACTTTGATGACTACGAACGCGAGAATGGTAGGGTGATGCGGCAGCAGATCAATGGCAATGAAGATGATGGGATTAGAAACTGGCTAGATGATCTCCGTGATGGGGACGTGCCAGATTCGCCACCCTCACAGGAGGAACCGCCAGAACCGGAGGAACCGCGTGAACCAGAGGACCCGGAGCCAACCGCGAAGGCCTTCTTTGATATGATGGCCTCGGCTCAGAGGCCTCTGTTCGAGGGTGCAAAAAATTCTCAGCTCGATGCCATCTCGCAAGCACTAGCCATAAAGCTCGAGTACGGCAACACCCGTTCATGCTTTGAAGCGCATATGCAAACATATGGTAACATGTTGCCCGAAGGGCATTGTCTGCCTAAAAGCATGTACGAAACGAAGAAAATCCTGCGAGATCTCAGCATGGATTATAAAAAGATAGATTGTTGTCCAAAAGGATGCCTTTTGTTTTGGAAACAGTTTGCAGATGACAAGTACTGTAGCCTGTGTGGGGCCTCTAGGTATCATGAGGTAAACGAAGCCGATGGTCAGAAGACGCAGACAAAAGTCGCCATTAAGATTCTTCGTTACCTCCCATTCATAAACAGAATCAAGCGGCTTTACATGAACAAAGAGTCTGCCACACAGATGCAGTGGCACAAGACGGGGAAGAGATACAAGGATG
Source organism: Poa pratensis (assembly GCA_947311845.1). Lineage (NCBI taxonomy): Eukaryota > Viridiplantae > Streptophyta > Magnoliopsida > Poales > Poaceae > Poa > Poa pratensis. The sequence goes on along the minus strand of CAMZMU010000096.1, from coordinate 53,596,176 downwards.
AGCACGGACGGGTAAAGATGGGACATCCATCTGATGGTACAGCATGGAAGAACTTTGATATGAAACACCCCGATGAGGCAGGAGAGGCTCGAAACGTCAGAATCGCGATAGCAACCGATGGATTCAATCCATATGGTATGTCGACTGCCTCGTACAGCTGCTGGCCCATGTTTGTTATTCCGCTCAATCTCCCTCCCGGAGACCTAATGCAAAAGAAGACCATATTCCTGTCGCTGATCATTCTAGGTCCTGAATACCCGGGGAAGAATTTAAGTGTCTACATGCAGCCGATTGTGGATGATCTGAACCACTCTTGTCTTTTTTTTTTTTTTGAGATCCAGAACTTGTATTCATATAGTAGTAAAGAAGCACATAACCAGGTACAAGAACCAGAAAAACACGTAAAACAACAGACAAAAACAAGCCAGGAGAACAACTTCTTCAACCTCCCGACATGGAGCAGAGGGAGCTCCTAGCCCACAGGCGTTGAGAGCCGCAACAGTCACCATCTCCAACGAGAAGGATATCTCCGTTGACCCGAACATCGACCGGCGAGAAACGCCGAGCTTGCAGCACTCCAAGTCCTCCGAAGCCGACCACGCTCCAGATCCTGACCTGCCTTCATCACCTCCTGCACAGCACCTCTCATCCCCGCAGCCACCGCCGGAGGGAACGACGACTCGACGACGCCGGGATGGAGGAAAGGGAACTCCACAGTGAGCCGACGACGATGTCGCCTCGCCATCCGCCCGGGAGGAACGACCACTCCATCGATCCGTAGATCGAGGAGAACCAAAACCACCAGACCCGCAGGCCGGTGGGACGAGCACGCCCCCCACCCGCCGTCGCCGGCCAGGATGAGGAAGGAGGGCGGAATTATTTATCCCTAACGACGGCAACATCCTCACCAAATCGCCGCCGGGGAGCCCAAATACAACCCTATCTACACGCCGGGAGACCGGGGACGAGACCCCCACCCCCCACCGCCGCCGCAGCGGCGAGGGGCAGCGGGAATCCGCCCCAGCTCCGGCGAGAAAAGGGGATCGCTCTCGAGTCGCCCTGGTCGCCTCTCTCGCTACAGTAGCGGGGAGGACGTTTACATATGATCGTGCATCGAAGACAAACTTCTTGATGAAAGTTTGGTTCCACAATTCCATGCACGACATGCCCGGGTAAGCCCTAGTCTGCGGATGGTGTACAGCTGGTAAGTGGCCATGCCCAGTGTGCAGGAACCGACTTGAGTTCATGTGGCTAAGCGCGGGTAAGAAGTATTCCGCGTTTGACACACATCGAAAGTTCCTCAAAAGAGGGCATCGGTTTAGAGAAGACAAAAATAACTTCAAGAAGGGCAGAGTTGAGCATGAAGAAAAAGAGATACCAACTTTCGATGGTGCAGCTGTTGATGCCGAGCTAAGTGCTCTCGTGCCTGCTGGGGGAAATGGCCCACGATATGTGGGACATGGTGTGACGCACAACTGGACTCACGTGGCAGGCTTGACGCAGCTCGAATATTACAAGGACCTCGAACTTCCCATAGCATCGATGTGATGCACACCGAAAAGAATGTTGGAGAGTCCCTCTTTCACACAGTCCTGAACATTCCTGAGAAGTCGATGGATAATGTTAAGGCTAGAGTCGATGTCAAGAAGCTCTGTGATAGGAAGAGATTACACATGAAGCCTCATGAAGGCCGTCGAAAGAACTGGTTCAAGCCGCATGCCGACTTCTGCCTTAATAGTATGCAAAAGGCTGAGGCATTCTTTTGGCTCAAATTCGTCGTGATGTTCCCTGATGGCTATTGTTCGAATATAAGTAAGGGAGTCAATATAAAATCAGGAAAAGTCACCGGGCTAAAGAGTCACGACTATCATATATGGATTGAGCGGCTGCTGCCGGTGATGGTTCAAGGGTATCTCCCCGACCGTGTCTGGCGAGTGCTCGCGGAGTTGAGCCATTTCTTTCGCACGCTCTGTGCTAAGCAGATATGTCACCTGATTATTCAGAAGCTGCATGATCTAGTGCCGGAGTTGCTATGCAACTTAGAGACGATATTTCCGCCAGGCTTCTTTACTCCGATGGCACATCTTGTTGTGCATCTCGCGAACGAGGCACTCTTGGGTGGACCGGTGCAGTTTCGGTGACAGTTTTGTATTGAGAGAGAGTTTAAGTATATTCGAACCAAATGTGGAAACAAAAATAAGATTGAAGCATGCATAGCTGAGGCAACTATCCTCCAGGAGATGACAGACGCCAGGCTAACGTACTATCCCGATGATGTTTTCACTATGCATAACCAGGCCTCTCGGTACAATGTCGACGAGCCCAAGCAAGACCCCAAGCTCGCCCTCTTCCAGTTTCCCGGTGGCAAGGCCGGTGGTGGAAAAAGGTATACCTTGACCAATGAAGAGCTGGAGTGCATAATGCTCTATGTGCTTATGAACATGAAGGAAGTGGTCCGCGACGGGGAGGATGAAGAGGGCAGTTTCCTTAGGTAAAATGGTGAACAAATTACTTTGCAACTTCTAACTCGGTTTTGGTCTAATACGTATTTTCTCCTTTTAGCCAATTCAAGGATGAAATGTGGTCGGGAACATCAGAGGGACCCGATGAAGCCGAGCTGGACACTCTTTTGAAAGATGGTGCCCCCGGAAAGAAAAAATTCACGGCTTGGTTCAGGGAAAAGGTAATTTCTAACATGTCCCTTCTACCTTGCAATCCGTGTCTTGTCCCTCCTACTAATGCACAAACAATTTGTACTTGTAGGGAGCTGATCCCAACGTTGTGATGTCGGAAGAGTTGAGATGTGTCTCCCAAGGTTGTAACCGTAGAGTCGAGATGTATGAGAAGTATGATGTGAATGGGTACCGCTTCCATACAGAGTTTCACCAGAACAGTCGGCCTAATGCAAAGACTATAAATACCGGGGTCTTCACCAAAGGAGCCGGTGAATTTGATTACTACGGAAGGTTACAGAACGTATACGAGCTGACGTTCAATAACACGAACATAGAACTCAAGCTCGTTGTGTTCAAATGCCACTGGTTCGACCCTGTGGCTGGACTTAAAAGTACCCCTTCCATTGGGTTAGTTGAAGTTAAGCCTTCAACCACCTACCATGGATCCGATGTCTTTGTTGTGGCTCACCAAGCCAGGCAAGTTTATTATTTGCCCTACCCATGCAAGAAAGAGGGACTCATTGGCTGGGAAGTCGTGTTCCATGTATCGCCACATGGTAAGCTACCCATGCCCTCGGAAGACGATTACAACAACATTGACCCTAAAACATATGATAGATTTTCTATCAAGAGGAACAAACCTTTGGGGACTTTGGCATACAAGGTCTTGAGGACCGCGAGGACAATGCACAGACAAGTGGTGACTTAGTGGTGGATGTAAAGGACATAGATATGCTCAACAAGTTACATTGTGATGACGATGATGAGCCTCCACCGTGCGACGAGGTTCTAACTTACACACGTGATAGTGATGTTGATAGTGATGATGAGAACCCAAGACTTAATTATGAGACTGATGATTCGGGTGAGGGTCTTTTATGTCCTTATGCGTAGTATTTACTTTTCAACATGCTTAGTCTTTCAACATGATTCTTCTTAATTGCATTACATATTTATTCTTATTTTCTACATTTTATTATGTCTTTATTATGCTTAGTATTTATTTTTCAACATGCTTATTAATTGTTTACCCTTTCTCAATGCAGGTGATTGACCAAGATATCAATACCTCGAGCTCTCAGGAGATGTAGGATGTGTCCGGGTGTGTTTGTATGAATGTTTGGATGAATTCGAACTATGTTTGTGTCATTTGAAGTTTGTATGAATGTTTGTATGAATTCGAATTGTGTTTGAGTCATTTAGAATTTGTATGATGGTTTGGATTATATATGTGATGTTTTGTGATATTTTAAAATTTGTGCAATTTTAATTGTATTTAAAATATGCTAGAAACCAGCAGAACCAATTTGCAGAAACTAACAAATTATGGTCACCCATACGCTGACGGCAATGCCGTCGGCGTCGGATCCCGGCCGGACGCACAGGATGCTGCCACGTCGCCCGAAGCGGACCATATGGTCACTCATACGCTGACGGCAATGCCGTCGGCGTAGGTCATCTCCCAGGCGCCCAGGAAGCGGCCACGTGGCGCTCAGAGGCCGACGGCAATGCCGTCGGCGTATGTTGAGCTAACGGAAACGTGGGGATGCCGTCTTGTGGGGCCCACCAGAGCTTACGCCGACGGCTGCCTCAGACGCCGACGGCAGTTTGCGTACGCCGACAGCATTCGTGCATACGCCGACGGCGTCCGGCCGTCGGCGTCTTGTGGCTTTCCTATAGTGAGCAATACCTATGTGTGCTGTTGATTGTTCAAAAGAAAAAATAAACAGAAAGCTGACTGTCCTGGAGTAAGTTCCAACATGCGCAAAACCGGCAGTGGCTCCACCAGCAATGTAGTACTGTAAGAGTTAGTTTGGTCGCGGTCTGCCAGCGAGGGCGCTGTGTCACTTCGCACAAACTTTTCCGTAGTTAATCTTAGCGACGAATCAATCTACCAACCGATCTATGAAATTAAGGTAAGGAAATTTGAAGTGAAAATTCATCGATCGAAACGGGTTGGAGGTCAGGCAAAGCTAGTCATTTATTGAAGAAGATGCAAGCAAAACCTTCATTCGCTTTCACAATCTATCGCAGATCTCGAGTTCTCGACGTACGCCACCGAGCGCTCGCATCACGCCGCTCCGCCGGCTACCTCACCAAGAAAGAAACTAGAGCATCCATTCCTGCTTCCTAGCTAGTACTAGAGACAAAATCCAGCAGGGAAAATCCTAGAAATCTCACTAACAAAATTGGTCCCGCGTCCCGCACGGGTGCGCGCAGCGGCGGCGCGCCTAGGCCGCCTCCGGCTTGCTTGGCTCGCCGGTGCCAGCGTGTACAGGAGCGGAGGCGAAAGCAAAGGGCCTGGCGCTGGCGAGGAAGGACGGCATGTCGTCGCCGGCCATGATGACCACGACCTTGGGCTCCCGGTCGAGCGGCGCCATCCTCATCCCCCGCGCCGAGGACGTTTCCTCGGAGGCGCTCCCTCGCCGCGACGAGCCGGTGGGCTTGCGGCGCGTGCAGACGAGCACGAGGAGCGCCACGGCGATGAGCCCCATCATGAGCGCGAAGCCGAGGAAGAGGTACGGCGTCGGCGTCCTCCATAGCTCCTGGTGCGCGCTGTGCCCCATGGTAACTGAAGAATTGTACTACAAACCGACCGCTAGCTTCTCTTTCCTCTCTTGATTTCTCTTTCTGCGTGCGTAGGCTGCAGAGTGGTCTTAATTTCTTGTTTCTCTGTGGCTGCTGCTGCTGCTGCTGTGAATGGGAGACTGCGACCGATGGGAGCGGGGAGAGGAGGGCGATTTATAGGCGGCGGGCAGAGGAGCGGGGAAAAGAAACCGCGCGCGCGAGAGATCGTCTTGCTCTGCCTCCCCCAGGTGCTCCTGTTGCTGTTGCTGGGTTTGCTGATGTCTTTCTGCTGACGCGGCCGCATGCAGAGCACGACAGCTACGGCTATCTATTCAAGCAGCGGCTGGATTTTTGGCCGCTTGGTTTTGCCTTTCGAGACAGCTAGCTGGTGACTGGGATATAGGAGTATATGCTATAGTATGACGACATTGCCAAAAAAAAAAACGCAGACGTATATGAACTCGAATTTATGGGGGTGGTTCTGGAGGTTTCTGCTGCGGTGTGGACCATGCGTGCCTGAAATGAGAAGCGGCGACTCGAGAACGCGCGTGAGCGTAGTAATGCCAAGTGTTAATGCGTGTGTGCACTGGCACAGTGGCACAGCTCGGTGGAGATCAGCCCCGCCGGCCGCACGGGACGGGATTCAGTGAACCTAGCCGCATGGTAAAAACTTGGTCTGGAAGCTCGGGATGATCCGCGTACGCCCAGACACATTTTGGGAAACACGGTAGGACTGTGGTTACATGATCGGAGTTGCGGTTTTAGAAATCAATCCTTGTACTGTAGTTTTTCGTCAAGCATGAGCCTAGACAGGAATATGGTGATTCAGTGAACCTTGCCGTGGAAAAAAAAAGGGACTCGTCAAACCTGTATCTATATTTGTTTAGTGTCTACATACATCCGTGTATGTGTGTTAAATTATTTAGAACGGAGGGAGTATTTTGGAGGAAAGAGTACTACTACATTTTTTTTCCGAAAAAGACCTGGCATTAAAAGAAACACCGAACCATACAAAACACCTCAACAAAATCAAAAATTACAACGAGATCCTTCAGATGCCCTTCGTCTTCAACCTCCAGACCGTGTCGACGGCGCGCCGCCGCTGCCGCTCCTCCCAGAGACACCCTGACGTTGTTGGATGCGGATGGGAAGTAGCCGAACGGGTCAAGAAAACCACATCCGTCCCGGAGCCGAAGAAGAAGGATGAACCGCCGATGAAACTCCATGACGATCCGAAGACCGCCACCGCCAGAAGAAGTACTCGAGAACCACACCACTCCCACGAGTTTCTCGACGTCGCCGCCGAGATGGGGCTGAAACCGGGGAGACGTTATTGCAAGAAGCGTCGCCGCCACCAACAGAACGCCGCCCCAGCAAACCTGAACACTAAACCATAAAAACGGAGCCCGCCCACCGACGAGGGCCGAGATCCACCGCGCCTCCATAGCCTGAAGGCCACAGAGGCAGAGCAGACCTGCGGCGGCCGCAAGCGGGAGGCACGTACCAGATGCGATCCGCACCAGATGCGATCGCCTCTCTCTCCTCCTGGTTAGACGAAGCGGTACGTTAAAGGCATGAAAGAGTACTACACTTACTTCCTATGTTCCGAAATTTAAGCCTTTTTATAACAATTCTTTATTCGTATATATAGATGTATTTAGACACATTTTAGTGTGTATGTTCACTCATTTCTTCCCATGTCTAGCCCACCTTAAGATATACTCCCTCCCTTCTATAATACAGATACATCTAGACGTGTTTTAGTGTTAGATACATCAATATCTACATACATATATGTGAGTAATCTAATATGAAATGGAGCGAGTAGTATCTACTCCCTCCGTATCAAAATATATAAGAAGTTTTAGCATGTTTAGACTCAAACATGCTAAAACTTCTTATATTTTAATACGGAGGGGAGTATTATGGAACGATAGAGTGCTACACTCGGTAATTAATGCACTCTGGGTAATTCAAATGAGTAGCTCTGTCCTCGTTCTTTTTTATGTCATCAATTAACAGTAGGCAGTGAGAGCCTAGCTCGTCACCACTCCGTTAGCATACATAAATCGATCATGACTAAAGCTAGTACTTTTTTACTCCCTCCGTATTAAAATATAAGACTTTCTAGATAGTTAGTATACACATGTATGTAGATATGTTTTAGTACAAAATTCATGTGAACCTTGCACTAAAACATGTCTAGATACATGTGTGTACCCTAACATATTGCCGAAGAGGGCCCCTGCCCTCCGCCCTGGTTAGGAGTTTGCCGAACCGTCGGACTATGGAAAGCTCACCCTAGAGCTCATACTGCAAAAGGAAACATAACCATCAAAGAAGAAGAGATATCGAGCACGGCCACCTGCAGGAAGGACCGCCGCTCTGAAAGCCACATCGCAGCCGCCTACCAATTGCGCCCACGACGACCAGCTGAAAGGGCAAAAGGCTCCAAGGCAGGGCCTTCAAGAAGCAAGCGACATCACGACGCCGTCGCTGCCTCGTCCAGCATAGGACCGAGGGTTTTCAACCTGAGCCAATGGTGGAGGGTGGGGAAACATCCTCAGTGAGGCTACGGGTTGGAGGAGGAAGGAGACGAGGGGCCTCGCCGCCGGCGGCGGTGACAAGGGCGAGCGCAAGCACGGGAGGGACTGAGGCTAGTAGGCAGCAACCATGCATCCAAACATTTGAACCTACCGCAGCCTGATCACATCATAACTTTACGTACCCACGTGGCATGCATGCTTAATTCCGTCTTGGCCGCATAATTTAACACTTAAACATGCATAGCACGTTCCGTGTCGTGCATGCGCACAACACGTACGTACATCCACTCTCCCTGCGTTTTTCGTGCCATGCCACGCCAGAAAGAAGATGGTAGCATGGCGCACGAGCCAAAATCAAACTCCTTCAATCGCTAACCGACAGGGTTCAATCGATATGCGTCAGGAGCGGGCGAGCTGGCATAGCCTGACGCGCGCTTTACGTTTCCGATCGAGTCGCCGCGCCAGTCATGCATTCATCATGGCAGAAGAGCGAAAGTTCTCGAACGCCATGGCCAGCTGCGCTGCCCGTGCAGATGCAATGCGTGCTCGCCGGCCGTGTGAGCCGCTAGACTTGGCCATCCACTGATCCACAGCTGGGATTTCCAGCTGCGCCCGAGGGCATCCGTCAGTTTCATCGATCCACCATCGCGTGCTGCTGACAGCCATAAAACGCATTGCTTTTGCTAGAGGACCCCTCCGTCCTGCTAGCTGGTCACCGGCTACCTAGACAACTGCTAGCTAGCTGGATTATAACCATATACGATGCGTGTCGTGCTCTGTAGGTATGCATATCTTAAGGCTTCGGCTGATGCAAGAGAGGGAGGGACAAACGGGGAGGAAAGTGGCTGCACGAATCGACCGACCGTCGATCGGTATTGCGCGCGCGACCTGGCGTCGTCGTCTCATTGACGAGCGTGGTAAACCGGTCGCCATCTTCGACAGGTCGTTAATGATCCATTCCTTCCACACATACGCATGGCGGAAGAAAGCTTGGCTAAAGATGGAGCGAGGACGTCGTCGCCAAGTTGTGGAGTAGTTGCCTCCAGCTTTTGACATCACATGCGCGGTGCGCGTACTTGGTGATTGCGCGCGCTAATGGTTTTACTTCATGGCCCACCCTAAAGTAAAGCGAGAGTGGTCACTCTATTAACAGCTAATGATTACATTAGCTTTACCTTTAGCGTACTCCACATAAAGTAAATTTAAGCCTACCATTCTGGAAGAAGGAATAATTAACCCGGATTCGTGGACTAGAAGTAGAATTATCTGCGGGTTCCGTCCGGCTCTTGAGATTATCCAAAAGTTAAACCGGACTCCCAATGCATGGTGCTCATTGCTCCTGCACAAACAAAAATCAACAGGGGCTATGCGTCCTTTTTAAAGTAAAATTATCAAACGTCGTCCCGCTTGATCACTTTAATTACTACGGAATGGGATGACACCATAACAGGAACAGAACATACATAACACACTAGTACAGATCGGGCAAACGCAGACAGTCGACTTTGCCCATCGCATACGATTATAGCGTCCGTCGCTATCCATGGAAGGGCGATGTGGGCAGACATCGCAAACGGGCGAATAAACACTGTGCGATGGAGCAAACTTCGCAAACGGCTAGATTGTGTGCGACACGCTTATAGATATTTAATCGTCGGGGTTTACTTATAATAGCACACGCTTTAGCAAGGTTTTTCGTGTGTGTTTAGAACTTATTGCTAACGCTTGTCGTAGTGCTAGTCGTGTGTGTTTGAAGACCCATCGCACACGTTTATAATTTTTCAGGAACATGCTTGTAGGCTTTCATTTCAGATTCATACATTTCGACACATGCAAATATCAAGAATAAGCATCATCTAGTAGCAAATCTCATTGTATCATTCACTTCACATTTCATATTAGTACATTGCGACAAAAATATGAATTGCTAGCTATAAAAAATGTGAAAACTACATAAAAGTAGAAAGAACTTTTCTTGGTTACGTCTTTGTTTTGAATGCAAAAAGCTAGAAGGAAGGTGGACATTTCTTCCAATCTGCTCCTGATTCCGCAGAGGATATCACTTATGTGATATTTCTTCCAATCGGTAAGGGTAGACGCCACTCGACTGAAAAGAAGGGTATTTCAGATATTTCCTTATCCTTATTTGAGCTGAAGGATATTTGAGAAACTTCGTTATCCTTCTGTAGCCTTTATACCATCAAAGCAAAGATTCATCACATTGAGCAATACTTGCAAGTATTGCTCAAAGGCCTTTCCAATCAGTACCTTCTTTGACCTTTGCCAATCCCTCGATGATGTCAAGGCAATGATGCATCACACTGTGCAATACTTGCAAGTATTGCTCGAAGGGCCTGCATGTTTTGTGCATAAAATTCATTAAATCAAGAATATAGAACAATGAAAACAGTGCAAAACAAAATGCTTGTTCACTTACTAGGGACAAAAGAACGCAAAGGAATGTGGTGAAGCTTGCCTAGCCGCAAGGATCTTATTCACCAACTAGGTATGGGGCAAAACCCTCCGCCCCTTCTTTTTCTTGTACAGTGCCACCAAAATATGATCCCTATTACACAAGTAAGAAATGACAAGTGTTCTATCATATCCCTTCTGGTTAGGTATTTCTATGGAAACAAGATCATATACAAAAGAATAACCAAGATCTAACGGTACGAACCATTATAGAAGATCTCACTGAACCAGCCTATTAAACAAAGATGCAACATAATCGACATGCACAAAGATCAAACCGTAGCACACAAATAAACAAGGACCAACAAGATATTCTAGCGGATCCGGCAACTAGCTGGTTCGGCCTTGCTAGTGCATGAATAAGATATTCTAACAGATCCGACATCTAAGAGATCAATATACAATCAGATATGGCATTCCTAGTGACATACGGCATATAAAACATGGAGACGGCCTTGGTAAACGAGCGCTAACCTTCGGGATGTCGACGAGAAGATGGCGACATCGTCATGGGAGGGGGGGGGGGGGGGGGGGGGGTCGGAGGCCTTGGGACACGCATCCCGCGAGGTCATCGGCCGGCGGGGAAGAGGCCAAATGAGGCAGTGACGCACCACGGGGGCCAAGAGGGCACGCGTGTGTGACTGTAGAGGAGAGGAGGCGGCTGGGAGAGGGGAGAGTGGAGTGTGTATACGGGTCAAGCGCGTCTGGTCCTTACTTATAAGGTAGGGTTCACTTACTGGGTCCTAACGGCCCAGCACGTATCGCACACGGTTCAGCAGGAGTAAACCGTGTGCGAACATGGAGCCGTCTAGCAAGTTATCGCACATGAATCTTCTCAGTCGAAACCGTAGGCGATAGTTGTGCTACAGAGCAAGTTATCGTACACGATTTTTCTAGGTCATAACCGTGTGCGATATATGTTGTTTTTTTTTTGCCAAATTTATCAACTTCTGAACAAAACATTGAAAAATATCAAATCGTGCCGTTGGAAAGAAGGAGTACTAGACATAGTGGAACCTGGTTAATAATTTTTGGGTAATATTAGTTGCTACCGGTAGGGAACCATTAATTCAAACACATGGTTTGCCCTTCCTACTAGAAAAATATTGGACTTTTCCAATCTCACAGTACGTACATATGTATAAAACATAGAAAACACCTAGTAATACCTCAGCCCGGGCGTTCGGTCTGTTCAGTTTGCTCGGTCCGGTCCTTTCGGTCTTTAGAAATTTCGGTCATCTAGAATTGCTACCCAAATTAGCTTCGGTCTTCGGTCTTTTCGGTCCAGTCTTCGGTCATGACCATATAGACCAAATAGAGAAAATGAGACATCAAATTCATTTTGTTTTCAGATTTCAATTAGCAAAAGTTCATCAAAATGGCAGCACAACGTCACGAGCATTCCAAGGATTTCAATATGTTACAGTACGAGCGGCACAAAACCAAATATGTTGGACAACAATAGACTATTTGCAAGATAGACATCTTCCATCTTCATACTACAGAATTATTCATGCTACCAAATTGTAGCAGCACCAAAAGCGGATAAGACAGAGAATTGGAGCAGCTGCACTGCCTGGGACTGGACGCTTGGGGACTTGTTGTGTCGGGGGGCTACCCCCGGGTAGGGTAAAGTTGTAGTATAAAGAGCTCTAAAGACTGGACCGGGTCAAGGTCAAACCGGGTCAACCAAGTCCCGGAGGGACCGAGGCATGGTGCAACTGCAAACCGGCTTATGGCAACCGGGTCGCATGGGCCGGGTTGTGTTTGCAGAGTCATCTTAACCGACATATACCCACCGAGTTATGCTGACCGACGTATGTATGTCGGTAACTTGTATGTTTTCTTGTGTGCAGGGAAGGGTGTTCGGGAGGGGGAATCCGGCATACCCATGCTGGGTTATCCTTGTGTCGGACAGAGGTCAATGCTCCTGTCACCTCCCGTCTGGCACGGGAGGGCCTGACACGGAAGCGTGCAGGAGACCGAGATGGCAGGCCATCATTCCACTGCTGACTCCGGGTTATCCGGGAACAGACTGCGAGGCAGAGGCATGGGCAGGCCATGTCTTGTCTCTGCCAGAGGGTACCTTCTAGCTGCACCGTAGAGCTGCAGGAGATGGGCTTGTCACGTCCTGTCTCTGACAAGAGTAACATCATGACATACCTTTGGCGTGGCTACAGTGTTCCGGGAGGGGTGTTCCGGTAACTCGGTTTTAGCCTATAAGTAGGGCTTCACCCCCTCCTGCGTGAAGGAGAGAGACGGACGGCAACGAAGACAACGAGAGATAGCCAGAGACAAGGCACTGAGATATACTTCCCCCGGTAGCTCCATCTTCTACCTTGTGTTCTTCCGCATTGTTGAGATATACAGCTCAAGGAGCAGCTTGTACATTTGGTACCGAGATATACAGAGAGAGACAGGCAGGAGTAGGGGTTTTACCTCCTCACGAGGGCCCCGAACCTGGGTAGATCGTGGTGTGTTCTGGTGCTTGTGTGTTCTTTGTGTGTGCTTCTTAGCGCGCTAGCCCTCCCCCGGATCCACCAGCGTCCATCGGCCCCACACTTTAGCCATCCTATGGCATCTGCCGTGATACCACCGCGAAAGTTGGCGCCCACCGTGGGGCTAGAAGCGGCGTTGGCTGGTGTGACGTTCCGGACGGGCTCCATCATCGACTCCAGCGAGCGCGTCGTTTGCGGGCTCGTCTGCAAGCTCGGCCCGCTGAACTTCATCAGCGACAACGCTGGATGCTTCGGCAGCAGGCCGTTCCCGACGAACGGTTGCCTCATCAGCTTCGGCACCTTCGTGACCTACGTCGCCACCGAGGTTGTCTGCAAGTACCCCGAGCAGGTGCTTGTGGCGGAGGATCCTCCTGCTATCTGTGCGGCTCGCGGCCGGCGTAGCGCTCGCTCCGGGAGCTGCGCAGAGGTCATGATGACCGGCACTGCGGCTGATGCCGGTAAAGGAGACCCCGGCAAAAGAGATGCCGGTAATCCCGCACGAAAGGTTACCAGATCGGCGAAAGTGCCGCTGGAGAGGAGGGAAAATTTCCCCGGCCAGGCCGGTACATCCCATGTGCCGGTTAAGCCAGCTCATCTCGAGGAGATAATAGAGAAACTGGGTGTGCCGGTAGCTACCGGTACAGATGCGGCCCAATCAGAGGCAGAGTTGGAGGCACGGCGTCAGAGCTTGCTTCAGGAGGCTCTGGAGATGGCCGAGGTGAGAAGAGAATTCGGGATAACTGTCCGTGAGTATAACCTAGCACATGGTTTTACCCCGGTAGCTGCTCGCCCTAGTCGAGTAGAGGATGTGTGCAAGAGGGGTAAAAACCTCAACGCCGAGATTGCTAGAGATGGTAGATCTAGCTCCAGCAAAACTCCTAGTGCCTTATCGGTCGAAAAACCGAAGTATAGTTCCCCTGCTAAGACTCTTAGAGTTGCCGAGGCAGCAAGAGCCAAGTTGTCTGGCTTATCCGGAGAAGCTCTCCGCAGGCAGCAAGACCGAGTTAATGAGCTGGTAGCTGTGGCTACCCGGCAGAATGAGGCCTATCGCAAGGTCAACACAGTTGCAGGTGGGTCTGATGTCGTTCACTTGGCTAGGGGAGCCAGTGGATCAAAGGGGCAAGCTTCATCACCGCATGTCGGTGGAGATCGTGACCGGAGCGTAAACTCCGGTAAGAGCAAACAGATACAGGTGTATGATCCGGAGTGTGCCGGAAAACGGGTAGTTGGGCGAGGTAGTGCCAGCCGGGGTAGAAGCAATCCCGGTCTGGGCGGTCCTGGTGCCGGGGTAGTTAACTCGGCTGGCCGAGGTTATCCACCTCGGTATCCGACACAAAATCTCGCCCAGCAGCAGCAGCAAAATGTCGGGCATGTCCAGCAGCCGCAAGTTGTTGAGCAGGTGGCTAACCGCTATGATGACGGTTACTCGGCTATGGAGAAAGCCGGGTATCCGAGATATGAAGGTGCACTGGGATCCCGGTTGGGAACTCGCCAGTTGTCACCAAATGATGCACGCTACAAGCTGGACAGAATTTATATGTCCGAGATGCTGGAAGAGCAAGGTCCACCTGGACCTGCATGTTTTGGACCTCGGATCATGAGGGAACCACCGGTGCGGCACTTTCAGCTAAACCGAGGTGCAAAAACATATGACGGCAGCACTAAGCCGGAGGACTGGCTGACAGATTATGTGTCGGCTGTGCATATTGCGGGAGGTAACCGCAGATGGGCGGTGAGGTATATCCCGCAGATGTTGGAGGGGCCAGCCCGGATTTGGCTGAACAACCTGCGAGAGGGCAGTGTTGATTGCTGGCTGGACTTTGAAGAAGCATTTGTTAGCAACTTCTCCAGCACATACAAGAGACCAAACCGTCCTCAGCAGCTTGCGATGTGCAAGCAGAGGGATAATGAAACTGACCGGGATTATTTAACCCGGTGGAGTACTATTCGCAACTCCTGTGAAGGAGTTGTAGAGGCACAGGCCATATCTTGGTTTGCCCAGGGATGCCGACACGGCTCCATGCTCTGGCAGAAGTTGCAGAGGGAAATGTCGGCCACTCTAGCCGAGACAATCCGGATTGCGGATAGCTATGCACTGGGTGATCCGATGCAACCTTTGCTGAACTCGGGAGAGCCGAGTAGAAGATACCCGGTGAACAACAGACCCGAGCCAGTCAGACAGAACGATCGGCAGGACTTCGGTAACAAGAGGAGAGAACCGGATTACCGGTATGGCTCGAACCAGGTTGCAGCTGTAAACCAAGACCAGCCAGATGCCGGTAATAGCCAGCGTCCGAAGTTCAATGGCCCAGCATGGGGCCAGAATCAAGAGGGAAGAGGCCATGGGGTGACCAGAAGCCATCCTTAACTTATGAGGCTATGTTGGATGGGCCATGCAGTTTCCACACCCAAGACATCCGCAGGCCTGCAAATCATACAACTCGGCAGTGCAGCTGGTATCAGCGCACAACGGGAGAAGGAGCCAGAGCCGGAGGAAATCAGGTGGGGGCACCTCAGAGAATTCCGCCGAGGCAAAACTTGCCGCTTACCGGAGCAAATGCTATCCCGGTGATTCCGCCAGTTCCGAGGCAAGCAGATCCGAAACCTGTGAATCAGGTGAATGTCGGAGGGAACAATAACAACACTGGTCCCAGCATGCAGGGAGAGTATCCCCAGGGAGATTATAGAGAAGCTCATCAGAGCTATGTGGTCTTTGTGACCGAGCCAACTGACAAGAAGAGCTTGCATCGGCGTACACTGGAGGTGAACGCAGTTATGCCGGCAATACCGAAGTATTTGCACTGGTCCGAGCAAGAGATCACTTGGAGCAGAAGGGATCATCCCCGAGTTATGCCAACTCCGGGAGGTTATGCACTGGTAGTGGATCCGACATTCTTCGGACCCACACTCAATATTCGGTTCACCCGAGTTCTCATTGATAATGGGAGTGCTATCAATATCATGTACCGGACACCATGGTGAAGATGGGTATCTCGGCAAATATGCTGCAGCCGAGTTCTACCACCTTTCATGGCATAGTGCCAGGTGTGTCATGCGCACCTATGGGCAAAATTTGGGTTGATGTGTTGTTTGGCACCAAGGACAACTGCCGAACTGAGAGTATCCAGTTTGAGGTAGTGGACCTCGAAAGTCCATACCATGCTTTACTCGGTAGGCCTGCATTGTCCAAATTCATGATATCCACCCATGTGGGTTACCTCAAGATGAAAATGCTGGGTCCTAATGGCATCATCACTATCTCGGGTGATTACAAGTGTGCACTGGAGTGTGCCTCGGCTGGATCGTGCTTAGCCGAGTCACTGATCATCGCTGCGGAGAAGAAGAAGATCCATGAAGTGGTGGCATTGGCTCAATCAGCACAACTCGGCATGCCGGGTATGACTAACCCGGAGCAGAGTGCAACTTTCGAGGTGCCCAAAGAGACCAAGAAGATCAATGTTGACCCGGCATGTCCGGACCACAACGTCATCATTGGTACCGGACTAACTGAGAAATAGGAAGGCGAGCTCAGTCACTTCCTCCGTGAGAACCGGGATATCTTTGCATGGTCAAATCAGGACCTGCCAGGTGTTCCGAGGGAGTTGGCTGAGCACTCTTTGTTCGTCAGACCGGATATGAAGCCGGTGAAGCAACCTATGCGACGTCTCTCGGATGAGAGGAGAAAAGTGATAGGTGATTGATAACCCCCAAGAGCAAGGGATCACTGTAGCACCTCTCAATGTGGAAGTAAGGTATCGATCCGCAGGAGCAAGAAGGAAAAGTTATCTATTCCCTACAACTAAAGTGTCACAAGTTTTAGTTGATTATGCACTAAACAAGTTTAGAGAACAAGATGGTTGGTTTGATGGATGTAAAAGTGTCCCAATCCTCTTCTTTGCAAGAGGACAAGACAAAGGTAGTAGCAAGTGAAAGCTCTCAAAGAGAGAAAGCCCAATCCTCTATGTAGCAAGAGGACAAGCTCAAGTGTGTGTTTCTTATAGGAACAATGGACATGGTTCATGGGTTCACTTAATCCTCTCTCTCTCTCATCTACGGTGATCATCATGTTATAGATAAAGTACACACAATTGTCATGTTTTAATGGTAGCTTTTTATGACGGCTATATGTCCTAAAACACATAGTTGAAAGAAATACTCATTTGTGTTGCTAGGTCACCCCTCGTAAGGCTAGCGTGGTTTCTCTCACTCCCACATCATACTCTTTCTTTTTACCCCCAGATAAAGGATGTTGGGCGGTACTGTGTCACTCAATACCTATGCCGTGTCACATCGGCCATCCCGTACCCACATACATCATACTTCAAAGTATGACAAATCACAAAAGCTCCAACACAACGGTAAATGCATAACAAATCATCTCACACCACAATATTCACCACAAAGGTATTACATAGATGACCGTAATCATGTTCAGCAGCTCATACGGTACTAATTAGTGAAGCTCAAGAGAGAGGAGAGATACAAAAGTTACCACCACAAACCCTAGTCCAGGGGGGACTACTCCCCCTTCATCATGGTGATGATGGTGAAGAAGTTCTTGCTGTAGATGTTGATGATGAACACGCCGGAGGGGGGTGGAGCCCTCCGGAGGTGATTCCGGCGGCGTTTCCCCCCTCCGATCTTCTCCGGCGGCAGCCTTCTGACTCTCTGTTTCGTGGTTCTGTGTTTCTCCGCCGCCTCCTTCGCGAAACGTCGGGGACCTTTTTTATAGGCGTTTTTAGGTCAAGACGGAGTCGGTGGAGAAAGATCGAGGCGGCGGAGCCACGAGGGCCAAACGAGTGGGCCCCACGCGGCCAGGTACTGTGGCCGCGTGGGCCACCCCCTTTTGGGCCTCGGCCTCCGTTTGCTTGCTTCCTTCGCCCACAGGTCTTCTTCCTTCCAAAAAATGACGCCCTAAATTTGCAGGTGATTTGGACGACGTTTGGGTCCCTGAAACATTAAAATAAAAAACTAGGGTTTTCTGCCTGTGCAGGGTTAATTCCATAAAAATAGGAAATCATTAAGATATTCCAAAATCATGATAAAACATTGATATAACCCTTATATGATGCAAATATGATTGGAATATAAGCAATTAAAGTGCAAAGTTCATGTATGCATTTTACATGCATCAACATCCCCAAGCTTAATCCATGCTCGTCCTCGAGTATGAAGATGATAAAACTAACATGGACTTTGCAATTTAATACTTAACAATGATATCAAAGATGATTACTATTGCTACATATAGTCAAATGATTCATTCTTCAAAGGAGTAGCAATATGCAAATAGTTTATGAAGTGATATCAAGTATTCAAGACAAGGATGTTCATTGATAGTTCACAAAGTGTAACATGGTAGCAAGTAATATGGAACACATGTATGCATAATGATAAGTAGAACATCCTACAATGGTCATAGAGTGTAGATGAAAATCTGAATATGATAGGTGTACACTTTGGAAAGATGTATATGTGAGTAGAGGTAAAGCATGCATAAGTTTCATCCAACTTCCAAACTCTTCTACTTAAGTTAATGATTGCAATAAGGTATTCATTGGTGTCAAGCTCTCATTGCCCCTATCATAGCATCTTGAATGATTAAGGTTAAAGTGAAAGCAAATATGAGTAGTGTGCTTGATAAAGAATGGTTGAATGTCTCATGCCCCTTGAATACAAGTACTTACACCATGTGTTACTCAACTTGGGAAACAAAGCAAGTTCAATTAAATATCATTGTAAGCATAATAGTATCATCAAGAGCGTCAACTGGGGTACCTCTTGTCCCAAGATATGGAACAAGCCCATATCAAAATGACAAGACAAACAAACAAAATGAACAATCTCAACACCCTTTTTATTTACCATTTGGAATAGTTTTTATTGCAAGGTGTATCACAGAAGGTTCACCATAGTATGTAAGTAAATTTCCACCATGAATGATGCATGGCTTAGATTAGCGGCCCAGGCGTCTCTCTAACCATTTATACAAACTCATTTAAACTCACTCTATTTCCACATTTATTTCAACATGATAAGCATCCATAACAAAAGCACATGATATCAACTAAATGAGATGAAGAGCGTTGAAAGCTTGCCATGTGACAGCACATATGGGCTAACTTCCAACCCAAAACATTCATCAAGCCACAAACATCATAATCTTAATCACAATGGGTCATGTTTTATTATGCAATAAAAGAACATTGTGCATCAAGTTCGTGAGAGCTATATAACCAATTTTTTCCATTGCAATCAATAACATAAACATTTTCATTCAGAGGTAAGATAACACAAACAACATGTTAAACATACTCGGAATAGCATAAAGCCAATAGGTAGATATGGTGGACTCACTGGAATAACTTTGGTTGAAGGTGTTGGAAACAAGTTTTTGCTTGTTGGAGTTTTTGGGCTAGCAAAAGGGAGAAAGTTGACCATCTAGATGCATGCATGAGTGTCCATAGAACTAACTAATCCATGTTAAACCAAGTAAAATAACAATCAGCACCAAAACATGAATAAGTGATAGCTCTTCAAAAAGAATTTGCAAACTATTACTCATAAACAAGCTCATGAATCATGCAACTATATGTATCATTAAAAATCAAGTCAAACATCCCTTTTCCCAATCTTATAAAAGCATCCAACATATTTCAACCCATATTTCCAGTAGCTCTCTCATATATAATGATAGTGTGGTGGTCTCTCAAACTCAAACAAAAACAAAAACGACGCTCCAAGTTTATGCGATAAAGTGTTTCGATCGAAAAACAGAAGTTGGACGTGTGCAAACCGAGAGTGTGTAGGTCCAGCGGGGTTGTCTTCACATCCCCAAGCTTATGGTCTTCACCATCCTTGGATAGCTCTTGGTGCATCTCCTCCAATCCCTGTGAAAAAACTTCAAAACACCGTTTCTCCCTCTCTTTTCTGTGGGGTGCATTAATAGTGATAAACAAATAGGTTCTTGCTGCATATAATCCTTGAACAAAAATTCATATGAATGTCCAGAAAGTGTATAATGTTGTATGCCTACTCATAAACTCAATTGGATCAAAAAGATTCAACTTAAAAGCTCAAAGCATGCATCAAACAAAATGGGACAGAATCTGTCCAGAAAAACAGCAGCAGCAAAACGTATTTTTCTACCCTACCAAACTTTCTCGAAAAATTCCGAAAAATTCATGCATACAGAGGATGAAAAGTTGCAACTACAGTTCAAATATGAGCTCATTCGGAGTTACAGAATAAGAATTAAAAATCATACCGTGCACTGACTCGTGCAGGAATAAAATCTCCGAACGCTATAAGCAACTTTTTCAAACCAAAAAGGGTAAAACTTGGCACTTTATTGAAAATCCAGAACCTAAACTAAAACAAAGTCTCTTGTACAGCAAGAGGACACAAAGAAAATCACACAAAAAATAACCGGGTTGCCTCCCGCAAAGCGCTTTCTTTATAGCCATATAGCTAGGCTTGATAGTTTTAATGATGCTCCATAGGAATAAGAGTTGAATATAAAAGAGCATCAAGAAGCAAATATCAAACACATTTAAGTCTAACCCACTTCCTATGCATTGGGATCTTGTAAGAAAATAAATCAATAAAGCACAAAGTGACTAGCATAGGAAGGCAAAGCAAGTGCAACTTCAAAATTTTCAACAAAAAGAGAGAAGACTTAATATTTTTGAGTATATGAAATCATGTCTCCCTCTCTCATAAAAACTTTCAGTAGCATCATTGATAAACTCAACAATATAGCTATCACATGAAACATTCTTATCATGATCCATATGCATAAAAGTATCATTACTCTCCACATAAGCATAAACAGTTTCATTAGGAATAGTGGGAGTAAAACATTCATAATAATCATTGTAATCATCATATATAGGAGGCATATCATAATCACAATAAACTTTATACTCAATAGTGGGTGGACTGAAAATATCATATTCATCATCATAAATGGGAGACATAGTATCATCAAACAAGTCAAAGAACCTCCCCAAGCTTAGATGATTGCAAGATATAAAAGAAACCTCCCCAAGCTTAGTCTAGTGCACACAAGAATAGAAACTTAAGCGCTACGCTCCCCGGCAACGGCGCCAGAAAAGTACTTGATAACCCCCAAGAGCAAGGGATCACTGTAGCACCTCTCAATGTGGAAGTAAGGTATCGATCCGCAGGAGCAAGAAGGAAAAGTTATCTATTCCCTACAACTAAAGTGTCACAAGTTTTAGTTGATTATGCACTAAACAAGTTTAGAGAACAAGATGGTTGGTTTGATGGATGTAAAAGTGTCCCAATCCTCTTCTTTGCAAGAGGACAAGACAAAGGTAGTAGCAAGTGAAAGCTCTCAAAGAGAGAAAGCCCAATCCTCTATGTAGCAAGAGGACAAGCTCAAGTGTGTGTTTCTTATAGGAACAATGGACATGGTTCATGGGTTCACTTAATCCTCTCTCTCTCTCATCTACGGTGATCATCATGTTATAGATAAAGTACACACAATTGTCATGTTTTAATGGTAGCTTTTTATGACGGCTATATGTCCTAAAACACATAGTTGAAAGAAATACTCATTTGTGTTGCTAGGTCACCCCTCGTAAGGCTAGCGTGGTTTCTCTCACTCCCACATCATACTCTTTCTTTTTACCCCCAGATAAAGGATGTTGGGCGGTACTGTGTCACTCAATACCTATGCCGTGTCACATCGGCCATCCCGTACCCACATACATCATACTTCAAAGTATGACAAATCACAAAAGCTCCAACACAACGGTAAATGCATAACAAATCATCTCACACCACAATATTCACCACAAAGGTATTACATAGATGACCGTAATCATGTTCAGCAGCTCATACGGTACTAATTAGTGAAGCTCAAGAGAGAGGAGAGATACAAAAGTTACCACCACAAACCCTAGTCCAGGGGTGGACTACTCCCCCTTCATCATGGTGATGATGGTGAAAGTTCTTGCTGTAGATGTTGATGATGAACACGCCGGAGGGGGGTGGAGCCCTCCGGAGGTGATCCGGCGGCGTTTCCCCCCTCCGATCTTCTCCGGCGGCAGCCTTCTGACTCTCTGTTTCGTGGTTCTGTGTTTCTCCGCCGCCTCCTTCGCGAAACGCCAGGGGACCTTTTTTATAGGCGTTTTTAGGTCAAGACGGAGTCGGTGGACGAAAGATCGATGGCGGCGGAGCCACGAGGGCCAAACGAGTGGGCCCCACGCGGCCAGGTACTGTGGCCGCGTGGGCCACCCCCTTTTGGGCCTCAGGCCTCCGTTTGTTTGCTTCCTTCGCCCACAGGTCTTCTTCCTTCCAAAAAATGACGCCCCTAAATTTGCAGGTGATTTGGATGACGTTTGGGTCCCTGAAACATTAAAATACAAAACTAGGGTTTTCTGCCTGTGCAGGGTTAATTCCATAAAAATAGGAAATCATTAAGATATTTCCAAAATCATGATAAAACATTGATATAACCCTTATATGATGCAAATATGATTGGAATATAAGCAATTAAAGTGCAAAGTTCATGTATGAATTTTACATGCATCAGTGATGAACTAGCCAGATTACTCGCATCTGGGTTCATCATGGAAGTACTGCACCCGGACTGGTTGTCTAACCCGGTCCTGGTGGAAAAGAAAAAAGATGACCCGAATGTGGCCATTGTGTGGCGTATGTGTATTGATTACACAAACTTGAACAAGGCATGTCCTAAGGATCTATTCCCGCTGCCTTGGATAGATCAAGTGATCGATTCCACAGCCGGGTGTGAGCTGTTATCCTTTGTAGATGCTTATTCTGGTTTTCACCAGATACCACTGAACCCTGCTGATCAAATGAAAACTGCTTTTATCACCCCGTATGGGGCTTATTGCTATCGTGTCATGACCTTTGGTTTGAAAAATGCTGGTGCCACTTACCAGAGATGTATGCAAAAATGCTTGCATGATCAAATAGGAAAAAATGTGCAGGTGTATGTCGATGACATTGTCATCAAGTCTAAGGAGAAATCCTCTCTGATTGATGATCTCCGAGAAACATTTGAGAATCTGAGGAAATTCCGGATAAAACTTAACCCGGACAAATGTACCTTCGGTGTATCGGCAGGCAAATTACTCGGTTTCCTCGTGTCAAGCCGAGGTATCGAGGTGAACCCGACAAAAATCCGTGCTATTGAAAGCATGAGGTTACCGACATGTCTCAAAGACGTGCAGAAATTCACTGGATGTTTGGCATCTTTAAGTCGGTTTGTTAGCAGGTGGGGAAAAGGCATTGCCTTTGTATCAACTCATGAAGAAAACAACCCACTTCGTGTGGACCCCGCAAGCAGATGCGGCGTTCACCGAGTTAAAAAAGATGTTGGCAACTGCGCCGATACTGGCTTCACCATTACCCAAAGAGCCGATGTTGCTCTACATTGCAGCCACAAACCGGGTTGTGAGTGTCGTATTGGTAGTAGAGCGAGAAGAGGATGGCAAAACTGTGCAGAGGCCAGTGTATTACCTGAGCGAGGTGATCTCGTTGTCCAAACAGAACTATCCGCACTACCAGAAAATGACATATGGTGTATCTGGCTGCTAAGAAGTTGAAACATTACTTTCCAAGAGCATTCAATCACTGTGGTGTGTGAGGCTCCTATCTCGGAGATCATTGGGTGTAAAGATGCAACTGGCCGGGTAGCCAAGTGGGCTATCGAGGTGTCCCCTTATACTCCCACTATGAAAGAAGAGATGCCATTAAATCTCAGGCACTGCCGGATTTCCTGGTGGATTGGGCTGAAATGCAATATGAGCCACCATTACCTGACCCCAATTATTGGAGAATGCATTTTGATGGTTCAAGGACAAAAATTGGTTTAGGTGCCGGGGTAGTCCTTACCTCGCCTAAGCGAGATCAACTGAGATATGTGTTGCAGATTCATTTTGCGGCATCTAACAATGTGGCCGAGTATGAGGCACTTGTTCATGGGCTAAATGTGGCCAAAGAGATTGGTATTCGCCGGATAGAATGTTTCGGAGACTCGGATTTGGTGGTGCAGCAAGTCTCGGGAAATTGGGATGCTTTAGACGCCAACATGGCGTTGTATCGGTTTCATGTCCAGAAGATCTCGGGGTTCTTTGAAGGTTGCGAGCTCACGCATATACCTCGGGCTGAAAATGACGCCGCCGATGTATGTCCAAGCTAGGTTCATCCCGGGATCCAATTCCACCCGGCATAGCCTTGGAGCATCTGAGGAAGCCATCAATCAAACCATCGCCGGAGTCCGAGTCAATTTTTATCCCGGCGAAACCGGAGTCTGGTGCTGTTCCCATGGACGTCGATGTCGGATGCATTTGGGAGAACCCGGGGACTGCTTGGCAGAACCCGGGGACTGGTTACTCTCTCGGAAGAAGCAATGTCGGTTGATCTCATGGAGGTATGATCCGGTCTTTCCTGTACGTCCTGTGCCGGAGTGGGCACAACCAATAATGGCATTTATGATGGACGGGAGTTTGCCAAGTAATGAAGTTGAAGCTAGGCAAGTGCAAAGAAGATCCAAGGCCTACACCATCATCAACCAGGAGTTATACAAGAGAAGTGTGACCGAGGTACTGCAGCGCTGTGTCGAGCCGCAGGAAGGGCAGGAGATGCTCTTGGAGATTCATCAGGGAGAATGTGGTCATCATGCTTCATCAAGAGCTTGGTGGCTAAGGTATTCCGGCATGGGTTTTATTGGCCCAGTGCTTTGAACCAGGCAGAAGATATCGTCAGAAAGTGTGAGGGATGTCAGAGGTTTGCTAAAAAGATCCACCTGCCAGCCTCGGCACTCAAGACTATTCCAATCACTTGGCCCTTTGCAGTTTGGTGCCTGGATATGGTAGGAGAGTTCAGGCCAGCCCGAGGTAACATGACTCATATGCTGGTGATGGTGGACAAGTTCACCAAGTGGATCGAGGTAAAGCCAATCCGGAAGTGTGATGGTCACACAGCGGTGACCTTTTTGAAGGACATCATTTTGAGATATGGTTACCCCCATAGCATTATCTCGGATAATGGCACAAACTTTGCTGTGGGAGAGTTTGCTCGGTTCTGTGCGGATAAGAGAATTCGGTTGGACATAGCCTCGGTGGCACACCCTGAGGCAAATGGGCAAGTGGAAAGAGCAAATGCATTGGTGTTAGCCGGTATCAAAGCCCGGTTGATTGAACCACTGTTGCGAACTCCGGGATGTTGGATAGAGGAGATACCAGCAGTACTGTGGGGTCTAAGGACCACACCAAATCGATCAACTGGCTATACGCCATTTTTTCTGGTCTATGGAGCAGAAGCGGTATTGCCAACCGACATGGATATGACTCGCCAAGAGTGGCGCTGTACACTGAAACCGAGGCAAAAGAAGCTCGGGAAAATGATGTTGATTTGCTCGAAGAAGCACGAGAACTGACCTTATCTCGGTCAGCTATATATCAGCAAAATCTCCGACGCTATCATAGCCGGAAGATCAGCCCTCGGGTTTTCCGAGAGGGAGATTTGGTGTTGAGGCTAGTGCAACGCAAAGCAGGCCGACACAAGTTGTCACCTCCATGGGAGGGACCATTCATTGTGAGCAAGGCTCTGCACAATGATTCATACTATCTTATAGATGCGCAGGCACCGAGGAAAAATGTGATGGACAAATCCGGAGAGGAGACCAAAAGACCCTGGAATGTAGCTCTACTCCGTCCCTTTTACTCATAAGGGCGCAGTGTATGTATCTCGGTTTTTCCTTTGAATAAAATGCCGGCACTCCGAAAAGAAACTCGGGGACTGCCTTGTCTATGCATGTGTTTTTGTCTCGGTTTTTATCTATGTTGTTCATATGTCGGATGATTTTGAGACCTCGTTTCAAAGTTCAAGTAATGTATGCTATTTTGTTGTGATCTTGTGACTCGACTGACGAACGCCGAAATGGCAGTCAAGAGCAGAGGTTATGGTATATGGTAAACATGAAAGTGAACTCGGGGACTCGGTCCTAGAAAGATCCGACATATGTCGTTTACTAACCCGGTTTTTTCTTTTCTTGTGTCGGATGACTCTAAACCTTACCTCAAAATTTACAAGTATTGTATGCTATAATTTCTATCTTGTGACTCGACTGTCGAACGCCTGTATGGTAGACAAGAGCAAAGATCGACAAGTATAGTGAACAAGAAAATAAACTCGGGGACTCGGTTTAAATTGATCCGACATAAACCTCGTCTTGTTCGAGTTAAGCAAAATAAAGTAGTCTCGGAGGAACTTAAAATGTATATTACATCTGCACCCGGCATTCCGGGGATTTAACGGTTTAAATTCATCAAAGTTAAGCAGCAGCTTCGGAGGAAGGAGCAGCTCCGGTTGCAGGGACAGACCCGGATGACGGAGGAACCTCGGTTGAAGGAGGAGCCTCGGTTGCAGGAGTAGCTTTGGTCAGCAGAGTAGCAGACTCGGGGGCAGTCGGAGTGATCTTGCTGCTTGCTGAAGCGTCGGTAGCACTTTGCTTAGCCGAGTCAGGCGCTGGTTCAGTGGAGATCTCGGCGGCAGACTGTTTCGCAGTCTTAGCCGAGGCATCAGGAATTGACTCGGAGTTAGTAGACTCGGAGTCAGACGCAACATACTCTTGCTCGGAGCCATCATCAACATTGACCTCTTCTTCTTCTTCTTCGTCTTCATCATCAGAGTAAACCACACCAGGTTCAACAGACCGAGTGTTGGCAAACCTGGCCATGAAGGTAGCAGCTTCCCCGCCTCGCAATCAATGCCGGGTCAGTAGCCCATGGGGAGCCATCGCGTAGAGTACGCAGGCCATCGAGGTTGATATCCTCATACCAGGACATCAGAAAGAGCAAGGCTGCGTCGGCCCCGGCACGAGCAGAAGAAGACCTCCATTCCCTTAGCCGAGTCTCGGTTTGCTGCAAGCATGTGGATAACTCGGCAATAGTCTTGACACTGGGAGAGTCGGGCCACAAGACGTGGTAGGCTCGGATACCGGCATTAAGAAGCTCGACGCCGATGCTCCTCAAGGGGGAAATACGAGCTTGGAGTGCAATCAAGTGGTCGTCGATGTCCCAAGCTTCGGATAGCGGAGCCCCGGATGCCTCGGCTTTCGCAGCTCGGGCCTTCTTCACAGTGTTGGCTGCAGCAGCTTGGCAGTGCTCAAAGTGTTCTGAGAGCAAGTAGGCTGACGCCGAATCAAATGAGATACCGACACAAAATTCATGTCAGGAAGATATAAAGAAAAAAGATATGATTCAGGAAACTTACTGTCCATTTCGGCATTAAGTTTGGTGAGCTCAGCCAGCCACTTGGCAGCATTTGCCTTGAGGGCATCCAATTCTCTTCAGCTTTGGTAGCTTTAGCCTCGCATGCAGAAATGTGCGCTTGGATCTTCTGGTCACCTGCAGCACGCTTCTCCAGAGCTGCCTTCAGTGTGTTCCTCTCCTTCTTCAGCTCGGTCTTCTCTTTTTCGACCCGGTCAAGATCTCGCTTGAGCCGAGTCACCTCGGACTGTTCTTCTTTAAGAGCACGCTTGTGCTCAGTTTCCTTCTTCTTCATTTCCTCCTGCTGGTTCTGGAAGGAGAGCTTGAGCGCCCGGTGCTCCAGGGCTAGATTCTTGAAGATCCGGCTGCGAGTGTTGGTGCAATCCTGCAGAAGGAAAGAGGTTAGTGAGGGTAAAAGAGAGTCTCGGGGACTCTGAGCCCGAGATTAATGAAAGATCATACCGAGTCAGCTAGACATGAAACTCGGGGACTGCTTGTCCGAGTTTAATGTAAGCTCATGCCGGATAAACTCGACATGAGACTCGGGGACTGGGCATTCCAGTGTTGTTAACAAGTTAATTTTAATGATCAAGTTGTTGAAGATTCGCGCCGAGTTACCTATTACTCGGACGAGTATCAGTTACTCAACCCGAATCTCGGGGACTGTGGATAGTGTGACTTTGATCATTGAAAAGTAAGTGCTAAGTTCTAAGAAAGTTACCTCGACACCTGCTAGCCTGAAGGGCCGAGACCTGCAAAGAGTGCAGGGATTGCGCAACAAGGCCAGGGCCAACCGGGTGTGGATTTGCCGGAGTAGAGGAAACTTCGCTGGGATCCGCGGCGTTCCAGTCCATCACGCACTGTCCAACCGAGCCGAGGCTGTTGTCACTCGGGGTGCGAAGACTCGGAAGAACATGGCTGTTGACCCGGGGGCGGGAAATCATCTCGGAGAGATTTTGTACGCCGGTTTGCTGTTGGAGTCACGGTAATTTGCTTGCTCTGGACGGTTGAAGGTTGGCCAGAGGCTTGCTGATTGGCACAGTTGGAGGCGGTGGAGCCGGAGTATGGACTGGTACTGGGGGCTCTTGTGGCTGCCTCTGCTGTTTCTCTTGCTGTTGCTGCTGGTGCTTCTCCTGCTGCTTCTGCTGCTCTGCTGTTGCTGCTGCTGCTTCTGTTGTTGCTGCTGTTGCTTCAACTGTTGTTGTTGCTTGTTGTGCTTGTGTTGGGCAGAGGTGAGAGGCGGGGATCCGGCTTAGACGAGGTCTTAGTCGGGTTTTGACCCGCTCCGTCTCCGAGTCTTTAAGAGGCGGGAGGGGAGATTGGTCTTGACCCGGAGCCGAGGTTTGCTCGAGGCCTTGGTCTCCTCCCAGGTCCGAATCAAGATTCGGCGGCGGAATGTCGGCTGAGGTAGCGCGCACCGGGGAAGGGATTGCCCCTCCGGGGCTGCTAATCCCGGTGTTGGCCGCCAGGGGTGACGATGAAGGGATAGGAGACAAAATGGAAATGTGGGTCTGTTTTGCGGCGATGGGATCGCTGCATAAACCGAGGTAAAGTGTTAACTCGGGTGAGGATAACTTCGGTGAAAGTAAAGAAGGAAAGAATGAGAGCAAGAAAAGTTATGCGAAGTTTATCTTACCCCTTTTTGGTTGGTAGGTCCTTAGCCTTACGCTTGGAAACGACCTTCTTGGCTTTCTTAGTCGGAGGAGCCGCTGACCCGGACGCACCGGGCATTTCCGGGATGTGCCTTGGGCACCCGGATTGGATGCAGCACGAGGTGCATACCATGAAATAGGAATAGCGTCAATGGGATCTAGGATTTGACAATCGTCATCTTCGTCGTCTGACAAGTCTTGAACGAAGACACGGGCGGATGGCTTACCCGAGGTAGAATCCTTGGCACGAGGAACCGGCATATAATCCTCGTTGTCTGGATCTTCAGTCTCCTTGGGTCGCGCATGGTGATCTTTTGTCCATTTCCGGGTCTTCAGATCCCCATCTTCGATGGCTTGTCG
The DNA here is from genome assembly GCA_947311845.1 of Poa pratensis. Classification (NCBI taxonomy): domain Eukaryota; kingdom Viridiplantae; phylum Streptophyta; class Magnoliopsida; order Poales; family Poaceae; genus Poa; species Poa pratensis. Next base: position 53,567,135 of record CAMZMU010000096.1, on the reverse strand, counting down.
AGTAAACAGCTGCATGAGGAGCAAAGTAGATTCGGATTAGTCAGATGGTGCTTCACCGAGATAAAAGTAACCTCGGAAGGCAGAGCTATGTCAGTTCAAAGGTGACAAACTAACCGGAGGCGGAAGCCGGGATTGCTCAAATGGCTCTACGCCCCATTGCCAGTCATCCTCCATCTCAGTCTGAGCGATGGCCTTGACCCGTCTCCTAACTTGGGGATGAGTAAGATCATGGGTGCTGACCCGGGTAGGGTCCAGCAGACCACTCATGTGGCAAATCTTGTGCACACGATACTGGAGGGGTTGACTCGGCGCATGACGAAAGTCCTCAAGAGATCGTCTGCACCGAACTTCTTTCCCAGCAGACCCTCGAGGGTTTGGTGGATCAGTTGGACCTCAGGAATGGTGTCCTGCGGGTCATAGTTCCAGTTTAACTCGGCTGTGGGGGGAGCAATGTTGAACTCCGGCAGGTTGAGAACATCCCGCCCTTCTGGGCTCTTCACATAGAAAAAGGACCTTTGCCACTTCCGGCAAGATTCTAAGCCGGTAATCCGAGGAAAGGGGGAGTGTTTCCTCGGAGTAATGCTAGCTGCTCCGCATGCGGTCATATCCTTCACGACCTCCTCCTTATTCGGAATGGTTTGCTTCCGAGGCGGAAGTACTTGGCCCAGGCGGCAACAGCGGGCCAGAGGCCGAGATACCCCTCCATGAAGGAGGTAAAAGCTGAGAGAGATGTAATGGCGTTGGCAGGGAGATGGTGAGGTTGTAGACCGAAGAAGTCAAGAAATTCTCGGTAGAAGGGGCTAGCTGGGAGTCCAAACCCGCGCTGAAAGTGCGGAAGGAAGACCACCCATTCACCCGATGCTAGAACCGGTTCGAGTTCTGATCCAGGACGCCGGCATATAACCTCGGCCGTGATGCGCCAGGTCTTGAGCAACCAGTCAGGTCATCTTGTTCTATGTCGGACCCCTCCCATCCGCCTCGGTTGCTGGGTGCCGCCGATGACTCGGCCGGGTCAGGGGTGCTACGACCTGACATCTCAGGATCAAAACCTGCAAAGAGTACAAACACAACCGAGATAAGTAACCCAGAGTTATGAATCTAGAATCGGAAAAAGTGACCCGGAAGAGCCGTGCAACTGACCAGGAATAGAGCGCGGAAACCGAGTTAAGCGACTCGGAAACCGAAATAAGTATCTCGGTTTAGGTTGTCTGTTTATCTCGGAAAGATGATTCGGGTAAAAGTTATAAACTTGACTTTGCCTGAATCTGTGAGCCAGCAAGATCTACCGAGCAAGTAAAAAAGAAAGTAAAATAGGAGCATAAGGCAGAGAAAGTTGAAACTATCAGGAGCAATGTCAGGATATCAGTGCGAGAAAGATCTAGAAAGGGACCTAAGCAGTTTCGCCTATGAGCAAACAAATTAATCCTAGCAAGTCTAGCGATTGAGAGATCTAGAACACCCTAAGGATGAACAATGAAGAACATGCTATGAAGAACACCGAGAGGATTCATGAAGAAGTTAGAGATTGGGGATCCATACCGGAATGCAGATCCGACGGGAAGGAGTTTGGCAGCGGCGGCGGCGGCGCGGTCGATTTCGGTCGTCGACGGCCGTGAAGCGTTCCCGGCGTCGCGCGGTGGCGGAGCTCGCTGCGCGGCGGCGGCGATGTCGCAGGAAGGGGAAAAAGAGGAAGATGGATGCGAAGAGGACGAGGAGAGGTGCCCGCTCCCCTATAAATGGGCACGGGGCGTGTGCGGTTAGCGATTTCCCCGCGCACGTTTCTCGTAACGCCTGCGCGGATTGTCCGCGCACGATCTACGCGGTTGCAACGTTTGCGGCCGCACGATCAGCCGCATCGTGGGCCGCAAGGTGGTAACTGCCCGCGGCGTGATCGCGTGCGGTTACTGGCGCGGGAATCCAGGAGTCACGCCACGGTCAAACGCACTTGAGTGCCTTTGAGACGTGTGCGGCGTGTGTGCAGAGACATGTTTGTCCGCGCGCAGGAACCGAGGTAGCGCACAGCGTCTCTCTGCCACGTGCTGTGGAGAGATCTTTGAGAGATTGTGTGAATCTTTTTTGTGTCGGTTAGACCAATTGGAGGAGCAAAGTCGGGCAAAGTTACTAGTTTGACTCGGAGAAAACTCGGCCAGACCGAGACATGTTTGATTCGGAAAGGCAGTTGGTTTGGTTTGTCTTGTTAAACCTGGTGTGGCCCTCCATCCGAGGCTGTGGGACCGCACCAGCTTCGGGGACTAATGTCGGGGGGCTACCCCGGGTAGGGTAAAGTTGTAGTATAAAGAGCTCTAAAGACTGGACCGGGTCAAGGTCAAACCGGGTCAACCAAGTCCCGGAGGGACCGAGGCATGGTGCAGCTGCAAACCGGCTTATGGCAACCGGGTCGCATGGGCCGGGTTGTGTTTGCAGAGTCATCTTAACCGACATATACCCACCGAGTTATGCTGACCGACGTATGTATGTCGGTAACTTGTATGTTTTCTTGTGTGCAGGGAAGGGTGTTCGGGAGGGGGAATCCGGCATACCCATGCCGGGTTATCCTTGTGTCGGACAGAGGTCAATGCTCCTGTCACCTCCCGTCTGGCACGGGAGGGCCTGACACGGAAGCGTGCAGGAGACCGAGATGGCAGGCTATCATTCCACTGCTGACTCCGGGTTATCCGGGAACAAACTGCGAGGCAGAGGCATGGGCAGGCCATGTCTTGTCTCTGCCAGAGGGTACCTTCTAGCTGCACCGTAGAGCTGCAGGAGATGGGCTTGTCACGTCCTGTCTCTGACAAGAGTAACATCATGACATACCTTTGGCGTGGCTACAGTGTTCCGGGAGGGGTGTTCCGGTAACTCGGTTTTAGCCTATAAGTAGGGCTTCACCCCCTCCTGCGTGAAGGAGAGAGATGGACAGCAACGAAGACAACGAGAGATAGCCAGAGACAAGGCACTGAGATATACTTCCCCCGGTAGCTCCATCTTCTACCTTGTGTTCTTCCCCATTGTTGAGATATACAGCTCAAGGAGCAGCTTGTACATTTGGTACCGAGATATACAGAGAGAGACAGGAAGGAGTAGGGGTTTTACCTCCTCACGAGGGCCCCGAACCTGGGTAGATCGTGGTGTGTTCTGGTGCTTGTGTGTTCTTTGTGTGTGCTTCTTAGCGCGCTAGCCCTCCCCCGGATCCACCAGCGTCCATCGGCCCCACACTTTAGCCATCCTATGGCATCTGCCGTGATACCACCGCGACATGTTGGGCTTGGGGCCGGGGCGGTGGGCTCCCTGCTGGACGGTCGCCGCTCGCCGGATCGAGTGTCTCCGGCAGTCCGGCTGCTACCTCCGCCGCTGAGCCACCGGCGGCAGATCGGCTGCTGCCCTAAACTAGCGCCATGGATGAGCCCAGTCGCCTAGTACGAGCAGCGGAGCACAAGAGCAGGAGCTGGACATCATCGGGAACAAATCAACTGCCGACGTGGTGGTGTGGCGGCGGAGCCCAGAGAGAGAAGAGGAGGGGAAAATATGGCAAGGACCGAGAAGAAGATAAGGGATACGGGCTGTGCGCTAGGAATAGATGGGATATGGGCCTGTTCTGGTTCGATGTGTCGGGGACAACATCGGTCGATACGGTCATATCGGTTTCATTCGAGCGACAACCGAACAGACCGAGAAAAGTTCGGTCATCCGATTGGCGGGACCGAAGCAGTAACCGAAGGCCGAATTTCCGGTTATTTCAGGTTCGGTCCCGGTTTTTTCGGTTACGGTCTTCGGTTTCAGTTTTTTGTGCCCGGGCTGAGTAATACCTATCTAAGCGTCGTCGTCGTCGACAGAGAGGACGACAACGTCTTCGTCACCGGCGGGGCCCTTGCCATTGCTTGAGGTCTCGGCATCGTTGGCGAGCGGGTTGCCGGAGCCTGAGTCCTCAGCATCGTGGCGGCCGGCTTTCCACTTGGCCAAACGCTTTGCCGCGGCGCCCATCCAGAGCCGCGTTTGCTTCTTGGCCTCCTTCCTGGCGCGCAGCAGCGCGCGCACCCGTTCCTGACGAAGAGAGTCGAAATACTCCTCGACCATGCGATGCACCTCTGCTGCCTCACGCCGCGCCGACGCGATGGACATCTCCACCAACTTATGCTCCTCTAATTCCTCTGGACTGGCCAGCGGCTCCTCCTGCGATGAACCTGAATAGCTGTCTTCGGGCTCCTCCACCGTGTGATCAACGAAGTTACCCCAGCTCCATGCGCTTGGGGCAGCTCCTCCTTCGCCTCAGTCGGCGTGAGGTCGACTGAGCAACTCCCAACTACGGATGCTGTGGACAGCAGCTCCTCCGACAACGACGGCGCGACGACCAGATCTGCCATGGCTTCTGTGCTGTGAGGCATTGTACAAAAGCTAACTAAGGAAATAGCCATGTCCGTCGAAGAAATATATAGGCAAGCAGGAGTAGGCCAAAAGGCGGGAACACCATGGTATTTCATACTAAGCGAAAATTCTAAAAAAAGCGGGAAGAAGAAATACTAAAGCGTGTGCGATGAGTGAACAACACACGGAGGTTTTTGCTAAATCGTGTGCGATCTGACAACAACACACACAGATACTTCACAACAACCGTGTGCGATTGCTGAACAACACACACGGCTTGTACACAGTAAGCTTGTGTGATAGTGGAGCAAAAGACTTACAATAATCTACACTACTACTCGTCGTCGGAATCGGAGATGCAGATTATCTCCGCATTCGCCTTCCGGAGCCTGAGGCCTCGGCATCATTGAATGCGCGAGCTCTGTCTTCTTCTTGCTTCTTGGCGATGGACTCTTCCACCGCGCGATGCTCTTCCATCATTTCCTGGTCGTCCTCCTCGGCCTTCTCGCCTCACGCACAGCCGCCATGGCCTCCTCGGCCTCGAACACATCTTCCTCGGCCTTGCGCTCAGCCACCTCCCACCATTCGAGACGCGCCTCGGCGTCGCGCTCAGAGGAGTCCTCCGGCGTCGCCATCGCCGCGTCCTCGGCTATCTCCAAATTCGCCTCCTTCGCCTCCTCCTCCTTCTCCACCCCTCCTCCTCCGGGCACGCGTGTTCCACGCGGCGACGGCACACAGGTGGGGAGGAGTTCTCGGAATTCGAAGACGGGGAGGAGTTCCCCTAAGCGGCGGCGGGCACGACAATCCTCCACTGACCAGCACACGACAGGCAAACGGTCTCCTTTTGGCGCACCATCGTGTACCTATAGTGAGTCTACGGTGGCGCCGCTGCTGAGTTCACTGACGTACGGCGGCGAGCAGCATTATATAAGACAAGGAAGCTGGCTCGTCGCTAACGCGTGGCATCTTGGAGGAGACGAGAAGGCTGTACAGTGTACACGCGTCGAACGGAAGGCCAGAAGGCAATTCAGATTACATACGTTGAGTGGACCAAACCTGTGTATGAAACCTCACAATAACGCAAACGCGTAAATGAAACTAGGCGTGTGCAATATATCGCACACGCTTTATAAACTAAAATCATATGCGAACTTCTGACCCGCGGACCCGTTCGGGGGCTCGCACACAGCTATAATATTGAAGCGAATGCGATAGGCGATAACGCAAACGGAAGGATGCTCCCGGGTGCGTTGGCGGGGTCTTAAATTGCCCGATCTGTACTAGTGACATGAGTATAGTTGAAGTTCTGGTAACGCGATCCAATAAAGAAATGAAAACGAATCATGGGGACAGGTCTCCGATCAAATAAGCAGGGCATGCATAGAGCTGACAATGAAGGAGTTAGTAATAAGAGCATATCCAACAACCTTTGTATAATTGTCTAGGATTGTAAAAACTGAAAATATAGCAATCTGGCCTAAAAACGTTGCTCCATCAGCCTTTGTATAAGTGGTCCCCACACAATTTTTTTACTGCTATTCTTGCACCCTCACTTGGTATATTTGCAAAGTCTAGAGCCACTTGCTATATTCCCAAAACCAACGCAGGAGAGCCCAACGACCACGCGCGGGACATTTCCGTCGCCACCCGCGACCTCGCCGTTGACGTTTCCGGCCGCCGCCGCGGCTATGGAGGCCACGGGCTACCTCCCCCGCGCACCCCACACCAGCGCCGACCTCGCGACTGTCATTCGCCGTCCCGCCCGCACCCCTCGCCTCAAGCGCATCGGAGCATGATGGCGACCCACGCCACCAACGCGAGGCACTCCACCGCCGCGCGGTCGATTCCGGGTTACAAAGCATTTCTGGGTTTCTCCGGTTCCAGGTCTCCTCTAGGTTCCTGGGTCTTGGTTTTGCGAGGTCTCTGTCCGAATTCGCAGCATCTTCCTGTCCTGCTTCTCTTGCTGGTAATGGCCGTAGAAGTTGCATACTAACTCGGATAGAGACGAGCCAAATATCAAACTTTGTTCATCTCGACGAGACCAATAACCCAGCGCATACCATTTTTCCAAACAAGCCGACTTTGATGTGTTTTCCGGGTCATCTATTTCTGAGTTGTTTTTCCAGGGTGCCAATTCTCTTGGCAGATCTTTAGGTCTTGAGTTGGCCTGCCAAAAATATCAACAAGTTGGAGCGCTCTTTTCTTTGGTCGGGCACCGACAAAACCACGGGAAGCAAATGTAAAGTAAATTGGGATACGGCGTGCCGGCCAAAAGCCTTGGAGGACTTGGGGTCCTTCACATGGACAAATTTCTACAGCACTACGCTTGCGTTGGCCTTGGTTGGGATAGAAAGATCCCGCAAAAATATGGGTGGGTATCGGTAACCCTTGCACCACCGAGGAGATGGACCTCTTCTATGCCGCCACCAACATCACCGTCGGAAATGGAAACAAGACTCCTTTTTGGAAGCCCCTTGGCTTGGAGGACGGAAGCCTAAAGAGGTTTCGCCGCCTATTCTTGCAGCCTCTAAGAGGAAAAATGGAGAGTGTCCCAAGCTCTCAACGACATTGCATGGATCAACAAAATCACAATGGATGATGCGTTTACCATGGAGCACGTTCGTCAATTTATTGACCTTTGGCTCCTTCTTAAGGAGGTGCACCTTGATACCAATACGGAGGATGACATTGTTTCGAAGCTAACGGCAAATGGGACCTACTTGGCGGCCTCCGCTTACGAGCCTCAGTTTCTAGGCTCTACTTCATCCGATATGAACAAGCTAGTGTGGAAGACCGCCTTTGGACGGCTGACCGTTTGGCTAAGAGAGGATGGCCAAATTGCGGACTTTGCCCCCTATGCAAGAGAGCACTGGAAATAATTGACCATCTTCTTGTGCATTGTCATTACTCCACAAGACTTTGGGGGCTCCATTCGTGATTGGTTGGGTATCCATGCCATTGATCCCCAGCTTTGGGCGGACCTCAACGTCAAGGGATGGTTTACTAGGATGACTAGCGGCCCTAACCGAAAGCCATGGGCTCCCTCGCCTTGCTTGTGGCGTGGGAAATTTGGAACGAAAGAAACACGCGTGTCTTCGAGAAGAAGTTCGCCCTTCCTATATAATCCTAGATAAGATCAAGAAGGAGGTTAGCCTTTGGGTCGTCGCCGGCGCCAAGTGTTTGAGCAAAATCATGCCGGGAGAGTAGGCCTTTTGTATCTTATGTCGGGGTTGAGAGTATAGCGAGAGAGTGCTTACACCTCTTTCCTATACCACTTCACATTGTATTTTAACTCCTTTCTTAATTAATTGATTGGGGCAAAGCTTTTGTCCCCGTTTCAAAAAAGGTCAATTATTTAGGGATAGGGGGCATTACATACGAACTAAAATGAGTAAACTTATACACTTAAATGCGTCTAGATACATCCGAATTATGAAAAAAAAAAAGATTTTATATTTCGGACGAAGGTAGTAGTTCACAGAACTCCAACCCGAGGTCGATGTTCGAATTCCCTCACAAATAATTTAGTCTTTCTCTCTTCTTTCTTGTCATAGTGTCATGCGTTCGCATGGGGGAGGGGGTCACGGAGACAGCGTGTTCACGAGAAAAGTATGTAATAAAAATCTATCTTCGGTGCAAACATGGATACTAATTTATGGACCGTAGGATCTAAACATGTTCGGTCCAGATCGACATACCATCATTTCGCATTATGCCTGGCCATGGGAAGCCCGAGCTTGGGTGGGACTGGGCTTCCCAACGGGCCGGGCCTGGGCCTCAGATTTTGGCCCGATGGACGGGACGGGACGGGCCTGGGCTTTGCATATTGGTGTTTTAAGGAAGAGGCCGGCCCGAGGCCCGATGGGATTTTGCCGTCACGGGACAGGCCTGGGCCTGAAATATAGGCCCGATGGTTGTGTCGGGCCGGGCCTGGGCCTAGGATTTTGACCACGGGCTTTTTTAGGCCTGGCCCGAAGCCCGGCCCGACCCATGGCCAGGTATTTCCCATACATGTTTGCATTTAGAACCATGTGTTTTGCCAAAATCAAACGGCAATCCGCTTGACTCTCTCCAACCAATAAATTCATGCTTTTTTCTTTTGCTAATAAAAGAAGCCTATTTTTTGTTCTTAATTTCAGATTAGAATACACGTTCACCATTGTGTTTATATTGATGATATCTTTTAAATAAGACATACAGAATATTTAAAAATGCAAAAAAATCAACTATGCACCATGAGTCTTTCTAAATCCAATTATTTTATTGATGCATGTTTCCTACAGCTTTGGGTGGGTATCATGTGGTCTATGGTTTCATTCATGTTTTGTGCAGTTCACAATGATTCGAATTTCACTCGAGTTGTTAATGAATATCTCGTATGATTCTAATTGTTTCGCTATGGTTTTACTATTTCACAATTAATTAGTCGGTAGTTTCAATGTAGTTTCTACTGGTTCGAGTCTCACTTGGGTTTGATAAACCTACTATGAAACTTTTTTAAAATTTACCAAAACCTCAATTAAAGCCTAGGAAAACATTCGCAAGGCGAGTTTTGTTAGAAAACCGGCTCAAAGGAGTGTGATCTAGGCGAAACATTGTCAATTTGATGGACTATATCTATTGTGGAGTGCTTTTTCATTGGATACTTCAGGGGGTGCTCAATTCCCGATTGCAAACTTAAAATTTGTCGACTCCTACGTTGACACTGAGTCCACCTGTATGATTCATCGTCCATATGGGGCATGTTTAATTTCAAGTGTGGTAATAAATTTATCGACGCTTCAGAAAAAACCGCTAGATAACATGTATTGTTTTGGGTGTTTAAATATTTGGCTCATTTGTGTTGATTTTTTGCAATTAACTATGTTCAGTTCGCATGCTACGTTTTTCTGTTATTCTTTTGTCAACTTGAGCTCATGAAACATATATATCGTATCTGCTGCTGACTTTGTAATGTAGATCAATCATATACGTTCTGCATCAAATATCCATTATCTAAAACAACTCTAACCAAGTATCAATGGACTATAATTAGCATTTAGCAGGTCCTTTGGCAAAGGTGCCCCGATCCCATTCCTTGGCATAAAGCAGTAAAGAAATGGCGAAATGACAGGCTGATTCCTTTTCTCGACTTCCCGTTGTCGTCTCCATATAGAAATTTAGCGGAAGAAAACTTATTTTCCATATATCAAATGAAAAATAGGAAGAAAAAGAAAACAAAGTGAAACCAAGATAAAGATATCCAAATAGAGAGGTCCAAATCCAAAGACAAATGTCAATCTGAAGTCTGAGTCATGGGGCCCCTTGCGGCAGCAGCCCACTACTTTGTGTTTTTGTTTTTGTTGCGGCATAGCCTGGAAGCGGCGCCTCGAGCCCGTAGGTGGTGGGTGATCCTTGTCACCATATTCTCAGCCTACATAGTACTAGTACAAGGAACCTGTGTAGAAAGTTGTAGAAACCCTAATCTTTGTTGTTGTATTGCCATGACCTTCATGGGGTATATATAGTGGTACAAGGAGTGAGGTAAACTTGGAGTACAAGAAGTCTAATACTAGTCTATCTCTAACTCCTAGTTGTACACGTATTCTAACATTCCCCCTCAGTCGTAACGGGAGTGAAACGAACGTTTGCGACTGGATTTGAAGTCCTACGCTTTCATCGTCTTCTCCTCTCTGTGATCATCAACTACGTCTCTGGTGGTCTTCCTCTCTTCCCTCCCGCAGTCACAGCGGGAGTGAAACGGACGCAAATGACGACGCGGACGCTGTTGACTGGAGTTGTTGCCGATGGGTTGCTGTAGACGTTGTCATGGATGTCGATGTCGAGGTAGCCGGTCGTGATGTAGCCGTGGTCGATGTTGTCGTAGTCGTGGTTGTTGTAGCCGATAGCGCCGGAGGGCAAATAAAATTGCGCGGTTTTGGTCGTAGTGTCTTAGGTTTTGTGCGGCGGCGGCAGGAATCTTGGTCATAGTGCGGCGGCGGCGGCGGCTGCAGGTTTTTGGGTCATTAGGCGGCGGCGGCAGGGATCTTGTGCACGTATTCTAACACCCTGGTCTTGTGTCATTCTGTCTACATTCTGTAATTGCTCAGGCTAATTCTGTTCCACATATTCCGTTTCATGGACAACATCAGGAAAAAGTACTAATTCCGCCTGTGAAATAAAAGAATTCAGATAAGCTTGAGAGAATTTCTGTTCCGTAGGGATAAGGTTGGCGTACATGGTTACCCTGTTGTTGGTGGAAGCGGCGCATCGATCGTCAGAAACTTGCGATTCACAGTACAAAGTCTACGAGATACTTATCTGATTTTTTTTACACGGAGTGGAGGCCTAGTCAGAAACCAGAAGCAGACAACCCGGCCAGGCCATCATCACGATTGCCTCTTCTACCGACGACTCGACGAGCCCTTTTTCTCCTGTTGCCGTGCAGAATATCCCGGAGCATATGACTCCTCTCTTCTTCGCCGTCCTTCCATATTGCCGTACGCGGCCCACCGAGGCCATCATTCCCAGGGAGAAAAATGTTTAGTCCCTGATTAGTTCAGAGTCAGAGATGCCGCGGCACTCGTCTGCACTACTTGGGAAAATAATGATAGTAGCTAGCTGCCTGGCCTAATTGCTATCGCACACTTGTAGCTGATCTTTTGGCCCGTTTTGCGTGATGCTTTCCAGTTCCGATTTTCAAGTGTGCTAGTTAGTTTGGTTCATGCCCATAGTTTGCTTCGATGGAAGTTCCGATTCGGTGAAAACAAAGGCTTTTATTTTTTCGAGGGTTAACGAAGGCGCCATTCGATTGGATAGAAAGCAATTCCTTTACAGGAAAGTCTCACGAGACGCTAGAAAATGAAAAGAAAAGGAGGCCAAAAATACCAAGAAAAACGAAGAATTGAGTGTCAGTGAATGAGTGAACTGTACACTCGTTTCTGAAAATTAGGTTTTCATAGAAAAAATCCATAGAGTAGCAGACACTTGTTTCTCTAGTTCTTTATAAGAAAAAAGAGGAATGGCGATCAAAACGTGTACTTGTGGTCTATGTGGGTTGTCAGATGAAGTCGAGATGGGCGAGGTTGGAACTTGAGGAGAGCATTATCCCGACGAATATTCTGGCTCTCAGCTGGAGGCTTCTACCCTAACTGAAAAGTGTCATTTGATCTGCTGGGAACGATCGAAAAGTGCGTCCACGGACGCAGCGGCAGCAGCATGGAGATCCTTTCGATGAGCCAACGGCAGTGCTTTCAGGCGAGTGTCGATCCAGATAATAACTGAAACATGTCATGACATTTTCCGTCGCTTTGCGCGGCAGCGTTTTCCAGTCAGTTCAGTGAACCAACAAATGCTTCAACGACGGCTGACTCACCATGATCAGTGCTGTGGAAAATATAGAACCCTAATATTGTTTGTTGTTATATTGATCTAACCCTCGCGGGGTATATAAGGAGTACAAGACTTGAGAGGCAAGTTGCCTATGACTTGAAGTACAAGATATGTAGAATCCTAGTCTATCTCTAGTCCTATACGTATTCTAACATCCCCCCTCAGTCGCAGCGGGAGTGAAACGGACGATTGCGACTGCTTTTGAAGTCTTCCGCTCACGTCGTCTCCTCCTCTCCGTGATCATCAACTACGTCTCTGGTGGTCTTCCTCTCTTCCCTCCCGCAGTCACAGCGGGAGTGAAACGGACGCAAATGACGACGCGGACGTTGTTGACTGGAGTTGTTGCCGATGTGTTGCTGTAGACGTTGTCATGGATGTCGATGTCGAGGTAGCCGGTCGTGATGTAGCCGTGGTCGATGTTGTCGTAGTCGTGATTGTTGTAGCCGATAGCGCCGGAGGCGCAAATAAAATTGCGTGGTTTTGGTCATAGTGTCTTGGGGTTTGTGCGGCGGCGGCAGGAATATTGGTCATAGTGCGGCGGCGGCTGCAGGTTTTTGGGTCATTAGGCGGCGGCGGTAGGGATCTGCGGCGGCGGCGGGTTTTTTTGTGTCATCATGCGGCGGCGGCAGGGATCTGCGGCGGCGGCGGGTTTTGGGGTCATTGGGCGGCGGCGGCAGGATCTGTGGTGGCGGCGTGTTTTTGAGCAGCGGCATCAACGGACCACGTGTATGTAGACCTTGGCGATGATTGTGTTGGCGATGTAGAACTCGACGATGATCTTGATGTAGTCGTACAGCTTGATGTAGCTCGATGTCGTGGTTCGGCTCGGTGTAGTCCGGTCGGTGCAGTGCAGATTGGTTCGGCTCGACGTAGTCGTTGCGCTGAAGGCGCACGGAGGCGGATCATGTTCTTGCGCGTGTCCCGAAGTCGTGTCGTGGCCGTCGGCAATGTTGATGAATTTGCGCGTCGCGAGTGTAGAGCTTGCTTGGCTTCATGGACTCCCGTACATGCCTGAAGTCTTGACGTAGGGGCAGAACTGCAGTACATGTTGGCTTGGATCTGTTGGAGCATACCTTTCTCGTTGTTGAAGATCGAGCCATCAGGGCAGGGCAGCACACACCATGCATGCATACTCTTCTTCCTTGGGCTCCGTGCCTTCGTGCTGCTTCTATAGCTCGGCAGCATGCGTACGTGCCACCAAGAGTTCGTGATCGATGCACTGGTCCTGCGTGGCATCGTGGTATCGATGCAGGCAGGAGGTCGAAGCTGATCCATATGTGCCGCCGGCTCGAGTTGCAATGAATTTCGTCGGGAGAGGATCACGAAGGATTTAGGGTTTTATTTGTGGCTAATCGGATCTAAAACTATGGAATTGAAATTCGAAATTGATAGATCTAACTCTAAGAACCGATCCGATCTTTGATCGTGACCGGGTGTCGCGCCCCCGAGGAGAAGAGATTGATCTCCCCGGGGGCGGCGTGCGATGCGGAAGTGTTTAGAAGCCTAAGATCGGCGTCGTGAGACTAACCGCTCTGATACCATGTGGAAAATATAGAACCCTAATATTGTTTGTTGTTATATTGATCTAACCCTCGCGGGTATATAAGGAGTACAAGACTTGAGAGGCAAATTGCCTATGACTTGGAGTACAAGATATGTAGAATCCTAGTCTATCTCTAGTCCTATACGTATTCTAACCAGTGCATCTCCGGCCAAGCTTCGAAAAAGCATCAAATCAATGTTCCTTCGGATTTGCTACGGTATTTAGTCAGAGCGAAATAGGCAAGCAAAACCTTCATTCGCTTTCGCAATCGCGGATCTCGACGTACGCCACCGAGCACACAACTGCTCGCATCACGCTGGCTACCCTCACCAAGTATCTGCAAGCTAGAGCATCGATTCCTGCTGCCTAGCTAGCTAGTACTAGAGACAAAATCCCGCAGGGGAAATCCTAGAAATCTCACTAACAAAATTGGTCCCGCGTCCCGCTCCCGCACGGGTGCTCGCCGCAGCGGCGCGCCTACGCCGCCTCCGGCTTGCACAGACCATCGGTGCCAGCGTGTACAGGAGCGGAGGCGAAAGCGAACGGCCTGGCGCTGGCGATGAAGGAGGGCATGTCGTCGCCGGCCATGATGACCACGACCTTGGGCTCCCGGTCGAGCGGCGCCATGGTTCCCCGCGCCGACGACGACTCTTCAGTGCGTTCCCTCGCCGCGAGGAGCCGGTGGGCTTGCGGCGCGTGCAGACGAGCACCAGCAGCGCCACCGCGATGAGCCCCATCATGAGCGCGAAGCCGAGGAAGAGGTACGGCGTGGGCGTCCTCCACAGCCCCTGGTGCGCGTGTCCCGCGGCGGCCGCCGACGACGCCGCCTCCCCGCTGCCGACGCCCACCAGCGCGGCCCCTTCTCTCACCGGCCTCATGGTAACTGATGAATCGAAGTACACGGACAGATTTCTCTCTCTGTTTGTATCTTCTCCTTCTCTTTCCCGCTGCGCTTTCCTCTCCTTCTCTTTCCTCTTTCTGCGTGCGTACACTGCAGGGTGGTTTGATTTCTTCTCTGTTGTTACTGCTGTGTGTGAGTGGGAAACTGCGACCGAGGGAGGGAGGAGAGGAGGGCGATTTATAGGCAGCGGGCAGGGAAGGGAGCGGGGAAAAGAAACCGCGCGATCGAGAGAGAGCTTCGGTTGCCCTGACCTGCCTCCCCCAGGTGCTCCTGCTGCTGTTGCTGGTCTCTTTCTGCTGACGCGGCCGCATGCAGAGGACGACAGCTACGGCTATCTACCGGCGGCGGCTGGGTTTTTGGCCGCTTGGTTTTGCCTTTCGATACAGCTTGCTGCTCACTGGTCTCGCAACAGTGGAATGGGTTCTCCTGATGCTTTCAAAGCGGATCCACCACCTGGACCCACCAAGAAGATGGACAAGGCAATGAATCAGGACAGGCGAAAACCCGTCAAGTTCGGACGGTCACCTACTGCCCGGCGAACAAGGCGGAGTACCCGCGTGTCTAGGCGAACAAGGCGGAGTACCCGGTCTTCCCTCCGTACAGCGAAGAGGATAAGCACGCCAGCTCGTGCGGGAAACTTGTAGAAGACTTAGGCGCTAAGACGAAGGACGCGCCCCAGTGACGTCGCCCTGGGCGTGGTCGGTGGGCTGTCAGGCCCGGTCCGCCCCTTCTTTCCCAAAGGCGAACGACCATGCCCAACCACACGAGATACTTGGACGAGAGAAGGCCACGTCGCCTCCATTAGACCACCGATGGGTTTTCCTCGCGTGCCCATGTCGGATCCCCTTAGCCAATAAAAGGAGAACCAAAGCACCGGGGAAGATAGATGGAAAGCAACTCCAGAGCAAGACTAGACGAGGGCTGGGAAGGTAAAGGAGGAAGGTGATCTCTTCAGGTATAGGATCTGTCCTTCGTCTACGTCCAGCCAAAACCTTCCGGGTACCCTATCCGAAGGTCTCCTTGTAAAGATCCACCATGAAGAACTCATCAATCCAGACATGCAGGAGTAGGGCTGTTAGCCTCCGGTGACCTGAACCTGGGTAGCTCCTTATGTCCCTGTGGTTGCTTGCTTCCATCGTTGAGAGGAGAGTTTGATCTGAATCACCCACGAGAGACGTTTCTCAGCCTCCTTCGCGCTCCGTGCCGAACCTAAAAAGGGTATCCTTTACTCCCGATATCCGTGATCCGAGACACGACACTGACGACATTGCAAACGTAGCGTACAAATTTATCTGGAGGTTTCTGCTGCGATATGGACCATGCCATGCATGCGTGCATGTGGTTAAAATGAGACGCGGGACTCGAGAACGCGCGCACTGGCAGATAACGATGGAGATCAGCCCTGGCCGCACGGGAGCAGATTCAGTGAACCTAGCCGTATGGTAAAAGCGGCTCCCCGCTGAACTTGGTCCAGGAGCTCGGGATGATCCTAGCTAGACACATTTTAGGAAACACGATCGGACTGTGGTGTCGCGTTATATGATCGGAGTTGCGTTGAGTTAAGCCCATGCATGCACCACGAGAGAATATGCTTGTAGTCACCGGCGGATCTACTTGGAGCTAAGGGGTGCACAGGACACCGGGTAGGACAAAATTTCTTTGTGAAATTACAATTTTTCACCACACATGCACCCCAAAAAGATTGATTTTATCTCTTGTGCACCGGTAGGCACCCTGGTGCTCCAAGCTCTAGCTCCGCCACTGCTTGTAGTTTTCCTTCATGCATGAGCCTAGACAGGAATATGGTGATTCAGTGAACCTTGCCGTGGAAAAAACGGTGTCGTCGAACCTGGTCCAAAGGCTGTGGAATATCCATATACACACTCACCACACTTGGTAATTAATGCACTCTAGGTAATTCAAATGAGCAGCTCTGTCCTCGTTCGTCTTTTTTCTTTCGAGAACGTGCCAACGTGCGAGAAGGCACGTTTTTATATAAATAGAACATACAATTGGTTCAGTTTATAAGGCAGATCGGACCCAAAAATCATACAGAACCCACACGACGCCTCTTGGCCAAGGATTGGGTAACCGATGCACCCTCGGTAAATTGGATTACCGACCAAATATTCCGAATTTATTCAAAAAAATTGAATTTAAATGCACGAACCTAGATAACTAATCAGTATCTATTCTAAACGTTGAATAAATACTTGGCGCATTGGTAGCTACCTGTTGGGCAACTCTCGTGGAAGCTGGAGATCCCTAGTTCGAATCCCACATCTCACAAAGTAGTATATTTTTTCTTTTTGTGGATTAGCTTTGTTCCATACAAAAATGAATAATAATGTAAAAAAGAGTGCCGGAGATGAGAACCACCAACTCATGGAACTGTGGTGCTGCGATGAAGCCATACCACTGCGCTACCGTCAAATTCATGTTCAAACTGAGCTTATATCGTAATTAACCCTTTCAGCAATAATGCGAATTCAAAATTTGTTTGAAAATTTCGTGGCGGTATTTTCTGGTTACCGCGGTAACCGTAAATTTTGAGCCCCCTCGAGATTTTTTTGAATCCGGTACCCAAAACCTTGCTCTTGGCTAATCAAAAATCCAGATACAACTGGCTAACTCAACCGCTAGCCATCTACGAAATCTATATTTTTTGTATCTGATCACTTACAGTAGGGTGACGAGCAGAGGCGGAGCTACGTTGAGGTCAAGGGGGGCCATGCCCCCCCCCCCCCCCCAGTCCATCAGAATTTTTTGAAGAAACAGTACATACGTGGTTCATCCCCCCCCCCCCCCCCCCCCCCCGCATCCATCAGAATTTTTTGAAGAAACAGTACATACGTGGTTCATCCCCCCCCCCCCCCCCCCCCCCCCCAACCCAATTGGCCCACACCATGTTGTTTTGCCTATCTAATCCCATTTGTCGCCCAAACAATCAGCCCAAGCTCCTCTACTGGTAATGAGAGTCTATCTCATCACAACTCTTCAAGAATCGCTGATGCTGAAGCTAGTACTAAGCAATCATCGAAACATACTACTCCCTTTGTTCACTTTTATAAGACATTCTAGATATTTTAGTACGGACTAAAATACGATCAAAATGAGTAAACCTACACACTAAATAAGTCTAGATAGTGACACGGTGTTTCGGATCTGCACCCGTTGTGTAAAACATTTTTGTTTTTTTTAAAACGTCAAAAAATACAAAAAAAATCGGATATACATCAGGACATTTTGTATTAGGAACAAAATTTTCGCGGAGAAAAGACATCTTTTGCATGTGTAAAAAAACAAAAAATGTCTCGTACAAAGTCATTTCCGAGCGCCTGGATTTCTCTTTTTTGCACAGGTCACAAAACAATGTCTTTTCTTCGCGAAACTTTTTGCGCTAACATAAAATGTCTTGAAATATATCCAAATTTTTATTTTGAATTTTCATCATTTTGAAAATTATTATTTAAGAAGTGGGTGCATATGCACCATGACCCGATATGGATTTCCGTCTAGATACGTGCATTCTCGACAAAATATAGAATGTCTTATAAAAATGAACGGATGGAGTATTAACATACCGCGGCCTGAGCACACCGTCGGTATTTACGTTCCCACGTGGCCTGCATGCATGTACGGAGGGAGATCAGTACGTACATGGGTGTACAATTGTACATCCTTTTTTTTTTTGGGCGAAAGGCTGTATATATATCCATGTCTAAATCATCGTATAGAGCAATTAACATCAAATAATTAGGAGAATACCATAAAAAAAGTACTGTAGGAGAATCATAAGTAAATGTGTGACTTTTAGTGTGTCGCACTCCATGCGTCTGCCATGATATGCCACGTACGCCAGAACCACGAGATCATGGCATGGCGGCTTCCGGACGAGCCAAAATCAAACTCTTCAAACGCTAACCGACAGGGGTTGATCGATATGCGAGCTGGCAGCTGGCCGCTTTACGTTTCCCGCCACCCGATCGAGTCGCCGTGCCCGCGCATTCAATCATCCATCTCGGTTGTCGAACGCCATGGCCAGCTGCAGCTGCCGTGCAGACGCA
Organism: Poa pratensis; assembly: GCA_947311845.1. Classification (NCBI taxonomy): domain Eukaryota; kingdom Viridiplantae; phylum Streptophyta; class Magnoliopsida; order Poales; family Poaceae; genus Poa; species Poa pratensis. The sequence goes on along the minus strand of CAMZMU010000096.1, from coordinate 53,548,894 downwards.
ATGCGTGCGTGGCAGGCGTGACGTGTGCTCGATCGGCGCCTCGACCGGCCTTGTGTCAGCCACTAGATTTGGCCATCCACAGCTAGCTAGCTGGGATTTCCAGCTACGATCGAGAGCATACTATACCAGTTGCATTGCATCGATCCAGGATCATATCGCGTGCTGCTGAGAGCAATTGCTTTGCTAGCTAGCCTTGGACCCCGCCCGTTCCCGCTAGCTAGCTGGTCACCGGCTACCTACCTCGACAACTGCTAGCTAGCTGGGTCATTTTCAGCGGAAATCTATCAAACCATATAGTACGATGCTCTTCAGGCTTCGGCTGATGCAAGCCAGATTGGGACAAACGGTCGGCGATGAAAGTGGTCGCACGAATCGACCGACCCGGCGTCGTCGTCTGACTGACGATCGTGGCAAAATGGTCGCCATCTTTGACAGAAACGAGCTCCATTCCTTCCACACATAAACATGCGCAGAAGAAAAGATGGAGCGAAATTGTGGAGTAGTTGTGCCCTGCTTTTGACATCACACGATGCAAATCCATCCACTCGGCGCGGTGCGCACTAGCTAGCTTAATTACTTGGTGATGGCGCGCGCTAATGGTTTTACTCCATGGCCCACGCTAAAGTAAAGCGAGAGAGATGAATTATTATATTAGCGTCGCTTTATTAACCGTCGATGATTAAATTAGCTTGACCCTTTGCGCACAAAAAGTTAACTAAGCCTACCATTCTGGATGGAAGACCCTGGAGGCGGTAGATCGGAGATTACATGCTTATGCCAGGAGATAAAGGAGCTAACTGGGGTACTTACTGGTATTTCATTCAGGCATACTGGACGCCAAGCAAATGAGGCTGCTCATGCGTGTGCTAAGAGGGCTAGTAGTGCTAGAAGGAGGTGCTTGTGGGTCAATTATAACCACCCTTCTTAGAACAAATCATATGTAAAGATTGTAATTCCACCAGTTAATCAATAAAGCTACTGATTCGCAAAAAAAAAAAAACCGGATTCGTGGCATTACCTGTGGGTTCCGTCCGGCTCTTGAGATTATCCGAAAGTTAAATTGGCAAACGTGGTTTGTTAAGTTCCTGCCTACCTTTAATTATACTGGGGAGTACTGGGATGCATAACAACATGACAGGAACAGAACACAGATATACAATATACAGTTGAAGATCAAGATCGAGCAACGTTATCCAATTAGAATTTTTAAAAAAAATGAGGAAGAGGTTTCCGATCTAATTAAGCAAGGGCTGCAGGGCATAGAGTTGATGAGGAGTAACAGAAGAAAAGAAAAGAAAGAGGAGAAGAGAGGGAGAGAGGCGTTTTGACTTCCGGGTACACCCATTTATTTTAAAATACATTTTAAACGCAATTCGAAATCTTAAGGAAGGTGGAAAAAATGTTCGCTCTTAAAATTTAACATCCTATCTGTTCACAAAGTCGTTTCACGAAATCCCGACATTTGTGTTTATGTCTAAAAAGAGAAAATTTGGTGTGACAATTTAAAGACATTCGTTTTGCATTTTTTACACGGGCCATAAAAGTATCGGATTTTCGCGAAACGGCTTAATGAACACATAAAATGTGAAGACGTATACGCGAAATTTTATTTTGATTTTTTTATATGAGTCAAAGTGAATTTCACGAGAGGAGGCCCATATATACTCACGTGGTTCATACATCTCAGACTATCCTCTCAAAAAAAAATTTGGCATCACTTTGTTAACAGTTAATGACTATCCAGTCTGAGCTTTTACACAAAGAAAATAAATTAAGCCTAGCATTCTAGAAAAAAGAACGATTAACCCGGATTGGTAACACCCTTCATAGATCATCCGTGGATTTGTCCGGCTCTTGAGATTATCGAAGAGTTTAGCAAAACGTGGTTTGCTAGATTCCCGCCTCACTTTAATCACCGGGTAATGTGATGACACCGTAATAGAGTAATAGAAACAGAACAAACATCAATGATGTAAAGTTGATTTGATTTAAAAAGTGCTGAGAATATAGGCAATTGTTCGATTAAATTAATCCAATAATAAATCATGAACATGACAAAAGTAGTGCTAATGACATACTGAAACTTGATGATAAAACTATGTACTAGACAGATAGTAGAAACATCTACGCATATCCCTAGTACTGCAGACATGGAAATAATCATGAGAGGGATAAACATGTTATACCCTCCAGTAGGCCAGTTGGCCACAGCAGCAGCGAGGCGGTGGCTTCGTCGGCGATCCTCTTGTCAGCGGCAGCCTTCTCCTTGTCGGCGTCGGTGGCCATGGTGATGAAGAAGACGACGCGGACGTAGTTGATGCAGATGTAGATGAAGCAGACGGACTTGAGCGAGCAGTCGCGTAGAGACGCTCCCCAAAAACCTAATCGCCCCTCTCCCGTACAGGATCTAGAGAGGCGGAGTTTCGGAGGCCTGCTCTCCCGTCAGCCGTGTACGCGGTGGACGGGATGGATCAGCGATGGCAGCAACAGTAGGTGGAACTATGGTGGCGGCGCAAGCAGATGCTATCTTTCTGGTGTTACTTCTGGAGAGGAGCGACCTCTCTCATATAGGCACACACGCAGGCGGAAGGCCAACGGAAACGCACGCAATTAATTAGAGAATTGAGAGACTGGTAACGGCCGTACTTAAGAGCACTTAAGACAAAACGTTTCAGCTCAAATTCATTCTCCATTAAGCGCAATGAATTCTGAAAACTCCCGTACTTAAGAGCACTTAAGACGGACGTTTCAACTCGCAATGAATTCTGAAAACTCCGTACTTAAGAACACTTAAGACAAACGTTTCAGTGCATATTCATTTTCCATTAAGGCAAGCGTTTCAGTTGACCGTTCATCTGCTTCAACTTGCAGCGCACGAGATTCCCTCAACCCGCGGCGCGAGCGCGTCGTGACGAGGCGAGGCGTGACAACATGGGCCTTTAGGGATTTATCTGGAAATGTTAGATGCTAATATTTCAACAATATTTCAGCAATCCCCCACCAGATCCCAAAGACCCATGATGTTGTTCTCTGTTCCAAACAATGTTTTGATATACCAGTATTTTCAGTGGAGACCCGTTAAGGTTGAACATCCACCTAGAACAAATAGCTACACTCCTTCACAACTGACAATGGACTATGCCTTGAATTGTCAATTTGGCGTAAAGTAGTTTCACCAAATGTCTTACTAGTACTAGGCTGCCGAAGGCTGATCCCTCGGGTGGAGCATATTAGTCACACTCCTGACCTATTCATGAACTTACTAGAGATCAACCCAATCTCATAGACTGTGACCAGCAGTCGGGCTCATATAGGTGTGTTCCTCCAAAGATCGCTCTGTAGGATAGCATCTTGCTTATACAAAGACTTGGAACACATTAAGACAAATGTCAACCTGCCATACAGTTACCGAGAGTAGTGCATCTCCAACGGAGTGGGTTAGTAAAAGTACTCTCCTCAGTTAACCACTAGCTTGTTTTCCCAGGTCCTACTTCACGGGATCTCCGATCACATAGGTTGGGTTACTACCATGGCAACTCATGTGGGTTTCATACCCATCTCACTCGATGCATTTTCTATCACAACACGTGATAGCCCTTTGGTAAAGGGATCTGCCAGATTTTTAGCCGACTGGATATAATCCAACGCTATTACTCCGGAGTTTCTCAAATGTCTGACAGCTTTTAATCTCATTCGTATATGTTTGTTGGACTGCATGTTGTCCTTTGAACTTTTGACCTTGGTAATCATTGTCTGATTGTCACAGTTCATAAGGATAGCCGGTACTGGCTTTTCAACCACAGGCAAGTCCATCAACAGATCTCGAAGCCATCCTGCTTCGACACCAGATGTGTCCAATGCTGTTAATTCTGCTTCCATTGTCGATCTCGTCAGGATCGTTTGCTTGCAAGACTTCCAGGAAACAGCACCACCTCCAAGGGTAAACACATAACCCGTTGTGGCTTTCATCTCATCAGCATCAGAGATCCAATTCGCATCACAATACCCTTCAAGCACTGACGGGCTTCCAGTATAGTGAAGTCCATAGTTCTCAGTACCTTTCAGATAGCGCATAATTCTTTCAACAGCGTGCCAATGTACATCACCCGGATTGGAAACAAACCGGCTCAGTTTGCACACAGCAAACATGATGTCAGGCCTCGTAGCGCTTGCTAGGTACATGAGTGAACCAATTACTTGAGAGTATCTCAGCTGATCCTTAGCTGTGCCTTTGAACTTTCGAATCTGCACACTAGGATCATATGGTGTTGGAGAAATTTTGCAGTCCGAATATCCAAAACGACTCAAAATCTTCACCCTCATTATCTCTCAGTAGCTTGATGTTCAAATAACATCAGCCACACCAAGGTCCTTCATCTCAAAATTCTGAGATAGAAACGACTTAACCTCCTCAATGACTTTGAGGTTGGTCCCAAATATCAGTATGTCATCAACATACAAGCACAGTATAACTCCTTCGCCCCCACCATGGCGATGGTATACGCATTTGTCAGCTTCATTAACAACAAAACCAGCAGAGGTTAAAGTTGTATTGAACTTCTCATGCCATTGCTTAGGTGCTTGTTTCAGGCCATATAAAGATTTCAGTAACTTACACACCTTTCCTTCTTGACCATCTATTACAAAGCCATCTGGCTGTTGCATGTAGATTTCCTCGTCTAGCTCTCCGTTCAGGAAAGCCGTCTTAACATCCATCTGGTGGACGAGAAGACCATGCGAGGCCGCCAACGAGAGTAATACTCGTATGGTGGTCAGTCTGGCCACTGGTGAATAAGTATCGAAGAAATCTTCCTCTTCTTTTTGGGAATAACCCTTGGCTACAAGCCTAGCCTTGTATTTTTCAATCGTACCATCGGGCCTAAGCTTCTTTTTGAACACCCACTTACATCCCAATGGTTTACAGCCATAGGGACGTTCAGTAATTTCCCATGTCCCGTTAGCCATGATGGAATCCATCTCGCTACGGACTGCTTCTTTCCAGTATTCAGCATCCGGAGACGCATAAGCATCTGAAATAGAAGTGGGAGTGTCATCCACAAGGTACACAAGGAAATCATCACCAAAAGACTTTGCAGTCCTCTGTCTCTTGCCCCTACCAAGGGTTTCCTCGTCATCCTTCTCAGGATTTTCATCATGTGTTTGTTCATAATATTCCATAGGAATGGCAGGTTCAGGAGTCTCATCAGATTCCTGTCTAGAAGTGCTTGGCATATCTCTCATAGGAAAAATATCCTCAAAGAATGTAGCATCTTTAGACTCCAGAATTGTACCGACCTTCACGTCAGGTACTTCAGATTTCACTACTAGAAATCTATAACCGACGCTATTCTTAGCATAGCCCAAATTAACGCAGTCCACGGTCTTTGGTCCAAGCTTACGCTTTTTGGGGATCGGCACGTTGACTTTCGCCAAACAGCCCCAAGTACGTAAGTATGAGAGTGTCGTTCTTCTCTTCTCCCATTGCTCATAGGGAGTAATCTCATTGTCTTTTGTCGGAACTTTATTCAGGACATGACATGATGTCAATATAGCCTCCCCCACCATGCCTTGGATAAACCCGATGTATCTAACATGGCGTTAACCAAATCTGTTAGAGTACGGTTTTTCCGTTCGGCAACCCCATTTGACTGGGGCGAATAGGGAGGCGTCCTTTCATGAATAATACCATGTTCCGCACAGAAAGAATCAAACTCATTAGAGAAGTACTCTCCACCACGATCTGACCGGAACCGCTTAATTTTCTTTTCAAGTTGATTCTCAACTTCTGCCTTATAGATTTTAAAATAGTGTAGAGCCTCATCTTTGGTGCTTAACAAATATACATAGCAATATCTAGTGGAATCATCTATCAGTGTCATGAAATATCTTTTTCCACCTTTAGTCAACACACCATTCATCTCACAAAGATCAGAATGTAAAGTTCTAACGGTGCCAAGTGTCTTTCCTCTGCAGCCTTATGGGGTCTAGATACATCCATTTTTTTGCAAATTTGAGACAGTTATTATTGGACGGAGGGAGTATATATGAATGCAAAAGATGGGTGCCAACTAAAGTACTAATTCGATTCGCAACATGATGCTGCGTGCACTCGTCAGGGTACGTGGCTAGCTACTCGCCAAAATACTTGAGAAAATCCATGGTAGGATCGTCGCTTGGGGCGAAAGTAGCCGGCCGCTCGTAGTGCTGATCTTTGACAAATCCAATCAAGAAGCGTCGACCTCACGACGATTCGGCCGGCGAATGCGCGCGGCGGCTCGACGGCCACTTGTGAATAATGATCACACCAAACACATTCCCTCCATCCACTGCTAATGAACTGATCTATGCACGCGAGGCCAATGTTAACAGGATCACCGCGCCATTTTCGCTCGATTCGCCGCGCACGATTTTGACGTGATAGATGTGGTTGAAGCCAGCTGATTGATGGTTCAGTCTGCGATCTTTTCGTGGCGCGGCGATGGTGGCTTTGGTTGGTGATGTGATGTGCACGTAATTAAGCTGCGTGCCAGGAAACGATGGATGGATCGATCGGGGGTGCTGCTACGAAAGGGAGATGTGAAACGCATGCCTGGAAGAGAGTGACGGAGCCCGGGAACTTGTTCGTGCATGCATCGGCAAAAAACAATCTCTCATGCTGCACTGCACGTTGCTTTCCTAAAAGGTGTTTCTTGTCTTCCTGTTTGCTTAACATAGATACAGACTAGGGAAATTTGGCGCGTCGGCACGCCGCGTCTGTGGTGTTAATTTTGCTGCGTAATTTGAAGTGTATTTTATTTATGATGGTACGCACGGAATTAAAATGCTGATAGCTAATTTAACGGTCTATGATAACATATTTGGTATTATAGATAAAATATTCGGTTTCTTCTAACTGAAAGATAGTGTATGAATTGGACATAAATAGATAGAATACATTTTTTATACGCGTGACGACATGTCACGCCCGTTGCATTGATATGTGCAGGCGTATTAGGTATAGTAATGTTTGTATCACGTATAATTTAGTGCATTTGGTTTTCTTAATATAGTGTTTGTAATCTCGGATAGAAGTAAGTACTCTGAGGTGATATATAACCATTGGTCACCTGTGTGGTATAAATGTGAACTTTGCATGTAGATGAACTGTTCAAAAATATTTAAGTTTGGTGAAATTAGAAGAAGACAAAGAAAAAGATAAAAGAATAGAAAGAATGAAAACACGCAAAGGGAAAGAAAGATTTTGTGATTTCGAGTATCTGCAAATTTTTAGCGAGTTTGAGTGTTCAAGCGTGCGTGTATTTTGTCTCAAATATTTATTTTAACTCCACAATTAAGGGGAATGTAATGTGTGAGCATTTATTAAATTTAACTCCATAAAATTAGGAAAAATGCATTTCGATTACCTCCAAAAACTTGGCGGGGTGGCACACCGTATTTTTTTTGTTATCTTATATGTCGTGGTTAAAAATTAGCAGCTCCAAATTATGGTTGAGAAGGTTAACAAATTTACGTCGAATTTACTGTGGAAAGATTTTTAAAAAATTCCCTATTTGTAATTATAGTTTTTTTATCCAAATTGCATACCAAATGTATGAGCCCATTTGGTAATGTAGCTTATTTGCAGTCATGAGTATCATGTTTAGAAGAACTTTAAAAGTTCCGCATTTTAAATAAGCAGGAATTTGGTCTATAATGACAAATGTTTCTGTATTTTTATATGTAGGCCAGAAAGTTACAAAATTCGAAGAAAATATGCGAGGAGTTTGTTAATATTAGTAAAACAATTTAGTTACCATAACATTTATGTATCATTTTGGAAATGTAGTTAATTTGGCTATCAGGCTTAATGAAATAATTGTTGGTGTAAATAATTTAGCTAAATTTTACTAAAAATAGAAACAAAATCATGTAACTTGTGAAAGATAATCAGAGTGACGACGTGTCCTTTGGGATTTAAAAGTGTTGAAATCCGTTGGAATTTATCGTGCAGCGTATCTCAAAATACTTAGTAAATTGAAATGTTTAAATATGCTTTTATTTTTTAATAAATTTGCAAGCTAACTCCATATTTGCACAAAATGAATTATGTAAGCATTTATTAAAATTAAACATATACTTAGAAAGAGTTTTTTTTAGATTGTATATGCAAATATGTACTGAGTTGACATGATCAAATGTGGTTGTATTTTGATTTAAATAGGTAGCATTTTTTTAAAGCATGATAACATATTTTGAAGTATCTTCATTTTTTTAGCAAATTGGAATGTTTGATTATGATCATATTTTCTCATCTTAAAATAATTTTAAAAAATAACCTTCACGTTAATTTGTTTGTTGCGGTTAAAACTCAACATTGCCAAAAAAAGAAATGAGCTAGTAATAGTACTTATATCAAAAAAATATGGCAAACCATCGGATCAAGATACACTAATAAACCAAATCCGTTGTTGATTGTATTTCTCGTTTTAATAATTCACTGGTGCAAAATATTAAAACATAAGAATAAAACAGTAAATGCAGGACAATCTAATATCTGACCCACTTACGGAACCTTACTACTGAAATATCTGAGGACTATAGACGTCGATGAAGTGAAAACAATATAGATGATATGACCAATTGAAGATAATGAAATGCATCCTAGATCATGAAGATCAATTTAAATGGAGTTGGATTGACTAACAGATGTTATTTCCATAATCTACATAATTAATATAAAAAGGTTATACTGGTTCTTCTAATTTTTTTTTTAAAGTTGTTCAAACATGCGTGGATTTGTTTTAGCTGTAAAGATCTAATTTTTTCTGCAAATTTTGGTATATTATTTATATGTTTCTGAATTACAGATTAAAAGATATGGATTTTTCAGTTTCCAGCATTTTTCTGTAATTATTTTGAAAACTGACAGAGGGACCCACATGTCATATTTTTGTTTTATATTGAAAATCTGAAGTTCCTGCCATGTGGGCCCGCCGTGACGTGGACAGGTGACGTCACGCGCGTCGGCGGCGGACGCGGCCGCGCTGCCGAGGTCGCGCTCGAGCAGCTGCGCGCGCGCCGGCCTGGGTTCGCACGGAGCCGCGCGAGGAGGTGGAGGGGAGTCGAGCGGGCGGCGCGCAGGACCATATGGTCTCCAGAGTGGAGGGAGAGCGGCCTGCGACTACGGCGGCGTCGATTCCGGCGCGCTTCGGGCTTCCCGAGACGCGAGACTGGGCGAGGATGGAGAGGGCAGGACTGCGGAGTTCTCCGTGCGCGTAGATTCGCCGGAGGAGGAGCTAAGCGACGGCGATGCGCGTCGGCGTCGGCGGCGGCGGTGGGGTCGCGCGGGAGAGAGAAGGAGAGGGAGGGGGGTTGTGCGCGTATTTTACAACGGGGTCCTTGGGGTTTCTTGAAATTGCATACAGGTCCTTCTTAGTTAGAAGATGTGGACTGCAGAGCAATTTCTGGACAGCGCGGGTTCTTTTTTGTAAAACGACCATGGGGACGTCTACGGGGACCGTCGGATCGAGGATCGATGGCGCGGAGACACGCGCGCACTGTAGATACTGTAGGTGAACAGTGCGCGTGTGACGTGGGCTGCGCGAGAGATCGCTGAGAGGGACGACTTTTATATATAGATAGATACACTGTACTACTGTAGTATAGTAACCGCTTTTTTTTGAAACTGCTAACCGCTTCTTGTAATAAATAGTAAGCCAAAGAGAAGACGGCGTGACTGGTATGTGAGGAGCAGGCACGGGACGCTGAGCTCCGCCACTAGGACGCCGTCGACACAACATCGAGAACAACCTCGTTGCCCACACGACACGAGGTCGACACTCTCAGCATTGCCAAACTTACGGGACCGCCGCCCGACATGCAGCTGCTCCGACATTACAAACGGAACACCACCACCACCTTTCAAGACCGCCATCCTGGCATACACCTGCTCGCGCTCGAGCGCAACGCCACACGCCCCGGCTGCCCGCCCTCAAGTCATAGCGATGCAAACCCCGGCTTCCCACCGTCCAAGCTGCACAGGGCAAACAACACGCAGACCACGGCCCCCACCCCGACATACCCATGTTCGCCCTCGAGCCGCAACACCGCCCGCCCTGGCTTCCCACAACCCAATTAAGCTGCATAGGGCAACCCGCACGCATACCACAGCCGCCACACCAACACCCAGGGCCGCCGCCCCGACGTAGAGTAAACACGGCCACCTCCAGCGAGACGTGTCGACCAAGCCGACAACATCGCGGCACTAGCAGCACCAGGTAAGCCATGGCAAGCAACTACTACACCCCTTGAAACAGATGCATGCCATGATTTCTGAGGCCGCCGGACGCACATAGATCCACTCAGGGCCACCTCCCCGACATCCACCTAACCCAACAACAGAATGGTGTCCGATTCGAGCGTTCCAAGAGTTACTTTAAAGAGCGTGGGGCCTATCCAGCTCACGAAACATATCGTATCTGTTGAGACTTTGTATTCAAGATCAATCATATAAAATTTTCTTAGCTCACCAATTATCCATTATCTAAAACAACTCTAGCCACGTACAAATGGACTATAATTAGCAGCTTCTTTAGCAAAGGTGCCCCGATCCTATGCCCTGGCATAAAGCAGTACTAGGGATTGTTAGCGCGGCAATGCCGCGCATCCGTCTGATGATTTTTAAATATTTTCTTTGCGAAAATATTGTTGAAATTTGAATATTATTTGAATTGGAAAAATTAGCGTTTGAAGGAATGTTGAGTTTTGGAAAATTGTGCGCATTGGAATGTATTGAAATTTGTATTTTTTTTATGTTAACAAAATGATCAAAAATGGAAGATATTTAAAATTCTGAGATATTAGGTTTTTAAAATCGTATAGTTTGGAGTTTATTGAAGTTTTAAAATTGTACAATTTGGAATTTATTCAAATTTTAATTCTTTTAGTGTTTACCAAATGTTCAGGGGTGGAAGCCATATTAAAATTTGGAATATTCAAATTTGAAATTTGAGTTGGGATGTTTAAATATGATTGTTCTGTACATTTCAAAAATTATTTAAATTAGGGTTTTTTTCAGATTCGACTTGTTTGCATGTTTGTAAAATGAGTAGATTCCGAAGGTATTTAAGATTTTGAAATATGTAAATTTGAATTCTGATTATATGGCATAAATAATTATCATTTATTTTTGTGAGGGTATTTATAGAAATATTTTAGTGCTGCAGAAATTATTGTAAGGAGGAAGTGCATTAGGAATTTCTTGAAATATTCACTGTGTGAAGATATTCAAATATATATTTGGTTGTTTGGACATAAATAATTAGAATTTGTAAAATTGTATTTGAACAAATTAAAATTGTGGACTCATTTTTTTTTTGATTATTATTTCCAATGGTGTTTTGCTGTAAAACAAAAGGAAAGCAAATAAGAAAAGAAATAGAAAAATGGAGCTAAATGGAGGTGGAATGTTATTTCTACATTTTTTATATTTGATGTTGTAGTTGTTTTACTTAAACAATAATTATAGTTGTTTAATGATGCATGGAAATGTGTTAAATGTAAAGATTTTAGTTTTTTGGTTTTGTTTTTTATAATTATGGTTTTAAATTGAAAGTTATGACTTTTACAATTTGCGTATGTTTTAAATTGTGGTTTGGTAGATATTAATTTGAAAATTTGCATGCATGTAAATGTGTTAGCTGTAAAGTTTGTAATTTTTTGGAAATTTTGGTATATTAATTTTTTTTCTGCTGTTAAAAAAAGGAAAGCAAATAAGTAAAGAAAAGAAATAGAAAGTATTTCCAATGTTGTTTTGCTGTAAAACAAAAGGAAAGCAAATAAGAAAAGAAATAGAAAAATGGAGCTAAATGGAGGTGGAATGGCATTTCTATATTTTTTATATTTGATATTGTAGTTATTTTACTTGAACAATAATTATAGTTGTTTAATGATGCATGGAAATGTGTTAAATGTTAAGATTTTAATTTTTTGTTTTTGGTTTTTATAATTATGGTTTTAAATTAAAGTTATGAATTTTACAATTTGCATATGTTTAAAATTGTGGTTTGGAAGATACTAATTTGGAAATTTTCATGCATGTAAATGTGTTAGCTGTAAAGTTTGTAATTTTCTGAAAATTTTGGTATATCAATTATTTTTTTCTGAATTATGGTTTGAAAGTTATGCATTTTACAATCTGTAATAATTTTCAGTAATTTTTCTAAAAATAAAAGTGGGTCCCGCATGTCAGTCTCGGATGGACTCGTGCTGACGTCATCGGGCGACGTCTCCCGGCGCGGCGGAGATGGCGGAGCTGCGGAGCTCGCATCCGGGCAGCCGCGCACGCGCGCGAGACTGGATTCGTGTGGATCTGCAAAAGGGCATCGCGGGGAGCAGAACGGGCGGCGGCTCGGACCATTTGGTCGCCGGAGCCGCCGCCGGCGAGCAAGAAGGCAGCGCGGTGGTCTGCGGGCACGGGCGCGTTGATTCCGGCGAGGTGGTAGCGTTCCGGCACGCGAAAGTCGGCGTGGAGGGAGAGCGCGCGACGGCGGAGATCTTGGCGTGCTTCGATTTGAACGGGAGGAGGCGGAGCAGCGGCGGAAGGCGTCGGCGGCGCCGCCGAGCTTCGGCCGCGCGCAGGAGAGAAGAGAGGAGGGGGCTGTGTGCTGGCAATTTTACACGGACATCCTTGGATTTTCGGGAATTTACAAACAGGTCCTTTGCGGGCGGTTTATTGCAAAAGAGGCGCTGCAGTGCGACGTGGCGCGGTGTGATTGGTAGATATTCGTCTGCTACAGTAATACTGTAGCAGCACGCGATCTGGGCCGTTGATCGCCGTGAGCGGACGGTTGTAGTTTGACCACGTTTTGCAGACGACGTGGACAGCGTGAGGACGTGCGAATCGCATGTACTTTTATATATAGTAGGATAGGCCGATTCCTTTCCTCGAACTCCATTGTCGTCTCCATATAGAAGTTCCAATACTTATTTTCCATAGTATAAAGTAAGAAGAAAAATAAAACAAAGGTAAACCAAGAAAAAGCTATATCCAAATAGAGAGGTCCATATTAATCCAACGGCAAATGTCAATGTGCAGTCTGAGTCACGGGCCCCCCTCGCAGCAGCCCACTAGCTTACAAAGGAGAGTTTTGTTGCGGCTAGCCTGGAAGCGGCGCCTCGAGCCCGTAGGTGGTGGGTGACCGGAAAGTTTGTGTTCTTCCTCACTCCATCCTCGTCACCATATTCTCAGCCTACATAGGTGTGCTCTAGCTAGCATACAAGTTCCCCAGTCTTATCATTCTGTCTGCATCCTGGAATTACTCCAGCTAATTCCGTTATCTATATTCCGTTTCATGTTGCAGATCACAAAAAAGAGTACCAATTCTGTACTTAGATATATTTCGTTCTTCAGTTCTGTGAAACACAAGAATGCAGAGAAGCGTGAGAGCGTTCGAATTCCGTAGGGGATATCTACGAGATATCTGAACTTTTTTACAGGGAGTGGGAGCGTAGGCAGAAACCAGAAGCTAGCAGACAGCAGCAGCTCGTTGTGTTGTGTACCCGCCTACACTACAGTAACAAGTAACAACTCGGCCACCATCATCATTGCCTCTTCCACCGACGAGGCCTTTTCTCCCGGAATGCGGAATATCCCGGAGCATATGACTCCTCGGGTGTTCGCCGTCCTCTTCCGTGTTCCCGTACGCGGCCCACCGAGACCATCATTCCCAGGGAGAAAATGTTTAGACCCTGATTAGTTCAGAGTCAGACACTAGTACAAAAAAAGCCAGATGCTGGTGGCAGAAGCACCCGACCCCTCTCCTTTTCCCCATCTACAGTGTCAAGGAGGTCATTTTTGGGCGACGCCCGTGCGAACCAGATCGCCGCCGGCGATCCGGTCGATTTCTCGCCTCCGCGGCCGCTCCGGCGGCGGGAGGTCGAGGAATCGACGGATCCCGTGCGTGTACATATCTAGGTTGGTGTAGGGTGCCTGCCGGCGGCGCTGAGGAGTTGGCGGCGTGGTCGGAGAGGCTTTTGGCGGCGGCGTTCCTCTCCTCTGTTCTTGGTGCTCCGGTGGAGGCCGGGGCCGGATCTGCCGCCTGGGGCGCGGTCGCTGCTCGCCGGAGCTGCGGCGTGCTCTTCCCCGAGTTGGTGGTCGTGATGGCGGCGCCTTCTCTTGTCTGGGGGCTTCGGTGGCCTTCACCTCGGTGCTTGGCCGTGCTTTTGCTCAAGATCTTCAGGAGTTTGCTGGTGGGATGCTGCTCTTCGTCGGTGGACGCGGTGGGCTTCGCGGAAGATGGTGGGCGCCTTCGTTCCTGTCTCCGGCGTGAGACGGCGACGGCGCGCTGGCGGCGGCTCGACGCCGATTTCCTTTCATCGCTCAGATTCTGCTGCTTGCGGCAGATGGATCTTGCGGCTCTTCAACAAGGTTGGTCGAGGTGTTTGCTAGGGTTTGTGGTGTGTGTGTTGGATCCGTGTTTCCCGTCTGTGGGGTGGATCTTGCTGGCGTTCGTGCGTGTGTGTTCGATCTGTTCTTGATCTTGTACACGAGCTCCTTTCAAAAAAAATAGTACAAAAAAAGCCTACCAGTGATGCACCAAAATAGCCTATCAGTGGACGTGCGCCACTGCGGCCGCGCCACTGGTAACAGGCTATCTGTGGCGCACTGGCTGGTGCGCCACAGATAACACCACTTACCTGTGGCGCATCAGCCCGTGCGCCACAGATAGCTTGCCCCGTGCGCCACAGGTAAGCTCTGTGGGACACCCCTATATGTTACCAGTGGCGCGCAACGCTAACTGTGCGCCACTGATAAGTCGATTACCAGTGGCGCTGTTGCTAGTTTGTGCGCCACTGGTATTAATTTGTGAGTTTAAAAAAATCCATACCGGTGACGCACATGCTAAGAATGTGCGCCACTAGTATCAATTTATGAATTAAAAAAACTAGAAATGATTTATTTTAAAAAAAATTGTTAGCACAGTTTTCATATTTACAAATATACAGAATTACATCCCTATATTTTCTAATACATTCATACATGTCATATAAGTCTATCCGATGGTACAAATGATCGCCCTAGTGACGATGCCGTCGCTGCCGCAGCCTTGTGTTGATGCCATCGTCGCTGCCACAACTCCGTCTCGGTGTCAATGTCATCGTCACCGCCACAGCGCCTTGTCAGTGTCGTCGCTCCCGCAGCCCCTTGTCGCCCCATGCCAATGTTTTCGCTGCCATGCAAAAGAAACTCAAAATTGATCACAAAAAATTGAACATATGTATATATGATAAGAAAACAGTACCATTCAGATTGACATGTATTTCACGCAGTAAGCACATACTATTAAAATCAAGGATACCATGCTAAGTCGGAGGAAAGTAAGCACTCAAACTCACCAAACCGAGCACATGACCTCTAATTACCTGATGCTTGTCATTCCTTTCATCTTTTAGTTGCACATGATTTTTGGTTGATTTGAGCTACACCTGAAGCTCTTCTTTGCAGATTTTATCAATATTTAAGATAGGGTTTTAAACGCAAGAAAGTTGTCAAAATAAAACATGATACTGCATCTAAGTTTATACACACGTATAGGTTCAGAAGTACTTCAATTTCCTGCACTAAGTTCGGTACGTATAAGCAAATTTTATGGCATGGTCACATAACATAGCTGGGTAAATTCTATGCTCTATCATGTGAAGTTTGATTGAACTATGTCCCTCTACTACAGATGGCTGAGTAACTCTATGATGAGGGGAGTGTTAGGAATAGGATCTGTTAGTATCAATGTAACCGATATGTTGTTGATAAAGCATATCGTATCTATCTCTATCTCCTCCCTGACTTGCGGATCACGTAGATGATCTCGCCCCCTGTAATCTCGCTGTAAACAGCTCATGCCCTTGGCTATATAACACGTAAACGAGACCGAGTCAAAGGTGATCGCTTCCTGCAGTTTTGATATGGTATCAGAGCGATCACTTTCCTGACATCGAAAAACAACAACACCCACCGTAACCCCTTCAATGGCTGCCTCCTCCTCCACCACAATACAAGGCCTTGGCGCTCCTCCAACGGAGAAGCTGACAAGATCCAACCACCTGTTCTGGAAGGCTCAAGCTCTGCCAGCCCTGCGGGGTGCGCGGATGCTTGATCTGCTGGAGGGAAAAGAGAAGGCGTCGTCGGAGACCATCAAGCAGGTCGACAAGGAGGGCAATGCGGTGGTCGTCTCCAACCCGGCGTATGAGAGCTGGATGGAGAAGGACCAGCGAGCTCTGACGTATCTCGTCAACTCGCTATCAAAGGACATCTTGATTCAGACCTTCGGTATGAATCACGCTGCAGAGGTATGGGCATTGATTAATTCGATGTTTTCCTCCAGATCCAAAGCGAGTGTCACACATCTTCGTGGAGCACTCGCCAGCACCAAGAAGGGGAACCTGTCCGCCGACGCCTACATCGCCAAGATGCGCGGCTTCAGCACCGAGCTCATCGCTGCCGGCCGCACCATCGACGATGAAGAACTGGTCGCGTTCATCTTGAACGGGCTAGAGGAGGACTACAACGACCTGGTGTGTGCGGTGAACGTGATGCCAAACTGCTCGGTGAGTGAACTTCATGGTTTGCTCGCCGCGCATGACATGAGGCAGAACATGCTCTCCGGTGGTGGCCAAACGGGGTTTGAAACCTCGGCCAATGCAGCGAGCCATGGCTGTCGTGATGGCTACAACAGCGGCTACAACAACTACAACAAGAAGAAGAAGAACATTTTCGGTCGTGGCAACGGCCGTGAGGACAGGAACTACGGAGGCCGCGGTGACCGCGGTGACCGCGGCGAGCGTCGCGCTCCATCAGGAAACAGAGGACGTGGTCGTGGCGATCGCGTCCCATCCAAGTTTGTCGACGTGATCTGCCAGATCTGCAAGAAACACGGCCATCCAGCCATTGAGTGCTGGTGGCGCTACGGCGACGACGACCACGACGATGACACCTACGAGAAGGGTGCCAATGCCGCCTATGGCGTTGACACGAACTGGTACCCCGACTCCGGGGCAACAGATCACATCACCGGCAACCTCGAGAAGATGATGATCCGTGATCGGTATCGCGGACGTGACAAGGTGCACACCGCAAACGGTGCAGGTATGCAAATTTGCCATATTGGTCATTCATGTATTAAAACCCTGAATCGTGATATTCATCTCCAAAATATTCTTCATGTTCCTAGTACCACCAAGAATTTACTTTCTGTCCATAAACTTGCTCTTGACAATGATGTATTCCTTGAATTTCATCCATGGCATTTTTTGATTAAGGATCGGACAACGAAGAAAACTCTTCTTAAGGGACAGTGTGAAGGTGGCCTCTACCCTATCGTTTCATCATCGTCATCATCCACTCCCAAGCAAGTTTGTGTCGCCACCAAACCCTCACATGAGAGATGGCATTGTCGGCTTGGTCATCCATCAAGTCGAGTAGTTCAACAAGTTATCAATAAGTTTAAACTTCCATGTTCCCTAAGTTCTAGTTTTGAGTCGGTTTGTGATTCATGTCAAAGAGCTAAGAGTCATCAACTCCCATATCCTGTTTCCACTAGTATTTCCACTGTTCCCTTGCAACAAATATTTTCAGATGTTTGGGGTCCTGCCCCCACCTCTGTTGGTCGCCATGATTATTATGTGAGCTTTATTGATGACTTCAGTAAATTTACTTGGATCTATTTACTCAAAAAGAAATCTGATGTTTTTGCTGTTTTTGAAAACTTCATGCATCTTGTTGAACGAAAATTTGGTACAAAGATTGTCACAATGCAAACAGATTGGGGAGATGAATATGAAAAGCTAAATCCTTTCTTTCAAAAACTTGGCATCACACACCATGTTTCTTGCCCCCATGCACACCAACAAAATGGCTCAGCCGAACGCAAGCACAGACACATAGTTGAAGTTGGCCTTGCTCTTCTTGCTAATAAATCCATGCCACTAAAATTTTGGGACGAAGCTTTTCTCATATCCACGTATCTTATAAACATTGTTCCTAGCAAGGTCATCAACAACACCACACCAGCTGAACGTCTTCTCGGTGTTACACCTGACTACAAATCCCTCCGTGTTTTTGGTTGTGCTTGCTGGCCTAACTTGCGCCCATACAACTCCCGCAAACTTGCGTTCCGCTCAAAAAGGTGTGTGTTTCTTGGCTATAGCCCACGCCACAAAGGTGTCAAGTGCCTAGATGTCTCTACAGGTCGAGTTTATATCTCTCGAGACGTGGTGTTCGATGAAAACGTGTTCCCTTTTGCCTCCCTTCATCCAAATGCCGGTGCCCTCCTCCAAAAGGAAATACTTCTCCTTCCACAACATCTCCTTCCAAATCACGAGGGTACTAATACTGATGATCTTATGCCTAATATTGCTGCTCCTATGCTTGTCACTAATCCTGTGCAGGCCGCTGCTGAAAATCTGGAGCAAAACGATGCAAATTCGAGTGAAAACGGAGAAGAATCCGAAGATGATCCCATGTCACAACACGACGGGCCGGTCGACACCGATCCCCAGACAGATTCCCTGTCGGACACGGGATCTGGAGCTGGTCCTGCTGACAACTGCGATCCCGGAGAGGATTCGCCCTCGGCCACAGCACCCGAAGCGTCACCTGGGCAATCCCAGGCCTCCACGCACGCGTCCAGCCACGCCCCGTCCCCGCGCGGGCCAGAGCTGAGGTCCACCACCTCCACGCGTCGCGCGGCTACTGGCCCCAGTCGCCCTGCTGCCGCTCCCCGCATGCGTGCGACGCAGACGACGCAGACAGCTCCAGGATCCTCTGCGCCACAGCGTGCTACACCCTCTCCTGCGCCAAAGAGTCCACGAACCAGACTTCAAAAGGGTATTGTGAAACCGAAAATTATTACTGATGGCACCATTCGATATAATTTTTCCGTGTGTACCACAGGAGAACCAAAAGACCTGCAAGCTGCTCTCAGCAACAAGGATTGGCGCAAGGCAATGGATGAGGAATATGAGGCTCTCATGAAGAACAAGACATGGCACTTGGTTCCATCTCAACCAAGTAACAAAAATCTCATAGATTGTAAGTGGGTCTATCGTATCAAGAAAAATCCCGATGGAACCATAGAAAGGTATAAAGCTCGTTTGGTAGCAAAAGGCTTCAAGCAACGGTTTGGTATAGACTATGAGGACACTTTTAGTCCTGTCATCAAAGCTGCAACTATTCGTCTTGTTTTGTCTATCTCAGTCTCCAGGGGCTGGGGTCTACGTCAACTGGATGTCAAGAACGCGTTCTTACATGGTGTTCTGGAAGAGGAAGTGTACATGAAGCAACCTCCTGGATATGAAAATGTTCATGCACCTCATCATGTTTGCAAGCTTGACAAGGCATTATATGGGCTCAAGCAAGCCCCAAGAGCTTGGTACTCTCGGTTGAGCACCAAACTTCACGACCTTGGCTTTCATCCCTCGCAAGGAGACACCTCTCTCTTCATCTACAACAAGTCAGGTATCATTGTGTATGTACTGATCTATGTTGATGATATCATAGTCACCGGTTCCTCCCATCATGCTATCACCACTCTTGTGCATGATTTGAACAAACACTTTGCCATCAAAGATCTAGGTGACCTTCATTTTTTTCTTGGGAATAGAAGTCAGAAAAATAAAAGATGGACTTGTACTTACTCAAGCCAAATATGCAGCTGAGTTGCTAGAAAAAGTTGGTATGAAAAATTGCAAACCCTATCCCACACCGTTATCACACTTGGAAAAATTATCCTTGCATGAAGGAGTTGCTTTGGGACCGGAGGACAGCACAAACTACAGGAGCATTGTAGGAGCTTTGCAGTACCTCACATTAACAAGGCCGGATATCTCATTTTCTGTTAATAAAGTGTGCCAGTTTCTGCATGCACCCACCTCAGTTCATTGGACGGCCGTCAAGCGCATTCTTCGGTATATTCAAGATACTATCACCACCGGTCTTACCTTCAGGAGATCCAGCTCTACACTGATAAGTGCCTTTTCTGATGCTGATTGGGCTGGTTGCATAGATGACCGGAGATCCACTGCTGGTTTTGCCATATTTCTTGGGCCGAACCTTGTATCTTGGAGTGCACGCAAACAACCCACTGTATCACGTTCTAGCACAGAGGCTGAGTACAAATCTTTGGCAAATGCAACAGCTGAGGTAATTTGGGTTGAAACAATCCTTAAGGAGCTTGGCATACAACTTACAGAGCCCCCGTGTTTGTGGTGTGATAATATGGGTGCCACTTACCTCTCTGCCAATCCAATTTTTCATGCCAGGACCAAGCATATTGAAATTGACTTCCATTTTGTTCGAGAACGAGTCGCTAAAAAGTTGCTTGACATCAGGTTCATCTCCTCAAAGGATCAGGTCGCCGATGGGTTCACTAAACCGCTGCCAGCTCGAGAGTTAGAGGTTTTTAAGCATAATCTAAACTTGTACAAGTTTTGATGAAGGGGGGATGTTAGGAATAGGATCTGTTAGTATCAATGTAACCGATATGCTGTTGATAAAGCATATCGTATCTATCTCTATCTCCTCCCTGACTTGCGGATCACGTAGATGATCTCGCCCCCTGTAATCTCGCTGTAAACAGCTCATGCCCTTGGCTATATAACACGTAAACGAGACCGAGGCAAAGGTGATCGCTTCCTGCAGTTTTGATAGGGAGAATACCTATTTCTACCATTGCACCACCGCCTCCATTTATTCTCACTATTGGAGCTTTCAGTTTTGTCATCCCTCCAGAAGATGAGGTGAAGCCCACGTTCAGGACTCCGCCAAGTTAGAGGCATGTCATGGAGGTTGAGGTGTTCCACGTAGTATGCTATTTTATTTTCGTGTGTTTTGTTTTTAGTTGGTTCGAACCATGTTTGGGTTCAGCCGGTTTGAGTTTGTTTTAGGTTCGGTTTGGGCCTGTCCAACCGAGTTAGGTTTTGAGTCACCCATATAAAGGGTTCGGCAGCCGCCATGTATCCCTAGACAAGAATTTGTGATTAAAAGTATCGTGAGGTTCGTCCCAAGATGGGTCGCCGTATCGAGGTATTGCTGGTTTATGATTGCAGATCGTTTTGATCTGTTGTTTGCGCATCGCGTGGGGTTGATTCCATCGATCCAACGTTGCTGTTCTTGGTTCGCCGTGAAAGATTGGGCCTAAAACCCTTTTGGATCACGTTGATCCTTATCATCTTGGTATCAGATTCGTCGGGTTTCTCACGGCGATTTCGTCTAAGATTTATCTGCTGAGTTTTAAGATTTATCTGCTGAGTTTGATCTGCTGGAGTAGTTCTACCGGAGGCTACTGCGCCGAGACACCGGTTCTGTTGATCGGAAGATTGAGATCGTGGAGAGGCTGCTTCCGATCTGTCCGAGTCAATCTGCTCACGATCTGCTCTTGGTAATCGAGAAGGTTTTGGAGTCCCTGCCGCGGCCACGATCTGTCCGTGTGGTGTCCTAGGTTTCTCTACCGAAGGCTACTAGCGATCGCTCGTCCACGTACTGGAGTACTACTTGGACACATTTTCCAAGGAGATTTAATTACCATCAAGTGTACCTCTTGGTTTCAGCTTGCTACATCGGAGATCAACGAGATTGTTTTGCTCGCAACCTGGACAAGCTGCCGCGACCTGGAGCTTCCCTTGTCACGTGACCATCGACGGCGTTTGCGCTGCGATCATCTGTTTCCGCGCGTCCAGTCTTCAAGCTTCTGTTCAAGCTGTGATCTGTTGTTTCTGCTGAGATGTCTGCGTCAGAGTTTGCTGAGAATTCTGCTGCTGCTGCTGGCGCACCTAAGCCGAAGGAGGTCCCTCTTCCGGTTTATGCTGATGATCTTCCTGCCATTGTTCGTGAGGGGTTTGACAAAACCTGCATTTACATTAAGGATTGTACAGATGCTTTGGAGGAGAGGTTAAACAGCAAATTTGAGGACATCACCACTAGGCTCGATGCCTTGACGGATAACCTCATAAATCCGCGCCGTACGGAGCCCCCTACTGCTGATACATTACAGGATGCGCTACCACGGCGTGATGGACTAGCTGATGGTCGTCGCCGTCCTGCGGCACCGGCACTTCGTGGCGTTGATGCTGATTTGGAGGATGATGCTGGATATGCACCCCAACAACGCACTTTTGATGCTCGTCTCGCCGCCGCAGTTCGTGTTGGACAGGCTGCACGTATTCCCTTGGATGATGGTATTGGACGTGTCAAAATTTCCATACCACCTTTCTCCGGCGCGGGCAGTCCCGAGGATTATTTGGAGTGGGAGATGCGTGTGAATCATATTTTTCCAGCCCACCATTACACTGAGGAGAAAAAACTTCAACTTGCAGCTATTGAGTTCTCTGGTTATGTACTGATTTGGTGGAGCCAAATTTTGCGTATGCACAATCGCCCAACGTCGTGGAGAGGTATAAAAGAACTCATGCGACGCCGTTTCGTTCCTGAGCATTACAAGCGAGAGATGTACAATAAATTACAGCAGCTTACTCAAGGTAT
This sequence comes from Poa pratensis, assembly GCA_947311845.1. Taxonomy (NCBI): domain Eukaryota; kingdom Viridiplantae; phylum Streptophyta; class Magnoliopsida; order Poales; family Poaceae; genus Poa; species Poa pratensis. The sequence goes on along the minus strand of CAMZMU010000096.1, from coordinate 53,526,381 downwards.
AAAATCCGTGGATGAGTATTATAAAGAGATGGAGTTGTTGATGATACGTACAGGCACAACGGAGGACCCGGAGGCCACGATGTCTCGGTTTTTCAATGGTCTGAATATTGAGGTGCAAGATCGTGTGGAGATGGTCATCTACTATAGTCTTCAGGACCTTGTGCACCAAGCTGAGCGTGCGGAGCAACAACTCAAACGACGTCAAGCTACAGCCCCTGTACCTACATGGCGTCGTTCCAATAGTGAGGCTACTGGTCCTAGTGTTAAGCCGACACCTTCTACACGCTCCAATAATATTTCTCTCGAGGTGCCAAAATCTGGAGTGTCCAAAGCTGCTTCTAGTACGCAGTCCACAGCACACATTGAGTGTTTTACTTGTGGAGGCCGAGGACACATGAGGCGTGAATGCCCTAATTCTAAGAGGGTGATGCTCACACAAGATGGCTATATTTCTGCTAGCGATGAGGAGAATATTGATGAGCCGTCTAGTGAGAACTCTGATGACAACAAGGTTGATGTGTATCCTGAGGATGCTGCTCCTAATTGCAAAAGTTTGATGGTGCAGCGTGTGCCAGAAGACCGCATAGAGGGACAAGGGCAGCGCTGGAATATTTTTCGGACCCAATGCACTGTCAAGGATACCAGTTGCAAGCTGATTGTGGATGGTGGCAGCTACACCAATATCGTCAGCAAGAGCTTGGTTGATTCGTTGTCTTTACCTACATGGAAGCATCCGCCGCCACATTGTGTTGGGTGGTTGTATAATTCAGGCAAGCTGAAGGTAACACATAAGGTGCGTCTGAAAATTTCTGTAGGTGATTATGAGGACACGGTGGTCTGCGATGTATTGCCTATGGATGCATGTCACGTGCTTTTAGGCCGACCGTGGCAGTTTTCTCGACATTCTGTTCATAATGGGCGTACCAATGTGTATTCCTTGTGGCATAAAGGGAAGCGTCATGTGCTGCAGCCTATGTGTGACGAGGATATCAAAGTGAATGTCGTCGCTGTGAAGAAGAAGGTTCCAAGTGTCAAGCTAAAACCGAGGACGGTTTCCTCTCAAGTTGGGGGGGGGGGGGGGGGGGGGGGGGGGGGATGATGAGGGGAGAATACCTATTTCTACCATTGCACCACCGCCTCCATTTATTCTCACTATTGGAGCTTTCAGTTTTGTCATCCCTCCAGAAGATGAGGTGAAGCCCACGTTCAGGACTCCGCCAAGTTAGAGGCATGTCATGGAGGTTGAGGTGTTCCACGTAGTATGCTATTTTATTTTCGTGTGTTTTGTTTTTAGTTGGTTCGAACCATGTTTGGGTTCAGCCGGTTTGAGTTTGTTTTAGGTTCGGTTTGGGCCTGTCCAACCGAGTTAGGTTTTGAGTCACCCATATAAAGGGTTCGGCAGCCGCCATGTATCCCTAGACAAGAATTTGAGATTAAAAGTATCGTGAGGTTCGTCCCAAGATGGGTCGCCGTATCGAGGTATTGCTGGTTTATGATTGTGGTCGTTTTGATCTGTTGTTTGCGCATCGCGTGGGGTTGATTCCATCGATCCAACGTTGCTGTTCTTGGTTCGCCGTGAAAGATTGGGCCTAAAACCCTTTTGGATCACGTTGATCCTTATCACTTTAGAGCTAGATGGAGTCAACCCTACTATGTGTAAACTTTGCAATTCATGTCCAAATTGATGTGAATTTTGTAGTATATTGTGCAGGTGCTTGGCTAGATTAAATTATTCAGAAATGAGTATTTCTTACATACATGCCTAGCTAGACTACATGCAGCGCCATGGTTGTCCAACCCTGCAGCTACAACTACCAAATATGTATTGAGCTTTGAGATACTAGAAAGCTGTAGGGGCTGGTAATACTTATGCAATGTAGATAATTTTGTTAAATGCAAATTCGAAATCAAATCAGTAAAGTGGGCAGTTGGGTATAGTAAAGCTGCAGGGTTTCAATGGCTAGAAATGGGAATTTATATCATACCAAGAAAGTATATATCTTGTGATGTCCTATTTACATGTTCCTAGCTATAATTACAAGCATAGCATTGGGTTTCTGTCACATGCTATCTCCCCCACTTATACACCGTGCAAAAAGATTATGCCAATGGGAATTTAACTCATACAAAGGAAGTGAACTTGGGCTGTCATTTACAATTATCAATCAAGTTATAAATTCGAATGCACTGTCCTAGTAACAAACTTAATCAGGAGAATACGAAACTGATTAGACACGCACGGTAACAAACTCATACAGGCGTTTCCACAAACACCTTCAGTGCATACCTGATTAGACACGCACGGAATAGAAAGATTGTACGTTTTTGAAGTAAACCTGGAACGGGCCGGAGGGGAGCCGGCACGAGTTGAGCGCGTGGGTGGCCGCCACTTTGGTGTCGAGGATCAGGGATGCCGGCGGCAGCAGCAGCCCACCCGGCCTTCAGATCCGTCGCGGTGGTCGACGGCCGGGCCGGAGAAACGCCGCCGCATCGCCGGCGGAGACGAACCGTCCCTGCGGCTCGCGGTAGACGACGGCATCTGAGGCTCGCGTCGGCGTCGGCGTGTTGCGCCCGGGGAAACACGCGCTCGAGGTCCGGCCAGCTCGACCACCGCGACGCCATAGCTCTTGGGCGGCGTTGCTCGATCTGGTTCGGGGAAGAGTGGCGGCGAGAGAGAGGGGGTGCGGTGGTGGGCGCCGGCGAGCAAAGGGATGAAGGCATGGCGGCGGCGCAGGGATAGAGAGGGGCGTCGGCGGAAAGGGGATCGAGGGTGGGTTGGTGCGGGGGGAGAGAGAGAAGGGTGGGGTTGCTGTGTTCCTTTTTTTTCAATTTTTCCTTTTCTTTCTTCACTTTAATTAATGGGTGGGATCATGAGTGTGGTGGGACAGAGCGGAGGCGATAAGATAGAAAGAAAATACGGCGATAAGATAGAAAGAAAATACCTGTGGCGCACGCTATTTGTGCATCACAGATAAGTTTGTACTCAAAAAATCGAAACTGACGCAAACTATCTGTGGCGCACCTAATTATTCGTGCGCCACCAGCTACCTGTGGCGCACCATTTTTTGTGCGCCACAGGTATTCTCTCACCTATTTTGACATGCAGTCAAAATAATACCTGTGACGCACCATTTTTTGTGCGCCACAGGTATTCTCTCACCTATTTTGACATGCAGGCAAAATAATACTACCTATTATGTGCGCCAAGGTAAAAATTTACATGTGGCGCACAAAAATGGTGGTGCGCCACAGGTAAGGTTTCCCAAACCTTTCGAGGAGGAGAGAGATTATCTGTAGCGCACAGCCATGATTGTGCGCCACAGATAATATTTCACCTATAACCTTTTTCCTACTAGTGAGAGATGCTGCACTGCCTGGGAAAAATAATGATAGTAGCTGTTCTTTTCGCCCTTTTTGCTTGATGCTTCTCAGTTCAGATTTTCAAGTGTGGTAGAGTAGTTAGCTTAGCACAGTCATCGATCGTCAATGAACTGTATCCTCGTTTCTGAACATTAGGGAGGCTGCATTCAGAGCAGCAGGCAGGCACTTGTTTCTCAATTGGAGCAAAGAGGAACCAGTGGCGATTCCGCCGTGCAACGCATGTACGTGCGGTCTCGGTGGGTTGTCAGGTAGAGGCGGGCGAGGTTGGAACTTAGAGCATTATCCTGACGAATATTCTGGCTTTCAGTTGGAGGCTTCTCTTAAAAAGTGCATGTAATCTGATCTGCTGGAAACGATCGAACAGTGCATCCACGGATGCAGCAGCAGCAGCAGCAGCATGGCGATCCTTTCGATGAGCCAACCAACGGCAGTGCTAAACGTACGTCCAGGTGAGTGAAGTCGATCCAGATAACTCAAGGTTGAGAGTGATGACTCGGATATATCATGAGCTCCTGACTCCGTCGTGGTTTTTTTGAAGCGGGGCAACAGCATTGCCTTATATTGATATAGGAGAAGCAAACATAACACGGCCTAGGCCAAAGTAAAAAACAGCTAGTAAGAAAACAATACTAGAAAATCAACCAACGCCGTCCAGTCTCTCTGAGAGGTAGATCGTCATATGGATCGGACGCCTCTACGCAACAATCTCAACGAGCGCCCTATCACCAGCCAGAATCCAGTCCCTGCTCTCATCTTTGATCTTCTGGATGAGAGTCGACGGCATCGAGAAAGTGTTCACTACAGGAATGGCGAACAGTGCCGACGGCCAGAACCTGTGCGACGGCTATTTATCGGGGCCGTCGGCACATGGGCGTATCAGCACCAGCCGTTCGCAAGGCCGTCGGCAAAGAAACGGCCGTCGGCACAGATGTTCTATCCCGACGGCCCCGTCGGGACACAGGCAGCCGTCGGCACAGAGGATCAGGTGACGTCGACGGCAATCTATGCCGACGGCCACGCCGTCGGCACAGGCCTCTACCGTTTTTTTACATTTTTATCCTAATCTTCTTTTTTATGTATCTATTTATTACTCTCAATTAAGTTTAATATGTTTCATTCATATTCTATGTACATAGCTACGCCGAATAGCGGTTTCCACCCACATAAAATAACGTCGCGAATAATTCTCTATACCGGAGCGTCGGAACCCCACCAAAATCTAGGTTGATGCATACCATATGTGTACAAGTGTTTTGGGTGATTCAAATGTCAATAATCTACCCCGGTGTGTGACCGGCTTCACTTTCTCTCTACTGAGTTTCTGCACTTAGAGGTGAAAACTCCCACTTCGGACGGAACGGGGGCAATCTTGTAAAAACTTGTGATAAAAGTTGGTTTCCCATGTGCCTATGGCCTAACCTAACACAACCAGGCAAAAAAGTCCACTGGCCTACCCCTTTCGACGCACGTCTATGGGGGTAGACGAAAACGTTAGGGTTTTTCCAGCGGATTCAGGGTTTCGCCGAAGCGGGGCCCCGGAGCGTCGGAACCCCAACCAAAACCTAGGTTGTGCCATACCATATGTATACAAGTGTGTTGTGTGTTGTAAATGTGCAATATCCTACTCCGGGGTGTGACCGGCTTCACCGACTTCACTTTCTCTCTAGTGAGTTTCTGCACTTAGAGGTGAAAACTCCCACTTCGGACGAAACGGGGGCAATCTTGTAAAAACTTGTGATAAAAGTTGGTTTCCCATGTGCCTATGGCCTAACCTAACACAACCAGGCAAAAAAGTCCACTGGCCTACCCCTTTCGACGCACGTCTATGGGGGTAGACGAAAACGTTAGGGTTTTTCCAGCGGATTCAGGGTTTCGCCGACGCGGGGCCCCGGAGCGTCGGAACCCCACCAAAACCTAGGTTGTGCCATACCATATGTATACAAGTGTGTTGTGTGTTGTAAATGTCCAAGATCAACCATTGTACGGAGAAAAGTTCGGGGTAGATATGCGGGCCCACCAGACTAGGGTTTGGCTGGAAAAGGATAATCGAAGCGCCGGAATAATTTGCGTGTGGCCCTACCATATAATACAAGAAATTATAATAAAACTGTATTCAGTTATAATGAAATAAATTATAATATTTAAAATGTTAATAAAATAGCTAATAATAGGAAAAATAAAAAAATACCTATGCCGACGGCAAAGCCGTCGGCATAGGCTCCTCTTATCTACTTTGGGTGGCCAGGGCGTGCGGTCAACAGTTTCTTCCCCAAATCGACCACGCGCCCGAGCTCTTCCCCTCCGTCGCCGGCGCCCCCGACCCACCCCGAGCTCTTCCCCTCCGTCGCCGGCGCCCCCGACCCACCCCGAGCGCCGCCGCAGCCCGTCACCGCACCACCGCTCGCCGGCCTCCTCCACTCCGTCGCATCTCCCCAACACCGGCCTCCTCCACTCCGTCGCGTCTCTCCCCCACCCGTGCGCCGCCGCTCCGCTTGGCCGTCCCACCTCCTCCTCCACGCCTCCTCCGTCCACCGTCCACCCCGACGTCCACCCTCCACCGCGACGCCGCCCACCCTCCACCCGACGCCCGCTGCTTCCTCCCGTCTCCACCACATCCTCCACTGCTCCCCTGCTACTCGGCCGCCTCAGATCCCGACAAGGAGCACGCCCCGCCATCGGAGCGGCATCTCCCCCTCGCAGGAGCGCCCATGGCTACTCCCTGCTGCTCGGTAAGCCACATTTCCTCTCTTTTTCTTTTTTGTTCTTTAGTTTACTATTTGTTGCAGATTATAAACCATGTTAGTTAAGCAATATAGTTAGATTAGGACAAAAAAATCATGTTTTGCATTAATTTTCGGTTGTTTAGCTACTAGGCAAACTTGTGAATTTGTGCAAGAACAATAATTGCTAACCTTTGTTCATTTTGTACACTAGGCCCCGTCGTGACCACCTCGCTGATCCAATTCCGTCGCTCTCCGGAGGTTGCCGTTCTTTCGTGACCACCTCGCTGATCACGCTTCGAGGGTAAGAAATCACGTAGGCCTGCTTTTTTATATCTATGCTTCCTTGACTAACCCGTGTATCAAATGCTTTTACTTAACTAAGTATCATGTCGCAGCCGGAGCGAAAGTTTCGTGGTGTTCATCGGAGACCCACGAAGATCCCGACTTGGGCAGCTCAGATCACAGTGGATCACAGGAAGATCCAGCTTGGTACTTTCAGGTGCCTGTGGCAGGCGGCCCGCGCCTACGACTGCGCGGCGGTCCAGCACTTTGGGGCGAGAGCGATCCTCAACTTTGAGGATGAGCGGAGCGTGGCGCATATGTTAGCGCCAGATGGCATGAGGATCGCGACGAAGGCCGAGGAGAGGGAGCACCGGCAGGCAGAGAGGCTGCTCAGGGCGCGCCACCAGCGCGAGGAGGATGACCCCTTGGTCATGGATCTCCTCCTTGATCCCCAGGTGATGGCGGTCCAGTACCAGGTCTTCAGCGAGAGCCGGCAGCAGCGCGGGCAGGGCGAGGCCGGCCCCTCCGGCACGCAGCAGCAGGGCGAGGACTCTAGCAGCAGCCTGTCCTCCTGTTGGGACCGCTTGGACGACGCCACTGACACCGGCGCGAGTCGAGTTTAGGATGTCTATCATCCTACCTGTCGTACTACTAGACTTATCTTGCTACCTGTTGTACTGCTAGACTTATCATACATGCTACTATGTATTATTGTGCTACTTGTCTATATGTGTTATGTTTAGCTAATATGGTTACATCGTTCTATGGTTTATTCTGTTTTATGTTTAATTATTAGGTAAAATGGAGGGATATTTGCTTATATATTTCGATTGTTTGTACTTTTTAGATGACGTAGCTTCCCGCCAGCCAGCACCGTCGGTCCCGCGCGTCGTCGCGGCTTCTCCAGCTGAGGAGGGGCCGCCTCGGTGCCCTTTGTTTTGTCGCCCTCTTCCGGAGCACGTCCTCGACCTTCTCCGGCCACCGATCACGCTTCGAGGGTATAAATCTTTCGCCTCTCTTGTTGCATAGGTTTATTTTGGTCTAGATCACCAAATCAGTCGCGTAACCCGAGTCAGATCCCATCCGGAAGGGTTACAAATTTATAAATATGCAGGATTGTCCATCTTTGCATATTTATAACCGTAACACTTCCGGGTTGTCCTGTTGGACAGTCCGAGTACGTGTAGATCGGGTCGTGTTCCATGTTCTACCCCTTCCTGAGACGGAATTTCGGCAGCACCTCCCTGTTGTTCTTCGGATGCACACCCTCTCGGCTTGACAAGCTCGAGACGTGTATTCTGAAGAACAGCGGGGAGGTGCTGCCGAAATTCCGTCTCGGGTCGGGGTAGAACATGGAACACGGCTCGATCTACACGTACTCGGGCGGGATAGGCCCTCCTATTAGAAGTGTAGGTGAACCCTTGCATGCTGTAAAGATTAAAACTTGACCGTAATTAATCTGGTGACACTAAATCATTTTTTATTACTTGGTGCATATTAAAAGACTGCGTGGTTGTTTCGCTCCCAATAAAGCAGAGGATGGCTGATAATGGGTGGATGTACAGTGGCCGTGTCGATAAGATTAAAAGAACAGAGGAGTGGGAGATGAAGACCAATATATTAGTGAAGGAGTTAGGGCGTGGTTCAAAGGCAAAAGGAGTTCGTGGAAGGTGCCCTTGCACTCATTGCAAGAATCGTGACCATCAAGGAAAGGAAGATATGACTAAACATCTTTGGTTGTATGGGTATACGCCTAACTACGTCACGCATGTCAAATTTGATCAGTACGAACGTCTCAGTGTTGGGGTGATGCGGCAGCGGATCGATGGCAATGAGTACGATGGGTTGAGAAACATGCTAGATGATCACCATGCTGCTTACATGCCGGATTCGCCACCTCCACAGGAGGAACAGGAGGAACCGGGTGAACCGGAGGCACCGGATGAACCGGAGGAACCAGAGCCAACCGCGAAGGTTTTCTATGAGACGATGGCCTCGGCTACGAAGCCTCTATACGAGGGTGCAAACATTTCTCAGCTCGATGCCGTAGCTCAACTACTAAGTGACAAGTGTCAGTTCTCCACCACCCGTGCAGGCTTTGAAGCTAATCTGACAACATCTGGTAACATGTTGCCCAAAGGGCATTGTCTGCCAAAATCCACGCACGAGACGAGGAAACTATTGGGATCGCTCAGCATGGATTATGAAAAGATTCATTGTTGTCCAAAAGGATGCCTGTTGTTCCGGAAACAATATGCGAATGACAAGTACTGTAGCCTTTGTGGGGCCTCTAGGTATGAGGAGAAAACGCTGCCTGATGGTCGGAAGACGCAGGGAAAAAACCCCTGTGAAGGTTCTTCGGTACCTCTCATTCATAAAAAGAATGCAGCGGCTTTTCATGTCCGAGGAGTCTGCCAAACAAATGACTTGGCACAGGAAAGGGAAGAGATACGTCGACGAGTTAGGACAGGAAAAGATGGGACATCCATCTGATGGTGAGGCATGGAAGAACTTCGACTTGAAACACCCCCTTAATTCAGCAGATGCTCAGAATGTCAGAATTGCAATAGCAACAGATGGGTTCAATCCATTTGGGATGTTGATACCCACAAGTATAGGGGATCGCTGAAGTCTTCGTTGGGAAGTATTACCCAAATTTATAGTTCGACTCGATGGGAACACAAGAATATCAATAAGACCTTGCCAATTGAGGCGTCACTCTCAACCACACCTGTATATCAATAACTTGCAGCAGTAATAGTGACGTGGTATTTTTCCCCTTTTGGCCCTCGAGCGCTTCCTTGTGTCCATCTTTGGTCCATTGCCTTCCCTTTCCATAAAAATTGACGTGGTATTTTTCCCCGATTTAATTTCCTGCAAAAATAGCCAGAGAAGAGACTTTGCTAAAAACAGCGTCAGATTCAGCAGTTTTATTCAAATATGAGAAGATTCCGGAGCAAATTATGAGGCAAAGTACTTGGAAATGTAGATGCATTTTGGATGCATCAGCTCCCCCAAGCTTAGCTCGTTGTTTGTCCTCGAACAACTCAAACATAGTGTAGAAGCGATAAAATGACTTTGACAAGAACTTTGCATTGCATATGTAACACGTTTAATACCAACAAGCATTCAAAACATAGCTTCAATAACAAATAACAAGATGCTAGCAAAAGTATATCTAGTCAATGTTAAAGCATTTATATTTGCTGCAAGAGGAATAACATGTAGTGTCAACACTTGGATAAGTTTGCTCAACTGTAGAAATAAACAAAGGTTCTTGCATCGCTATTGATAGGATCATGACAAGATTTTTGAGATCTTTTGATTCTCTCTTTTGTTGACTAGTAAAATCATTGTGCTTACAACCTTGCTCTTAGTTTTATCAAACCCTTTGGCAATCATTAACATGACTCATATGCTTGACCAACTCATGGTTGAAAGTCTCATGCCCCGTGAATACAAGTACCTACACCATGGCTACTCAACTTGGGTCACTAGGTAGGTTCGAGTTTTTCAGTCATTGCAAGTAATAATAGCGTCATCAAGAGCGTCAACTGGGGTACCTCTTATCCCAGGACATGGAATAAACCCGTGTCCAAACAACAAGATAAACAGACAATGAACAATCTCAGCACTCTTTTATTTACTATTTGTGTAGCTTTTTATTATGAGGTGCATCACTGAATGTTCACTATAGTATGCTGTAAACTTCCACCATGAATGATGCATGGCTTAGGTTGGCGGCCCAGGCGTCTCTCTAGCCAAATATTCTCACTCAACAAACCTACTAAGTTTCCGCTTTTATTTCGCACATGATAGGCATCCATAGACAAAAGTACATGATATCAACGGAATATAATTTAGTGCAATGTTGAAAGCTTTCCATGTGTCAGCACATTTCAGCTAACTCTAAACCACTAAGCCTGTCAAGCATATGACTTCATGTTTAACATTTGGAAAATTCTTTTACTCTCTTTTAATTGGCAAGTTTAGTAAGCACAATGGGATGCGTAGACTTTTGTTTAAAACCACAATTAATCAATCCATAACCAAGTATTGTCACTTAATATTATTTCACTTGCATCATCATATAACATACTAGAACACGGAAAAGATAAACGTTTGCTACCACTTTACTAGATGTCAAAGAAATTATGATGTGCACACTTGCTGTTATTAAAAAGTCCACATAAACACGGCAAAGGTGTCATACCTTTCATCCACTTCATGCACCATCAACTCATCATCGTTGTTCTCCTCTCCCATCTTGAACTGCGCAATGAAAACTCAAATCTGCCGGAAAATGTCACTGCATACAGTACTGTTTTTGCCCTACCTAGACACCTCAGAAAAATCTCATATTTTACGTGTGTGTAGGTTATGATGTGTTGCAGCAGTGGTTAAAATTTCAGCTCAATCGGAGTTACAGAGAAAAAATGAAAAATAAAACAGCGAGCAGATTTCAGCAATTTCTGCACCTCCGTTTTTGCGTTTGTTTCAAGAAAACGAAAATATTTTTGTTATTTTTCGTTCTAAGAAACAAAAGACAAACAACCAGAAGTAAAAGAAACAAATAAAATCTTTTTGTGTTTTTGCGTTTTCAAGAAACTTATCATAGCAATATAACGGTGATATAAAACAATGAATGAAGAGTAAGAGAAGTACTCCCCCAAGCTTGCGATCAAGCTAGTATCCTGGGTAGTTGCCGTATCCACTTCCACTTCCAGGGTAGTAACTATATGGGTAGCCTTGCATGCTTGGGTACAGGGGCTCCGCCTGAGGTATGTACCCATGTGTCTCTGGAGCTTGTGGCTCCTCCTGAGGCGGCGCCTCTTCCACTATCCATTTTCCGGTACTCCTGTCAAAAAGGTCAGTACGGGGGAGCCTAATGGACACTCGCTGCCCACTAGTGCTCAAATAGTTATACAGATAATGTTCCCCATACAACGTACTTATATCCATGCGAGTAGTCAAAGCAAAATCAAGTAATTTGGACTCTCGCACTAGAGTACCCATGTTATCACCATATCCTCTCTCGTTTTTAATGTAATTGTACACCATAGTAGCAATAGCACCAGCATAAATAGGAGTTTGATCTGTAATATTTCTACTCACAGTAGTATGCAAAGATCTAGCAAGTATGACTCCCAAGTTATATTCACACGGTGTATTTTCTTTTGCACATTTTAGTAGATAAACTATTGGTCCAGTGCAAGCAAAATTGTTATCCCTAGCAAGAAATCCTCTTGCAAGAAACAACGCAAAATATCTCAAACTTGGGTGCTGTATATGAGTAAATTTACCCCTATTTAATCTATCATGAGAGTTTACAGATATAGTATGCCAAAACTCAACAAGCTCATGGTTGGTATCAGCACGAGTTTCACTCCAACTCCCTGAATTTTCTACACCAATAGCATTGCAAAATTCCCCTAGAGACATAACAAGGCGCTCACCTCTCATAGTGAATTTGCAAACAAAGGTAAGAGAAGGTGCCTTACTTTTCTTCCTGTGCTTGTAGGGCTCCGGTCCCTCAAACCTGAATGTAGAGAGAAATTCCCGAGAGAGTTCCTCATATGTATCTTGTGGGTTCTGAGCAAACCGAAGTAAACCAGTTGTAGCAGCGAAGGTGTCGAAGTCCTCTTTGATTCCCCATTGCTCAAGAACATAGGGATCTTGCCATCTTGTTGTATGGATCTTCAACTTCTCCCCTACAAAGACTGCATCATCCTCCCAAAGATGGTGGTCATCATAATTGAGGGAGACTTTACACACTCTTCTTCTTGGTCTTGGGCTCATCCCAAGCAATGTCTTGCCCTTGCTAAACATGATACCTTGCTGCCCAAAAACAATATTCAACAAAAATCAAAATGTAACACCGTAAAACAACATTAAGCCGTCCATAAATAGTCTCCACATCAATATCATGCATCAATCACTAGTACAGAAAAGGCTATTAGTGGCGCACGTTTTTTACTTTCTGTGGCGCACCCCCAGAAATGCTGGGTGCGCCACAGAAATCTCGCCACAAAAATTATTTCTGTGGCGCACCTGGCTTGGTGCGCCACAGAATTCTCACATTTCTGTGGCGCACCTGGCCTGGTGCGCCACAGAATTCTCAAAAAATTCAAAAAATTCAAAAAATGCAAAAAAAATATAAAAAGTTTCAAAAAAAATCCAGAAAAATCAGAATATGAAATAATATGAAAAATCCTAATTATTGGAATTATTTTCATATTTTTTGAATTTTTTGAACTGATACCTTCCCGCTAGGTCACCCATCCTCAAACTGCTCCAACCCTAGCACGCTTAACTTCTAAGTTCCACCCAATTCACCTACCCTTGTGCTACTCAAGTTCTTATTGATATATATATGATATGAACCCTCTTAAGTCTTGTATGTGTATATGTGGTATGTGTTATAAATATGTGTTTTTAAATATCAGATTTTTCAAAAACTTCTAAAGTTTCAAAAGAAGATTCAAAAGTTTCGAAAGATCCAAAAAAAATTCAAAAAAACTTAAATTTTTTCAAAAAATCCAAAAATTTCAAAAAAGTCAAAAATGTCAAAACACTTCAAAAAAATCCAAAAATTCAACAATCTTCTTTGTTATACATTTCTGTGTCTTTTTTGGACTTTTTTGAATTTTTGAATTTTTTTTCTTTTTTTCTTTCTTTTTGATTTTGCTGCGAAAAATCGTCTGTTTGAAATAACTTTTTTTGTTTTGGAATTTGAGGAATCTGTGAATTGCTGACCGGGTAAACCCGGGTGGATTCGAACTCGGATTTTTCTCACGATTATTTTGACATATTATTTGCGTTATTTCGACGTCGTATGCAAAAGTTATGGCCGTTACAAGTTTTTTTTTCCTTTTTGTTGCAGAAAAAGTCAAAATTCATATTTCAAAATTTCTATACATACTAGACACTCAAACCTAACTACATGTCAAAGGATTTTATTTATTGAAATTTTTATCATTTTCCTTTAATTCCTGCAAGACTAAAAAGGCAATCCACGGGGGGGGGGGGGGGGGGGGGTGGGTGGGATTTGAAAAAAAATTGTGGCGCACAGGTGGGCCACAGAATGTCACCTTTCTGTGGCGCACCTGCCAGGTGCGCCACAGAATTTGTTTTTCAAATTTTAACGCGCCCCCCCAGATAACTTTCTGTGGCGCACCTGGCCATGTGCGCCACAGAAATGTGACTTTCTGTGGCGCACCAGTCTTGGTGCGCCACAGAATGTCTAATTTCTGTGGCGCATATGGTTTAGTGCGCCACAGAAATGTGATTTTCTGTGGCGCACTAAACCACATGCGCCACAAAAAATAATTCTGTGGCGCACCAATTAAGGGTGCGCCACAGAGTGCCAACCTATCTATATAGGGTTTCCCTACTAGTGAATATCAACTACAAACTTGAATATATGGATTTCTTAAGCATAAAAGGGTGATACCTAGTGCAGCAAAATACTTCATGCATGAGGCATAAGAACAAAAAGTAATTGGATGAGTGGAGGAGTCACATACCAATGAGCAATCCCACCAAACAGATTTGAAAAATCTGCCCTAAACTTGGAGATCCAAGGATAGCAGGAAGAGAGCTCGAGAAAATTTGGGAAAAATACCTGGGGCTGGTTTCCTGTCGAGGGGAAGGAGATGGGCACTGGATACTCACCTAACCCCCTCTGTGGGCCAAAATAGTGGGTCCCACGCGGCCAGGTACTGTGGCCGCGTGGGACACCCCCTTTTGGGCCCTGGTGGCCCTCTGGTGTCTCCCTTTTGGCTGTTAGTTCCTCTGGTAAAATAACTTACCTCCAATTTTTCTGGAATTTTTAGAGACAATTCTCTGAACAGAATTTTTCAAACTTCATATGCTGGAATTTCTGAACTTTGAAATAATTATATCCATGTAATACTCTAAAATTCTATAATGAATACAACTAAAAATGCAATAAAAATTTTATGGGAATCAAGTTTGCATCATTTTCACATTAGAATGAGGTTGATCAAGTCTCATTAATAATATGTAAAAGATATAACACAAGATTCTTTATTTTATATGTTTTCTGAGCAATTTCAAGTCACCTCATATTTGATTGGAATAGTTCCAATCATTAAGATAGCATATTTTGGTTCAGGAGGTGGCAATGCAAACTCAAAGCTTCCTATTATAAGAGTATTCCTTTTAATGGAGTTCACACTCTGGCTTACCATAGTAACAGATTTCTTCTTAGGAAAATAGATAGTGTGCTCATTTCCCTTGACATTGAATGTTACCTTGCTCTCAGTGCAATTTATAACAGCCCCTGCAGTGTTTAAAAAGGGTCTTCCAAGAATAATAGACAAATTATCATCTTCAGGCATTTCTAACACAACAAAGTCTGTAGGGATTAACACATTAGCAATAGAGATAGGGACATCCTCACATATTCCTATAGGCACAGCAGTTGATTTATCAGCCATTTGTAATGATACTTCAGTTGGAACCAATTTGTTTAGGTTAAGTTTCTTATATAAAGAAAAAGGCATAACACTAACACCAGCTCCTAAGTCACATAGAGCATATTTCACGTAAGTTTCTTTAATATGACAAGGAATAGTTGGAATACCAGGATCACCACGTTTTTCAGGCATTTTCCCTTTAAAGGAATATTCAGCAAGCATAGCAGTTATTGCATCAGTAGGAATCTTTCTTTTATTAGTCACAATGTCTTTCATGTATTTGGAATATGGAGGGATTTTAATAGCATCAACAAGAGGAATTTGCAAACACAAAGACTTAATCAACTCAAAGAATTTCTCAAATCTAGCATCATCCAAAGTTTTTATTACCTCTTGGGGATATGGTATGGGTTTTTGTACCCACGGATCCCTATCTTTACCTCTTTGTGGATTAGGATGGCTCTTCTTCTTATTCTTCTCAGTAGATGGTGGAGGGTCTTCTTTATCATTAGGTTCAGGTTCTTCAATATTTTCATCCTCTTGTGGCTCTTCTTCAGGTGAAGGTGATTCTTCTTCTTCATTATTATTATCTTCAGTCTCAGCATCAGAAATAGAAATATCCTTATCTTGCTCTTCAGAGTCATCAATGTCCTTGTTTTCATTGGGAGATTTTCCTGCAGAAGATTTCTTCTTGAGAGCTTCTTGTTCTTTTCTCTTGGGATGGTCTTCAGGAAAATCAGGATCCTGAGTACTTGCACCTCCCCTAGTGTTAACTCCACAAACCTGTTTCTTCACCATAAGACTTTCATACAATTGATTTTGAAGAGAAACCATTTGTTCAACTTGATTATTCATCATCTCACAGTGTTTAACAATTCTTTTTACCTCTCCCACACTAGCATGTAAACTTTCTCGAAGAGATTTAATTTTGTGAGAGTTCTCCATAATAGTCATTCTAATATTATGCTCCTCAGGATTATGATGATAAGCAAAATCATTCATGTAGGATACATCAACAGGAGGTGTTACCTTTTCATTACCTTTTATGGAGCTAATAGCATTGACTTGAATTGGAAAACATGGTTGATCATCAGGAAGTTTAACACCCATTTCAGATAATTCCTTAAGATGAGAGGTTTTAATTCCCTTCTCTTTAATAGCCTTGGAAGCTTCTTTCATTGTTTCGTTATCCAATTTGAGCATGCCTCCTTTCTTCTCCGGAAATATCTCTTCAATATTCCAGTCTTCATAATTCCTAGAGATAGTCTCCAATAGCTCAGTTGCTTCATCAACGGTCCTTTCCCTGAAAACATTACCTGCAATACCATCAAGATAGCCTCTGGTGTTTTCGGTTAGACCATTGTAAAATATATCAAGTATTTCATTACTCTTGAAGCCATGGGTAGGACATTTCCTAACCATCTTACTATACCTCCCCCAAGCTTGGGGTAAATCCTCCTTCTCTTTCTGTGAAAAGCTGCTAATCTCAACAGTCAAACCATGAATCTTATCAGCAGGGAAATACTTATTATAGAATACCTGCAAACATTCTTCCTTGCTAGTAATACATCCAGGTTCTAAACGATTATACCAAGTTTTAGCACTTCCTCCCAAAGTAAAAGGAAACAGCTTTAAGAAATAGTAGCGTTGATGGATTTCATCTTTACCAAATAACACAGATAAGTCATGCAAGACAGCAATGTGTTCAAAAGGAAACTCATCCTCTCTACCATAAAACTTATATTTTTCAGCTTTTTCAATTATTTCAGGATCAACACTAAACTCATAATCTTTATCTTTAATTTTAATAGCAGGAGCATTCATTTTCTCAGTAATAGGAAAATATCCATCAAGAGGAGAATTTTTATAGCTATCAAGTTTATCCAATTTATCAAAGTCAGAATTCATAAAAGCCATAGTAAATGCCTCCTCTTCCTCAGAAGAAGTTTCAAATTCATCATCACAGTATTCATTATCTTCTAACTCAGATTCCACATTTTCATTAGTAGAAGATTCCAGATTTTCAGGTGTTTCAGTTATCTCAGATGTTTCAGGTGTCACTTCTTTGTCTATGCTACCACATAATAAATCATTTTCATTACTAGTAGACATTTTAGACAATGGTGAACTAGATAAAACCTTTCCTTTTTCTTAGGAGCAACAGCAGAAGCAACATTAGGTGAAAAGTTTGGCCTACTTGGCAAATCCGTACCTCTGCGAGTAGTTGAAGGCCTCACTTCCTTCGGAGTAGTCTTTTCCTTTCCCATGGTTAGGAACAAGCAAAAGCAGCAAATAGATGATAACAAGTTGTCTTACCAATAAAGCTAGGTTCCCCGGCAACGGCGCCAGAAAACGTCTTGATACCCACAAGTATAGGGGATCGCTGAAGTCTTCGTTGGGAAGTATTACCCAAATTTATAGTTCGACTCGATGGGAACACAAGAATATCAATAAGACCTTGGCAATTGAGGCGTCACTCTCAACCACACCTGTATATCAATAACTTGCAGCAGTAATAGTGATGGCAGTAGTATGATTCAAGTAACAAGCAGAACAGTAGCAGTGAACAAGTGTTTCCCAGTTTTCACCGGAAAAGTGAAAGTGTAACTCAGAGATTTAAAACGTAGGCATGAGGTGATAGCGGGGTGTTGCAAGAATGAGATTGATCATATAATAAGAAACAAATAACAATGGGACCTATCTCTAACTCCGATATATGTAGGTATGTGTTCCATATTTAGTTGTGCGTACTAACCAAGAGAATTTGCACAACATCTATTGTCCAACCTGCCCATTTCACCGGGGCCAACTTGGAACTACAGGTAATTAAGGTCTACCCTTTCGAATAGACCGGAACAATGCATTAACACTTCATGAACACATAGAATCCTCAAACTAAAACATCTCCCCCTTGTTTTCCCTATATGTCACGTTTAGGGTTCGCAGGTTCAACATAATAGCAGGTGATACACTTTGCAGATAAATACCAAACTCAAATATATGATGGGGCAATATAAGTTCAGTACTGAAATCATGCCACTCGGGCCCTAGTAGCAAGCATTAAACATAGCAAGAGTGCATCAACACAATACAAAAGTATCCTCAAGATAAAACCCTAAAATCCCGAACAACGGGTAGCATTACATGATCAATCTCATCCAATCCCCATCCACCTCACATGCCTACAGCGGACTACTCACACATGGTGATGGTGAAGGGGCTCATGGTCGATGGAGATGAAGGCGGTGATGAAGGCGGTGAAGACGGCCTCCGGATCCCTCCACCGGAGGAGAAATCCTGGATCAATCTGTCCCCGAAACGAAGATCGTGATGGTGGCGGCGTTCTGTTTCGCGAAAACTCCTCTCCTTCTAGGGCACGCACTTTTCTGTATATATGAGGGGGTACGTCGAAGACCGAAGGCGAGGCGGTGCCCGAGGCCCATTTGGGTGGGCCCACGCGGCCAGGTACAGGGGCCGCGTGGGACCCCCCTTTTGGCCCTCGAGCGCTTCCTTGTGTCCATCTTTGGTCCATTGCCTTCCTTTTCCATAAAAATTGACGTGGTATTTTTCCCCGATTTAATTTCCTGCAAAAATAGCCAGAGAAGAGACTTTGCTAAAAACAGCGTCAGATTCAGCAGTTTTATTCAAATATGAGAAGATTCCGGAGCAAATTATGAGGCAAAGTACTTGGAAAAGTAGATGCATTTTGGATGCATCAGATGTCGACTGCGTCGTACAGCTGCTGGCCCGTGTTTGTTATTCGCTCAATCTCCCTCCTGGGGTACTAATGCAAAGGAAGCACATGTTTCTGTCGCTGATCATTCCAGGGCCCGAATACCCGGGAAGAATTTGAGTGTCTACATGCAACCGCTTGTGGATGATTTGCACCACTCATGGCACAATGGGACGTGGACATACGACCGAGCATCAAAGAAAAACTTCTCGATGAAAATTTGGTTCCACTTTTCCATGCACGACCTACCCGGGTATGCCCTATTCTGCGGATGGTGTACAGCTGGTAAATGGCCATGCCCAGTGTGCAGGAACCAACTTGAGTTCCTTTGGCTAAAGTCAGGTCGCAAGTATGTCGCGTTTGACAAGCATCGACAGTTCCTCGAAGGAAGGCATCCTTATCGAGAAGACCAAAAAAACTTCACGAAGGGCATAGTTGTGCGTGAAGAAAAAGCGATACCGAAGTTCGATGGTGCAAAAGTTGATGCCGAGCTACGTGCTCTCGTGCCTGCTGAGGGATCTATCCGAAAATTTGAGGGGTATGGTGTAACGCACAACTGGACTCATGTGGCAGGCTTAACGCAGCTAGAGTATTACAAGGACCTCGAACTTCCCCATAATATCGATGTGATGCACACCGAAAAGAATGTTGGAGAGATGATCTTTCACACAGTCCTGAACATTCCTAAGAAGACAAAGGACAATGTGAAGGCTAGAGTTGATGTTCAGAAGCTCTGTGATAGGGAGAGATTACACATGAAGCCTCCTAACCCTCGTCAAAAAAATTGGTTTAAGCCAAATGCCGACTACTGCCTTGATAATATCCAAAGAAGGAGGCATTCAAGTGGCTCAAAAACATCGCCGTGATGTTCCCTGATGGTTACTGTTCCAATATAAGTAATGGAGTCAATCTTCTTACAGGAAAAGTCACTGGGCTCAAGAGTCACGACTATCACATATGGATTGAGCGGTTGATGCCGGTGATGCTTCGAGGGTATCTCCCCGATAGTATCTGGCGAGTGCTTGCGGAGTTGAGCCATTTCTTCCGCACGCTCTGTGCGAAACAGATATGTCCCCTGATTATTGCGAAGCTGCGTGATCTTGTGCCGGAGTTGCTATGCAAGTTAGAGATGATCTTTCCGCCAGGCTTCTTTGTTCCGATGGCACATCTCGTTGTGCATCTCACGAACGAGGCACTCTTGGGTGGACCGGTGCAGTTTCGTTGGCAGTTTTGTATTGAGAGAGAGTTTAAGTACATTCGAAACATAACTGGAAACAAAGCTAGGATTGAAGCATGCATAGCTGAGGCAACAATACTCGAGGAGATGGCAAACGCCGTGACAACGTACTTTCCCGATGAAGTTGCCACTATGCATAACCCGGTCACTCGGTACAATGTCGACGAGCCCAAGAATGACCCCAAGCTCCTCCTCTTCCAATGTCCCGGTGGCAAGGCCGGTGCCGGTGAAAAATGTAAATTGACCAAGGAAGAGAAGGATTGCATAATGCTCTATGTGCTTATAAACATGACGGAAGTACTCGATTTCATGAGGTAAATGGTGAACAAATTACTTTGCAACTAGTAACTCAGTTTCGATCTAATACGTATTTTCTCCTTTTAGACAATTCCAAGATGAATACTGGTTGGGAACGGTGGATCCCGATCCCGCGGAGCTGGACACTCTTCTGAAAGAGGGTGCTCACGGAGGAAAAAAATTGTGTCTTGGTTCATGGGAAAAGTAATTTCTAACGTGTCCCTCTTACCTTGCAATATGTGACTTGTCCCTCTTATTACACGTAACTAATGCACAAAACAATTTGAACCGTACTTGTAGGGAGCTGATCCCAACGTTGAGATGACAAATGAGCTGAGATGTGTTTCCCAAGGATTTACCGTACCGTCATTAAGTATGAGAAGTATGATGTGCATGGGTTCCGCTTCCATACAGAGTATCACCAGAATAATCGTCCTGGAGCAAAAACTGTAAATACTGGGGTTTCACCAAAGGATCCAGAGGAGCCGATGGAGCCAATTACGTAGATTACTACGGAAGGTTACAAAACATATATGAGCTGACGTTCAATCGTACGAACATAGAACTCAAGCTCGTTGTGTTCAAGTGCCACTGGTTCGACCCATGCACTGGACCACATGGTGGACAGAGAAGTGAGCCTTCCAATCGGTTAGTTGAACTTAAGCCTTCAACCACCTATACCGGAGCCGATGTCTATATTGTGGCTCACCAAGCCAAGCAAGTTTATTATTTGCCCTACCCATGCCAGAAAGAGAACTCAAGGGCTGGGAAGTCGTGTTCCGGGTATCCCCACATGGTAAGCTACCCAGGCCCTCCGACGACGATTACAACAACATTGACCTAAAACATACGAGGGAATTTTCTATCAAGAGCAAGAGGACTTCGAGCACTTTGACTTACAAATAGGTGGTCTCGAGGACCTCAAGAACAATGCACACACTCGTGGTGAGTCAGTGGTGGATCTGAAGGACATAGATGTGCTCTCGAAGTTTCATGCGGAAAATGACGACGATGACGAGCCTGGCGATGAGCTTCCGCCCTACTACTCACGTGATAGTAATAGTGATAGCGAGAATGAGAACCAACACCCTGATGAGGAGAGTGATGACGATAGGTGACGGTCTATAATGTCTTTATGCTTTAGTAATTATTTTCCAACATGCTTCTTAATTGCATTACGTCTTTATGTTTGGTATCTACATGTTATTATGTCTTTTATTGTTTAGTATTTATTTTTCGACATGCTTCTTCGTTGCATATGTCTTTATGCTTAGTGTCTACATTTTATTATGTCCTGATGCTTACTTGTTTTCTCTTTCTCAATGCAGTTGATTGAACAATATGAGCCAGAGCAAGGAAAGCGCTTTGGTGGTCCTTCTCCCGGTGCTTCAGCTTCTCCTGGTGCTTCGCCTTCTTCCGGTGCTTCTGCTGCGCCGATCCGACGTTCACCTATTATCAGCCGGGGAGATATGGGGTTCACCCCGTCGCCGTCGGCGCAATAGATGTAGGGCTTTGGACGTCTAGACATCTAGCTATGTATGTATCTACTTGATGATGGTCCTATGTGTGTATCTACTTGATGATATATGGAGCCATTGTGTGATCATGTTTGTTGTGAATTTGTCGTGATTTTTGATTATTTTTTTTGCTATTTTTGCTGCAAAAAACGAGCCGCTGGATCAAAAATTCTGGGCAAGCCTGTGCCGACGGCAATGCCGTCGGCACAGACCCCTTAATGTGACCAAATGGTCATACCTTTGCCGACGGGACTGCCGTCGGCACAGGCACCTCCCTGGAGCGCCCAGCTGCGTCCACGTGGCGACGCTGTGCCGACGGCCGGCCGTTGGCACAGGCCCCTCCACCTCGCCCGGCCAATGTGGGCCCCACCCGCCGCTGTGCCGACAAACTAGGTGCCGACGGTGCGTCTCTGGCCGTCGGGAAAAGCTGTGCCGACGGTTTCTTTCTGTGCCTACGGGGCCCTATGCCGACCACCCTGTGCCGACGGTGGCCGTCGGCATAGGTGTGTGCCGACGGCATTGGGTCCTTTGCCGACGGGCTGCGGCCGTCGGCACAGGTGGCCATTTCT
The DNA here is from genome assembly GCA_947311845.1 of Poa pratensis. NCBI lineage: Eukaryota > Viridiplantae > Streptophyta > Magnoliopsida > Poales > Poaceae > Poa > Poa pratensis. The sequence continues at coordinate 53,504,201 of CAMZMU010000096.1, read as the reverse complement.
GTAGTGGTTGTTGAAAACATGAGCGTTTCTTTCCTTCCAAAGTTCCCAAGTAATCAGCGTAACAGCTGACCTGAGACCTTTGGGGTGCGTCGTGGGAGACTTGGCGGCCGCTTGCCAGTAATCAAGGACAGTAGGACGACCAGTTCCCAGTCCTGAAGCAGGGAAGGGCAAGAGAGCCAGGAAGCAGCCGCCTACCAGATTCGTCTTGAGCGGTCGTCTCCTCCCCTTTTCCGTCTCTTTGCGCCGGCGGCGTTTTCCCCACCGGCAGCGCACGGAAAAGTGTCGCCATGCATGTCGACACTGGCACGTTGGGCACAGTCTATCACTGGCCGTCAGTTTTGGTGACTGGATGATCCATCGATTGACTGGACGTAAGTACGTGCATGTGCTATTCCTATCCACTACTCGTTGCGAACGCACCATGCCAGTATGCCACCGGCCGTGCTGTCCAGGTGAAAGGTCAGTCCCATGCATTGGTTGGAACTGAGACTTTGACAGGACGGATCGCGACGAGGGACTTCTCGGCCTCCAGGCCGGCAAAACCTATTTGCCGACCAGGTCGGAGCCCATTCTGCTCCGCACACCTACGTCGCGCAGACTGTTTTTTCTTTTTCGTTTTTATTTGTTGGCTGTATAATTTTTCGTTCTTCTTGTCTGTTTTCTTTTTAGATATTATTTTAAATTTTCTTTTTTTGAAAAATGTTCTGATCTGAAAATTGTTTGTATTAGAAAATTATTCAGATTTGAAAATAGTTTAGATTTAAAATTTGTTCATATTTTAAAAACAGTTCCAAATTAATTTCCGTTCATATAGTATTTCATGTTCACTTTTCAAAAATCATTTTTGTTCATGGAATTTTTTCTGTTCAATTTTTATAATTGTTCAAAAATCGATTTCGTTCACGCCATTTTCTGTCCACTTTTAAAATCGTTCAAAAAATATTTCCGTTCAGTTCTGAAATTATTTTCCATTCAGCGTCATTTTCTGCTTATTTTTTAAAATCGTTCAAAAATAGTTTTCGTTTACCTGTCTTTTCTGTTCACATTTAAAATCATTCAAAAATAGTTTCCGTTCACCGCCATTCTCTATTCATTTTTTAAAATCGTTCAAAAATAGTTTTCGTTCACCGTCATTTTCGTTTTTCTTTTTTTGGCTGTTTCTTTTTCTTTCTTCTTTTCTGTTTTATTTTTAGATAGTATTTTAAATTCTTGTTTAAATATTCATTTTTTTGAAAAAAATGTTCAGATTTGAAAAATCGTTCAAAATAATTTCAGTTCGTAGAGTTTTTTCTTCGCTTATTAAAAATCATTCAAAAATAATTTCCGTTCATGGACTTTTTTCTGTTCACTTTTTAAAATTATTCAAAAATAGTTTTCATTCACCGGCCTTTTCTGTTTCTTTTTAAAATCGTTCAAAAATAGTTTCCGTTCTCTGTTCATTTTTTAAAATCGTTCAAAAATAGTTTTTGTTCGCCGCCATTTTCGTTTTTCTTTTTTTGGCTGTTTCGTTTTTCTTTCTTCTTTTTTGTTTTCTTCCTGTAGAACAGCTGCAACACTGGGACGTCGATGACACAACATCAAGAAAATCTCGTCGACCACACGATAAGAGGTGGATGCTCTAAACACTGCCAAACTTAGGGGACCACCACCCCGACATCCAGCTGCTCCGCCACGCCAAACGGACCACCAACACGACCTTCCGAGACCGCCGTCCCGACATACACCTGCTCGCGCTCGCCCCAACGCCGCACGCCCCGGCTGCCCGCAGCCCAAGCTGCACATGGCAACAACACGCAAACCACGTCCGCCGCACCAACATCCTGAGCCGCCGCCCCGACATACCCCTATTCGTCCTCGAGCAGTAGTGCCGCATGCACTGGCTGCTCGTAGCCCAAGCTGCATAGGGCAAACAACACGCATACCACAGCCGCCACACCAACATCATGAGTCGCAGCCCCGACATACCCTTATTCGCCCTCGAGCCGCAACGTCGCGCGCCCCAGCTTCCCGTATTCCAAGCTGCACAGGGCAACCCGCACGCAGACCACAACCGTCGCACCAACATTCGTGATCGTCGCCCCGACGTAGAGTCAACCCACCACCATCGAGACGTGTCGACCGAGCCGACAACATCGCCACACTAGCAGCACCAAGTCACCTCCCAAGCCATGGCAAGCAACTACTACACCCTTGAAACAGATGTCTGCCATGATTATTGAGGCCACCGCCTAGATCCACTCGGGGCCATCGCCCTAAGATCCACCTCACCCAACAACAGAATGGAGTCTGATTCGAGCGTTCCAGGAGTTATTTTAAAGAGCGTGGCCTATCCATACTCAAGAAACATATCGTATCTGTTGCGACTTTGTAATCAAGATGAATCATATAAATTTTTCTTAGCTCATCAAGTATCCGTTATCTAAACAACTCTAGCCAAGTACAAATGGACTATAATTAGCAGCTTCTTTACCAAAGGTGCCCCGATCCTATTCCTTGGCATAAAGCAATATAAGAAATCGCGAAATGACAGGCCGATTCCTTTTCTCGAACTCCATTGTCGTCTCCATATAGAAGTTCCAATACTTATTTTCCATAGTGTATCAAATAAAAGTAAGAAGAAAAAGAAAACAAAGGTAAACCAAGAAAAAGATATATCCAAATAGAGAGGTCCATATTAATCCAACGGCAAATGTCAATGTGCAGTCGAGTCACGGGGCCCCTCGCAGCAGCCACTAGTTTACAAAAGAGAGTTTTGTTGCCGCTAGCCTGGAAGCGGCGCCTCGAGCCCGTAGGTGGTGGGTGACCGGAAAGTTTGTGCTCTTCCTTGCTCCATCCTCGTCACCATATTCTCTGCCTACATAGGAGTACTAGCTAGTAGCATACAAGTTCCCCAGTCTCATCATTCTGTCTGCATCCTGTAATTTACTCCTGCTAAATCCGCTCCATATATTCCATTTCGTGGAGCAAATCAGAAAAAGAAGTACCAATTCCGTTCTGTAGATATATTCCGTCCTTGAGTCCTGTGAAACAAAGGAATGCACAGAAGCGTGAAAGAACTCGGGATAAGGTTGGAGTACATGGTTTCCCTGTTGCTAGTGGGAGCGGCGCGTCGATGCATGGTACTCCGTAAGAAACTTTTTTACTTATCTGAACTTTTTTACACGGAGTGGGGGCCTAGTCAGAAACCAGAAGCTAGCAGACAACATGCAACAGCTCGTATGGTACAGTACACTTGGGCCCTCATAATCATGGTCCACCGACGAGCCCTTTTGCCGTGCAGAATATCCCGGAGCATATGACCCCGCCGTCCTTCCATGTTGCCGTACCCGGCCCACCGAACCGAGGCCATCATTCCCTGGGAGAAAATGCTTTAGGCCCTGACTAGTTCAGAGTCAGAGATGCCGGTGCGCGTCTGCTTAGGAAGAAAATAGTACAGTTTCTACATTATTAGTAGCAGCTAGCTGCTATCGCACACTCTTTGTGGCTGTTCTTTTTTACTAATTAGCTTGATGCTTTCCAGTTTAGATTTTCAAGTGCGCTAGTTGGCTTCACACAGCACAGTCTTCTTCTTACAATTAATCACGTCAAGTTTGAAAAAAGTGCTTGTTCTAATGGTCGTAATTTGGTTCGACGGAAGCTCTGATTCGGTTAATTGAAACTGCATGTACGAAGAATTGAAAGCTAGTGAAGTGTATACTCGTTCGTTTCTAATGGTCTGTCTGCGTAAGAAAATTCAGAGAGCACATCACACACTTGGTTTTTAAATTCTTTTCGCAATTAGAGGAAATAGGAAGGAGTGGCGATTCCACGATGCGCCCTCCGTGGGCTGTGAGATAAAGGCGGGCGAGGTTGGAACTTGGGAGGAGCATTATCCCGACGAATATTCCGGCCTCTCACTTGGAGGCTTCTCTTAAAAGTGTAATCTCATCTGCCGGAAACGGTCGAACAGTGCATCCACGGACGCAGCAGCGCTGCATGGCGATCCTTTCGATGAGCCAAGTGAGTGTGGATCCAGATAAGTGAAGGATGAGAGTTGTGATGATCCTTTCGATCAGACATAATATTGTAATGTATTTATATTTGAAGTTTGTAATATAAATACCATGTATGTAATTTGATGAATATATGAATAAAATAAGATTTATTCTAAAATATTCTATTTCTATTTATAGAAATCTTACGGGAAACATCCGTTGGAAGAAGAATTATGTTTAGTGGATAGTGCTACCACTAATACAATTTTAAGGGAAACAAAGTACTTCCAAACTCTTACAAAGAGAAAGGAAGATGTTATGACCATAACTGGTAGTAACAAAGCAATTATTGGTTCAGGAAGAGCCACTTTCACACTTCCTATGGGTACTACTATTGTAATTCAGAATGCACTCTTGTATCCTGAATCTACACGTACCCTTATAAGTTTCAAAGATATCCGATCTAATAATTTCCACCTAAAAACAGTTCAGGTGGATAAGAAAGAATTTTTGCTTTTAACAAAAAGCAACGGATATGAGGAAGAAACTCTTGAAAAATTCCCTTCATTCTCATCCGGATTATACTTTACATACATCAAACCCGTACCTTATGTTGCGTATAAAATAATTTTTCAAAATCTTGATAAATTCAAGACTTGGCATGATCGCCTTGGTCATCCTGTAATAGGTATGATGAGAAAAATTATAGGCAATTCTGTTGGTCACAATTTACCAACTACAAGATTTCCTAAATCATCAGATTTTGTATGCACCGCATGTGCTACTGGGAAATTAATTATTAAGCCACCCTACCTTAAAGTTAAAAATGAGTCACTTAATTTCTTGAAAGAATTCAAGGAGATATGTGGTCCAATACAACCTCTCTCTGGACCATTTAGGTACTTCATGGTGCTAATTGATGCGTCCACTAGATGGTCACATGTGTGTTTATTGTCCACACGCAACCATGCCTTTGCCAAATTAATTGCTCAAATTATCAAATTACGAGCAAATCATCCTGAACACAGGATAAAATCAATAAGAATGGACAATGCTGTTGAATTTAGTTCACGCGCATTTAATGATTATTGTATGGCTTTAGATATCCATCTAGAACATTCAGTACCGTATGTTCATACTCAAAATGGAATGGCTGAATCTTTAATCAAATGGGCAAAACTACTTGCTAGACCATTATTACAGAATTGCAATTTACCAACCTCTTGATGGGGACATGCGGTTTTACACGCCGCAGATCTGATTCAAGTCAGACCAACTGCATATCATGAAACTTCCCCGTTTCAAATAGTATGTGGCAATCAGCCAAGTATTTCCCACCTGCGAAAATTCGGTTGCGCTGTCTACGTACCGATATCACCACCGCAGCGTACCTCAATGGGCCCCCATAGAAAATTAGCAATCTATGTGGGATATAAATCTCCGTCAATTATAAAATATTTAGAACCCCTTACAGGGGACCTGTTTACAGCCCGGTACGCTGATTCAATTTTTGATGAGGACCATTTCCCGGCATTAGGGGGAGAAACAAACCACAAAGAATGTCAGGAAATAGATTGGAATGTTACAGGCATCCAGTCCTTAGACCCACGTACTAGAGAATCTGAATCTGAAGTTCAGAGAATAATAGATTTGCAAAACATTGCAAACAACTTGCCAGACGCATTTACTGATCACAAAGGTGTCACTAAATCTTATATCCCTGCAGCTAATGCACCAGAACGAGTAGAGGTACCAAATAAAACTACTCAACTCCCAATTGCAAATAAAAGGGGAGAAATCTGGTTACAAGGGAAAAGGCTTCTCCAAAGCCACCGCGGAAACAAAGAAAATCAAAATCTATGTCAGTAAATGCAAATCAACCTGAAGTTGATAGACACCAAACTGATGCTCAACATCAAGAGCCCAACATAAATGTGCGCACAAATACTAATGCTGGGACATCGAAACACTCAGACCCCGTTGTTATGGGAAATCACACGGTTCCTGAAGGAATCAAAGAAATATCCACAAACTATATTGATTCAGGAGAATCATACGATAGAAAGACTACTCTTGTCGACATATATTTCTCCTCGAAAATTGCTAAAACCCTTCAATTGGAATCCAGAGCCAAAATCTATGAAAGAGTGCCTGAAGCGCTTGGATTGGCCTAAATGGAAGGAGGCAATTGAGGCAGAACTGCTCTCGATTAACAAAAGAGAGGTATTCTCTAAAGTAATACCTACTCCTCATAAAGTCTTCCCTGTGGGAGCTAAATGGGTTTTTGTTCGAAAAAGGAACGAAAACAATGAGGTGGTGAGATACAAAGCGAGGCTTGTAGCACAAGGGTTTACGCAGAGACCCGGTATCGACTATGACGATACATATTCTCCTGTAATGAGTGGAATTACGTTTCGATATTTAATATCATTGGCAGTACAAATGAATTTATCAATGCAGTTAATGGATGTAGTGACCGCATACTTATATGGGTCATTAGATGTGGATATTTATATGAAAATTCCTGATGGACTTAAAATTCCGAATCCAGACATAAATCGCAACATGTATTGTGTAAAATTACAAAATTCACTCTATGGCTTGAAGCAGTCGGGTAAAATGTGGTATAACCGACTTAGTAAGTTCCTTCTCCATAAGGGATACTCAAACAATGATGATTGCCCATGCGTTTTTATAAAGAAATCCTCAAAGGGATTTTGTATCATCTCTGTATATGTTGATGACCTCAACATCATTGGTAACGCAGCAGACATAACTGTCGCACGCAATCATTTAATGACGGAGTTCGAGATGAAAGATTTGGGAAAAACCAAATTTTGCTTAGGTTTACAACTTGAGCACCTTCCCTCAGGAATACTCGTTTATCAGCCCGCTTATATTCAGAAAGTTTTGGAAAAATTCAATATTGATAAATCATATCGATCCAAGACACCAATGGTCGTTCGATCCCTTGATATGGAAAATGATCCCTTTAGACCTAGGGATGATGACGAAGAGATACTGGGACCTGAGTTCCCCTACCTGAGTGCCATAGGAGCACTAATGTACCTCGCAAATTGTACTAGACCAGATATTGCCTTTGCAGTAAATTTACTGGCTAGACATAGTGCAGCTCCAACTAAACGCCATTGGGCAGGAGTAAAGAATATCTTCAGATATTTAAATGGTACTAAAGATCTTGGTTTATTCTATAAGAAAAATCAAGAAATGACCCTGATTGGTTATACTGACGCTGGCTATCTTTCTGATCCCCATAATGCCAGGTCACAAACAGGGTTTGTGTTTTTATATGGTGGAACTGCTATCTCATGGAAGTCAACAAAGCATACTTTAGTAGCAACTTCCACTAATCACTCTGAAATAATTGCATTATATGAAGCTTCACGAGAGTGTGTATGGCTTCACAGAGTGATCAACCATATTCAAACTTCATGCGGTATTGGTTCATTAGAATCACCAACTATTATCTATGAGGATAATGCTGCATCTGTTGCTCAAATGCATGTGGGATATATTAAAAGTAACATCACAAAACATATTGCTCCGAAACTGTTCTTTCCTCATGAATTACAGAAAAATGGAGAAATTGATATTCTGCAAAAAAAATCATGTGACAATCTTGCAGATTTGTTCACTAAGTCTTTACCAACAACTGCATTTCAAAAGTGCATTCATGGCATTGGTATGAGACGACTACGGAATTTGCAAGGTTCAGGGGGAGAAAATTCCTAGAACTGAACTTATTAATTATCATCCGATAATAATATATTGTACTCTTTCCTTATGAGTTTTCCATATTGGTTTCTCATATGAGACAATAACTATACCTACGATATATCAAATTCCTATATTTCTCCGTATATATATATTTTTTTTCACAGAATTTTTCGAGGATATCAATTCTACGAGATCAAGACTATGAAGATCAACAAGGACATCCCAAAGCTCTCAATACCATATGAAGAATTCATGATGATGAAGCATACAAAGGATAGCTGTTGCGTTAGAAACGCATCACACGAACACGTCCTCGTGTACCCGCGGCGCTGGGGGAGATACTCCGCAACTCGCCCCGCGGGAGGCCGGCTTCCAGCGCGATACGCAAGACAGCAAGCCGGCGCTTTTGACACCAGACGCCCCAGCCCCTCGGGAAGCCCCGTCTGAGGAAGCCGGCGACGATTGGCTGAACTAAGCCGGACTTGGCCGCTCTTAGCTCGGTTTTCGATACTCGGCGAAATCTAGATGAAGTCGCCGAACAACGGAAGCATGAACAAGGGTTTGAGGAGATAAAAGTAGGTTGTATTGATAGGTTGTCGATTGTTTGCTTCATTTCAATCGGCCGTCACCTCTCACATATATATGAGGCGACTGGACTTCCCGTACAAGTATTGGACTTCTACAAGGCTTACAAATCACAGTCTAAGTCGAATCCATCTCTAAAATAGGCAACTTTTGGTCGGCAACGTTGGCTTCAAACTTGCTGGCTACTTCGGAAAGTTGCCTTTTTTCCATCCGTATTGGCTTCAAACTTGCCTTCTTCCTTAGAGACGAGATATCTTGATCGGCTTCGTATTAGACCCGGATTTCAGCATCTGTCCGGCTTCTTTTAGAAAGTTGCCTCCCATTTTCCAGGCTTGATCTTGGAAAGTTGTCTTCTCTTTTTCCGCCTTGATCTTGACCTTGAAAGTTGTCTTCTATTTTTCTGCCTTGATCGGTGGAAAGTTGACTTGCCGGCTTGTATTGACAAAGTTGGCTTCTTTTATGCCGCCTTGTCTTTGACAATGTTGGCTTCTTTTCTGCCGCCTTGTCTTGACAACGTTGGCTTTGCCACCTTGTTTTGACAAAGTTGGCTTCTTTTCAGCCACCTTTATTGTTTCCTTTGACTTAGCTCGCTATGTCTTTAGGCAACTTTGCACTCCCGAATACAGCTTCCGCCTTGTTCCAGTTGCCGGATTATTGGCGGCCTTCTTCCGGCCGTCTTTTCCTGGAAAGTTTCCCAGATCACCATTTTAGCCTTCTTTGCTGTCTTCTTTAAGCCACCAAATCTTCCTTGACCTAGAAACTGACAATCTGCCGAAAACGGGTGCGAACATATGCCCCCTGTTTTCTAGTAGAGCTTGCGTACTAGAAAATATTCA